>OX940974.1:68628234-68789360 GCA_954871275.1 Leptopterna dolabrata | reverse complement strand
GCACTACCAATGATCAAAGATAATTTGAAAAAAAAAAAAAAAGATCGTACCTACCTAATTTGTGTTTTGGGGGCCAAAATTGGTGGAAACCATCAGAAATAGCTATTTCAATTATTTCACATGATACAAACAATAAATGTACAGCCAACATTTCTGTAGAATAATAAACCCCATGTGACAAGGACTTTGCAGCGTTTTTGGTCTCTATGATGATTTTCAGAAGAAAGAGATGTGTACCTACTCAGCGATGATTTTTCCCCGTTCAGTGGCTCTTGGCGCATTAATTCGACTTTCTTATTGATCAGCAGGAGTCGACAAAATGTGTGCCCAAAATAAGAATGCCCACATGTTTTGTGTTTCAGCTTTCAGACTATTTTGTTTCGTCAATCAGCTTTCGAAAAAATTTGTTTCCATGCCTGTTTGTCTGTCTGACCAAATGGGCCGGAATTTAGAGGGTATGTGTGGTGGGGTCGTCCGTAGTTGGTTCCATATGATTTTCATCAAAATCGGACGGTAACTCGCGTCTGCGCATGCGAAGACATGAAATTCCTGAGACTTCCGCAACTCAGGTTCTACTTGACCAATTTTCCTAAAATTTCCATAGCGCAGATTAAGGTCTTAATGTTCCTCTATGAATTTCATTTTGACTGGACTGATAGTAAGTAGCATCTAACTCTTGTATCGCTCGGATCTCCGGTTCTGTACAGTCGACTTGGTTGGAATTTTGAGGGACCAACTATGGTGCAAGTTGAGTCCCTGATGGTTCCCTTTCAATTTTGTTACGATCGAAATAATAGTAACATCTGCGAATGCGCAAACAACGGGAACCTTGTTAAGCTCGAATCTCCTGTTCTGTTCAACCTACTTCGCTAAAATGTTCATGGTTCAAGTAAGTTGGGACCCTTAGTTGGCCTCATTTGACGCGGAATGCGATAGTATAATTTCTTCTTGCAATTATTACATGAAAACCAGCTCGTTTCGTATGTAAGTACTTACTAAATGGCAAAAATCTGAACTTCGAGGTTATTTGGGAATTTTGGCACTGATAAGCTAGGTACATTCTTTGATTAGTACTAACTATACGAGCATGGATCACCCATATCTGCTCGAAATTTCCCATAAGTACATTGGAGCAGAACATAGTTTTTTCTTCCCATAAATTCCCCCCTTTTTGTACCACAACGGATGGTAGGCTTGAATCTGTGAATGCAATGAATCTACTTCATGACTCGTGGTTATTCCCACATTGTCGGCGTGATTCGTCCCTGTACGTATTAAAATAGAGGGGATTGAACTGTTTACAATGCGGGCACACACTTGGTGGTCTGTGAGAGGGTGAATTATCAAACAATGAATTCTCAAATTGGTCTACACGTCACTGTGGAAACTTGAGGTTTGTTTGAAACTGAAAAGTGAGCTAACAGGTATACTCTTCATTTTTGGTTGGAGTGATATTTTCTGTAAGATGCACCGTTAAGCTCATCTCAAAAACCGTCGCAAACTCATACTACTCTTATTTAGGATACCCAAACTGGTTTAAAATCATTTCCAGCTTTACACGATATATGCTTATATGCGATTATGCTCGGTGTGTGTGCGTGAGTGTGTGTGCGCGTGCGCGCGCGTGTGTGTGCGCGTGCGCGCGCGTGTGTGTGTGTGTGTGTGTGTGTGTGTGTGTGTGTGTGTGTGTGTGTGTGTGTGTGTGTGTGTGTGTTGTGTGTTGTGCTATATCTGTTCTTGGGGACGTGATAAAAATTCCAAATTTTGCCAAAACGTTCGTATTGCCAAACAAAAGGATGAATTCGAAAATGAGCAGGTTAAAAAAAATTCTATGGGGTCAAATTTGAGTTTTAGTAGTCAAAAATCGGTAAAAACAATTAAAATCTCAAACAGTTGATACTACTGAAAGTGGAATGGAAGGGTGCATAATCACAGAAAAGTACAATTTCAGTTGTTTTTTATACAGAATAGGGGACAAATTTGGATTGGTGGGGGGGGGGGGGGGGTCAAAAATTGGTATTAAGGGCTAAAATCAATATTAATTCACCTGACGTTGTGTGGGATAGTGAATCACCACGGAGGGATTATTTCGGTGATAAATAATATTTTTCTCAAAAAAGAGTTGGTCAAATTTGACTTTATAAAGGTCCAAAATCGGTAAAATTGGCTAAAATCACGAAAAAATGATATAATTTTACGAAAATATGTATGGTTTCTCGTTATATCATCTCTTTACGCAGTATCACGGATATTTCTTAGAAAATTCTCTCTTATAGCCATGCTGCATGACTGGAACTCTTTCAAATGGACGACCGGTAAACAATCGCTGACGGATCGCTCGTCTGATGCCCTCGAAAAATCCTGCAACGCGTGTGGTTCTGATATTTCATTAGCGTCGACGACAAAGGAAAAAACTTTTCCACCTTTGTAACTCTTTGTTTTGGGAACAGTTATATGATGCCGTGGGAATTGAAAAGATTATAGTTGAATAGCGAATGATCAGTTCTTCTCGTGAAGAAAGGTGTTTTCAATAGATGAAGCCGGATAATTAGCAAGAATGGGAGCATCTATCAGGATGGGGCAATGGTTAATGAACGCTTTATGATTTCTGACAGACATTTATAAAAACGTCACTCTTAGTACCCCAATGCATTTGTCTCTGTCATTCTTTAGGTGTGCGTTCTTGAGTCCGCTATTGTTTGAAGGTTTGTTTTGTTCAAACTGATTGTGCGGAACACCTTTTGACTTTTAGTTTATACGCATATAAAACTGGTGGGTCGGCCAAAAAAATGTCAAATATGTTGTTGCAATCGCATGAAGCTTGTAGAAACAGATAAGAAACCGTTCCAATAGTACCTATTGCTATTTACTTCTCACTAATAATGGGATGGAAGTAAAGGAACTGAAGAAACTAACCTAGGAGTGAAATTATTTGTTTGAGTTTAACTATTCTCAGACACCGTTTGAGATAGGCTCAATGAGATTCAGTTCCTGTCGGTCCGCGTGCAAATCCATCAAATCCGTAAGCACTTGTTCATAGTACTCGTACGTACAAAATATCACTTTAGTACACTCCTTTCCTCTCTTCTTAGTTCTTATAGTTCGCTTGGTGTGTCCCTTAGTTTTGAAGCAGGACGAGGTCAACTATGGCTCAGTAGGTACCAAAATTAGGAATTAGGTATAGCTATGATTCAAAATTAACCAAATCATATTAAGAATTACTGGGGCTCAACACGAGAGGTGAACCCCATGCTTCCGGGATTGGTAGGTGGTAGGTAGGTAGGACAAATTTGTCCAGAGGGATATTTGTCCAATACATGAAATTGGAGAACAGTATTTTTGAGGCTAAGAATTTGTCCCACTTCAAACGTCATCTCAAGGAGGTGGTCAGGTCTTGATAGATTCGGAAGCGAGAATGCTTCAGGTAGGCAGGTAGATTGCATTATCTTTCTTTCGTCATACAGCACCATGAGGACAGAAAATTAACTTCGCAATGTACGTGTATGTTGGCACGCACAAGTAATTGGGCACTAGTAAAGTAAGTAATGATTCCAGAAATGCTCATCTGTTAGATTCCTCGCGGTTTTGGTTGCAATGTGAAGGCTGAATAATGATGAGTGCGGCTTCGTCTGATGATACTCTACCTTCTTGTACAGGGAAGTCTTGGGCCGGTTTTATCTGTTCCGGCCCTTGCGTCACTCCCTTACGTCTCTTCAGGTCATATGGGGGTGACGGTTGATGGAGGCAGAGGTTGATAACCTGCTCAGGTTCACTAAACCACAAGATAGCGGACTGTATAGATATATAAGTCCCTTCACAACGCCCCGACCTTCTGTGATGCAAATGTGGGAGGCTGCGACCTATGATGGTATGGGGAAGGGTTAAAATGTGGTACATTTTTCTATCCCAATCGATTCTAACAACAAGAAATAACAAGTCGGCGTTCCCAATTTTTCTCAAATATGTCATAGTTATGCCAAACTGTCTATATACACAACTTTGTAGGCGAAAGTTGACGTACTGTTATCATTGTTATTATTATTTTCTTTCTCTCTCTCTCTTATAACCCTGGATTCACCGTCATTAGGTAAATCCCGAGGGAACTGTTTTTAGTTGAACGCTAATACACTACTAATTTCCAACTGTGTATTCCGCTTCATGTTACACAACTTTACTGTTTTGTCCCCACCAGACAGGCTCTGGTATGCATAGACCTCAGTGTTCTTGACAGTTTTCGTCAAGGCCACAATCCCAATATGCACTGGCTTAATATACAATTATTGTAGTTGGATTGAGGAACAACAAGCGTATTGTGGGAACCTGAGTAGGAAGTTTGTTAGGCCTACCTAGTACTTAACCCACCTAATTCCCTCGTCTTTACTTATTACATGTGTCCCTCTCAATCCTGAAGAACGAACAATTGTTAATAATGTTGAGAGTTCACCCTCATTGGAAAAGTTTAAAACTATAATTTTCAAAGAACCTTAAAAACCTATACTTTTTCAAAGAAACGCTATTACAATGGTTCCGTAGTTTTTAATATATGCGTCTGAAAACTTTGGAACATCGATGTTTTTCCCATTTCCCTTCGTTTGGATAGGTGAGAGTTGAAGCTTTAATTTCTTATTTTATCATACTTGGCCCGCATTCCTTGGTTTTCAAACGAATTTTGAGTTGGAAGTGAAAAAACGTCTTTTTGCGAAATATAGGTACTCAATTCACAACCGTTTTAACATTTTTACTCTCATAAAACCATTTTCCTCGTGAGATCCTCAGTTATTGAGACGAACAGTTATTGTTTGTTAATGACGATGGTTTGATCACCGAAACCGGAACAACAGTGTATTTTTCACGTATTAGTGGAAATAGACAACTTTTCAATAACTCCGTTTTTCTTTGAAAAGGGTTTTCCACGATTTCTTCTCGAGTGATTTACTTCGCCTGTATATAAACTCTGCTCTTTAGGGCAAATTTTATAGCGAATTTTATGGCGACATCGTAGAATGCTTCAGATGGTCTCAAAAATTCAGGATAAAGTCAGATTATTTAAAAATGCGAGAAAACCCACACCTCAAAATAAAATGTTCCAATAAAGGGATAGTCCGGACATTTCAACCCCCTGATTGATGTTGAACAGCACAGCAGAAGGCAAATGAATATTTGCTTCCGTGGCTTGCCAGAGGACGAGTCAACTATTGAGAATCCTCATGATAGGGAAGCGAAGCTGGAAGAAGCTGTTGTAAAGATCATCAACGACCATGTGAAACCTAAAATCGAATTGTCTTCTCCCTCGATCATACGCGCTCGCCGAGTCAGCAAATTTGATGTTCCCTAGGGAGCTGACCATCCAGGCCCCCGACCAGTCATTGTTTCTTTGAACAGACACATTACTCTGATGGAAATTTTTCGCAACAAGAAAAATCTGAAGGGGACAGGGTTTATGATAATAAAGGATCTAACAAAGGCTCGTCTTCTTGTCCTGACTGCTGCGTTTGAGAAGTTTTCCAGGAAACAAGTGTGGACTGTCAACGGAACTGTTAAATGGAATTGGTGTTGTTATTCAGCTACAACTCTGACTTTCTGGGTAAAACAATGGACGCTACTTGATTAGTTCTGTTTGTTGTAGTTTTTGTGGCCCTTCTTCGGTTGAATCAGATGACCTTTTCACTCCTTGTTTTATTGATCTACCTACCTACTTGATTTAAATAGGATCCCTCATTCAGCACACTGCTATATAACTTTCAATGCAACTTTTTTTTTACTCTTCCGAGCATACCCTCTCATTTTTTAAGATCTCTCTTTACTTTTACGTTTTGTGTACTTTACTTTCATTGCTAAGTTTCGCTTTTTGTTCCTTTTGTATACATAGGTATTGTTTTTTAGTATTAATTCTGACGAGCTCATTTTATAATAACGCTGATTTCATGTTCAACCCCCCTAATGTGCATTTTGGAATCTTGGTTTTTTGTTGTCTTCTCAGCTGCTAAATCCGACCCTCGGTGGCGTGTTTACCTATGTATGACATTTCTGGTGCGTTCCTTCCCTGCCCCTTACCGCCAGGTAACCATGGTGATACTTCTGTTCATGACGTCTCTCTTCATGAATCTTCTCCCACTTGCAGTGAACTCACCCAAATATTTTCTAAACATCTCGCATTCAAAAACGCTGCAAATCCCTGCACAACGGTTTATTATTTTGTACAGAATACCCTTCTGTTACAGATCACAGCTCTCTGTATAAATAACCCGTCTATATAATATAATATGTACTACTCTATACAGTATATTATGTGGATCGTAGATCCTCTGTAGGTTAGCACACTAACCCCGTACTCGTTACTAGGTACCTACCTAAATCACGAGTTAAATGTTGCTAAAATAATCCTGTCGATGGCAAACAGTAACTAAAACGGCAAAAAGAAACGCAAATTATGAAGTTCTGAAGGAAAACTGTTGATGTAGAGTGAAATAGATGCCCCTTCTGCGTAGATCACTGTTTTCTGTGGTCAATACCTATAATGAACCGTTGTGTAATAAGTTGCCCATCAATAATACTTCAGCGGTTGTTCAAGTTGCAAAAGTACCGATCAACAAAATCCAGCCCCTTCTTGGTAGATGAACCGGTGTGTAATAATTTACCGTTGTGTAATAATTTACAGTTCTGTAATAATTTGCCGTTGTGTAATAATTTGCCGTTGTGTAATAATTTGCCGTTGTATAATAATTTACCATTGTGTAATAATTTACCCATCAATAATACGTCAACGTTTGTTCAAGTTTCACAAGTACCTACCAACAAAATCCAATAGTCCATCACTTATCAAATCATTTAATACCGCAGAACAACCAACTCGACTTCATACAGCCATCCTTGATTATAATCAGGTGCTCCCTAGCGATGATATCCGGGCCGGATTAATACCGTTTGATTCACGATCGTGTTGACGAAGCTTTTTGGTGCACACGAACGGCTGGACGTACAATGCTCCGAGTGGTCTCAAAAAATTGGTTAGCTCAAGACAAATTTAATAACGTTAAAAAACCATACTTTTCTATCGAAAGTTTTCGAGATACGGCGTTCTGAAAATTTCAACCCCTATTTTGAACCCCTAAGGCGCGTCCACACTATGCGGAATGAGGGTGGGCACCCTCGTCGGATCCGAAAAGGTGAATAGGAACGGTCGGGACAGCTTGCCGTCCACATACAAGAGTAGTGTGGACGGGGCGATCGCCCTCAGTCCGCCTCCAGTCTCCTTCGAGTTCTGTTTTCCTGGGTCCGTAGAATTTCACTGTAGCGAATTTAATTTCTTTATTGAATTTCATTGTTGATCTCTGAATAATGAGTGACGAGGAAGAGACAATTTTAGCAGCTGCTGTTGCAGTCGTGCGTGGAGTTGCTGCTGGTGAAATTCGCCACGTCCGCCCTCGAAGATTTTGGGTTCGCCCCAGTATTCGGCATGGTAGGAAAAAATACACTGCCAAGGTGATGGCACAGGAGCTTCCTCGTCACAATCAGAGTGACCCATTATAAAATAGAACAGACTCGGAAGCAAAATAACATAACATTACATAACATTACATAACATTACATAACATTACATTACATAACGTGAAATATACATATTACATAACATTACATTACATAACATAACATAATATTACATGAAATATACATATTACATAACATTACGTCCATAATACATTACGTCCATTATACATAATTGCGAAAGTTATGCGTGTTTGAAGAATTTCACGTTAGCGCATGCGCAGGGCGAACCGCTGGCTCTATCACGTTGAAATTTATATGGGACCTCAATGGGCCCTACCCGCTTAATCCCTGAGAATTGCATTGAAATTGGGTTAAATCTTTGGTTACTACGGCTGTAACAAGGAAATTGAATCTATTTCACGCCAGCGCATGCGCAGAGCGCACCGAGGGTCCGATCATGCTGAAGTTCATACTGGAACTCACTAGGCCTTGTCCAAACAACCCTTGAAAATTTGAGCGAAATTGAATCAAAATTGTGAAAGTTATGCGTGTTGGTTGAATTTAACGTTAGCGCATGCGCAGGGCGTACCGCTAGATCAATCATGTTGAAATTTGTATGGGACCTCAAGGGGCCTTATCCGCACCATCCCTCAAAATTTGAGCTGAATCAATTCAAAATCGTGGAAGTTATGGCTGTAACAAGGAAATGCGGACAGACTCACAGACCCACAGACCGACAGACACGGAACCAAATTTGTTCAGTAGGCTTTGAAACGCAAAATGCAAGTGGAAATTTTGATTTCTGATGACAAAAATGTTTTGGCTCACGAAAGTGAACACAAGGCTTCCGCTGCTTCGCAGACTCGGAAGCAATACAGCGCCAGCAAATTTATGAAAGATTTGCTACTTGATGAGATAGATGCTCTCAACTACGAGTATAGGAACGACGTAGGCTTCGCGAACTTTTTCAGGATGAAATGTTCTGACTTTGAAAGTTTGTTGAGCATTATTGGGCCGCAAATCGCGAAAAAAAACCCGACTGGGGCGATCGGCACGTCCACATTGTGATCTATCTTGATTCCAAGTGGATCGCCTTCCTTTGATCCGGACCGACTCGAGTCGGGTTGCGATCGCCCTCAGTCGGGTCGCCTTCCGCACGTTCCGGACGCGTCCACACTTGGTCACCTTTTCGGATCCGAGAGGGTGCCCACCCTCATTCCGCATAGTGTGGACGCGCCTATAGAGATGACTGACAGTAACGCCGAGCTTCGAGGACCAACTACACGCCGAACGGAACCTATAACCCGAATTTCATCAATTTTGTTTCATGGTAACTAAAAAAAGTGGCCAGTGCGGCTTACGGCGGACAGGCAGGAATATTTTTATTGCATTTTCGGATTCTACATACCTTGAAACGTAAACCATCAAATTTTGAGGGGGGGGGGGGGGGGGGTTTAGATTTTTTTTCATGCTCGATTCCAATGGTTCATTATTGAAAATAATAAACCAAAACATCCCCTAGTCACCTGTCACGTTATCAATAGCCCTCCTAGTCATATCGATGAACTTAGATGTCACACTCTTGACAGCAAGCCCCATCTGATGGGAATCTCTGAAACCTGGCTTAAAAGCTCCTTACCAAATAGTCTGATCTCCTTGAATGGATACAAAGTTCATAGAAACGACAGGTTCAGAAAGCGCGGTGGAGGTGTTGCTGTTTACTGTCTTGACTCCCTTAAATCGAAAGTCGTTCTTAGTAGCGAATCTGGTTCGTTTTTTGAATTTATTTTTGCTGAGTAGTATATGTTCCTAAAACCCCTTCGGGCTACGGTCAGCTTGAGGCACGACTTTCTTCTTTTACGAATTATGATGATGTGATAATAATGGGTGACCTGAACACTAACTTTTTAGTTGACACCTCTGTTAGTCACAAATACTTGTCCTTGCTCTCCTCTCTCAACTTAACTGTCCTTCCCTCGAACCCCACTCATATAACTTCCATAGAAACTCTGATCGATCACTGCATTGTAAATAAGCCAGCTAAAATACTTTTTTACACTCCCAGATTCTTGTGCCCGGTATGGGACACCATAAATTCATTTTCTGCTCTTATTCTACTCCTGCACCGAAATTTAAAAAAAAATCATTTCTATGCGTAACTTCAACAGAGTCAGGCTTAAAACTTGGCAGATGATTGCGTTGATTGCAACTGGGACCGATTTTTTAAGATGGCTGACACTGATGATAAGGTTGACTTTTGAATGCTGAAATTGTTAATCTGATGGATAAGCATGCCCCAGTACACGAAATTCGTCTAAATGGCGAAAACCAACCCTGGTTCTCAACTAAAGTCAGGAGTGCCATTCGGATGGGAGGTATTGCGTTCCGTGATTGGCAGGAGTCTAGGAGTGAGGCGGATGAAGCACGGTACAGACGGTTGGATGATTGAAATATGAAAGTTGTGCGGCATGCAAAAAAGTTTTCCTCTTCAAAGCTACCTACTCTAAAAACAGTTTCTTCCATTATGTATTTAATAGGTGGTCATAGATATGGAAATAGATCCTGAAAGTATTTTCCTTTGTCACATTGTAAATGTGATGACTAGTGTACCTACAGCTATCCGTTATGAACGATCTTCATTAGCCAAACCACTAAAAAAAAAAAAAAAACGCTGCAAATCCCTGCACAACGGTTTATTATTTTGTATAGTATTCCCTTCTGTTACAGATCACAGCTCTATGTATAGATAACCCGTCTATATAATACATGATATGTACTATTCTATACATATTATGTAGATCGCAGACCCTCCGTAGGTTAGTACCTAACCCCGTACTCGTTACTAGGTACCTACCTAAATCACGAGTTAAATGTTGCTAAAATAATTCTGCCGATGACAAACAGTACCTAACAAAACGAAACACACATAATGAAGTTCTGAAAAGAAATTGTTGATGAGGAGTGAAAAAAGTTGCAAAAGTACCTACCAACAAACTCCAGCCCCTTCTACGTAGATGGTATAATGAACCGTTGTGTAATAATTTACCGTTGAGTAATGATTTGCCGTAGTAATAATTTACCCATCAATAATACTTCAACGTTTGTTCAAGTTTCACTACCTACCAACAAACGCCAAAAGAGCCATCATTTTTCAAATTAAATAATATCACAGAACAACCAACTCGACTTCATACTCCGCCAAAATAATCAGGTGATCCCTACCAATGATTTTATCTCCGCCAAATTTCCTATTGTGGGCGCGTCTCTGGTTACGAGATTTGGTTTGAATTGTATACAATTTCATTCACACTGGAGTCGAAAATGCCGGTCGGTGCAAACTTCGGGGCCTTACTGTGAACGAACGGCTGGACGTACGATGCTCCGGATGGTCTTAAAAAACTCGCAAGTTCAAGAACTACATATTTAAAACCGTAAAAATATGTACGTAAAAAAATGGTATAGGCGTTTTGAACATTTCAACCCCTATTTTGAACCCCTTAGAGATGACTCACAGTAACGTCGAGCTTCGAGGACCAACTACACGCCGAACGGAACCTATAACCCGAATTTCATCAATTTTTTTTTCATGGTAACTAAGAAAAGTGGCCCGTACGGCGTACGGCGTACGGCGGACAGACAGAAATATTTTTATTGCAGTTTTGGATTCTACATACCTTGAAACGTAAACCATCAAATTTTGAGGGGGGGTAAGAATTTTTTTTTTCATGCTCGATTCCAATGGTTCATTATTGAAAATAATAAACCAAAAAGAAAAAAAAAGTCCTCTTCAAGGAAGAACATAGAAATCATGAATATGTTAAACGGAGATTGAGGAGATCATTTTTTATTTTCAACATACCTGTCAAGGAGCACTCGTTTGGTCGCTAATGAAACGAGGGTCTTTCAGCGTAGAAGTGTAGCATGTTATCCACTCAGCTAGGGCTAGAAAGTAAGTAGTACCTAGTAAGTGAGCTTGGGAGCTTGGATGAGTGGGCTTGGCGAGTGAAGCCCGAAAGAACAGTTGACAATGTCTTGTTGAGGTGGAATTACTGTGAGAGGTGTATTTCAGATGACCGACAACCTTCAAGAGGTCAAAGGGCCAACACCAGGGAAACGAGAGAAACGTTCCAAGGTGTCGGATCCCCACAAGGCCACAGGCAACGCGGGGGAAACAGAACCCCCACGTCAATCCCCTCGCCTGCCGAACGTTACGGTAGTAGGAAATTGGATTCGCCTTTGCGGTCCTCTGTTCTGTGGAAAAATGTGAAGAAGTTGGGATTGAGGGACGGAAATGTGCCGATTCCGATTCCGATTCCGAGAGCAGGTGCCGGCGTGAACCAGCGAGAACAAAATGAGCCAGTATTAAGGCTAAATGTAACGACAAGTTAGTGAGATTCTCAGATAAGAGATGGCAGCACTATCGGGGCAAATTTCCTTGACTCCTCACAGGAGAACGAATCAAGATATTTTGAATCTGAAAACGGATTTGATAAGATATCAACCCATAGTTTGGACGAAATCGGTTTAAAAAATTTGCACAATTTTTTTGCGCACTGTTCAAAAAATTTTTTGATTAAATTGAGACTTTTTCAAAAATGTCGCCTTATACAGCAGTGTGCCCATGGATACAGTGTACAAATCCGTTTTCAGAATTGAGATTGGTCAAAAATTACGATCGTAATCCTTAAGATTGGTGAAACAATAGTAGGGCTGACGGGGTGGAGGAGTGCGCACGAGCGAGGGGGGCAGTTTGGTGAGGTGGTGCCGGCCGCCTGGACCCCTAATATGAACGTTCTCCGAATTCTCCTACTCAAGGTCGGCATCAAAATCGAGTCTTCCTGATGTTGGTTGGAAAAGAAGTTTTGTCTGTGAATAGGATTGGGTCAAGCCTTGTCTCACGTTTGTGGACTACGAGAAAAGGGGGGCCTAAGTTGGGGGTAGTAGATTTCGTTTTTTTCTTGTAGGGGATGTGACTGATACGCAAAATCCATGTTTTTGACAACGGTGGCCCCCAAAATTTTGGTCAAAATGCGAGAAACCTCAAAATTTTCGCACTTTTTTTGTTTTTCCCCCATTTTGGCCATGATAGAGCGCGTTTTTGACAAAAAGTGTACATTTTGAAACTGAATTAGATTTGCTAGAATACTAGAATAGGCTCGGTAGACTCAATAGTTTCCGATATACAGCTAAAATACCATACCTACCACCACTCTCAAAACAGCGTTCTGAAATCCAATTTTTTTCTCGTATTTTTCGCTATATCTCCAAAACGTATTGTCACATCCGGAATTTAGTAGTGAAGTATTTCAAAACTCAAATAATTTTAGATTGTATTGCAAGTTGTGTCCCTAAATACATACATACAGACTACATACACACTTTCAAAATAATTTTGTTACTTTTGCGCACTGCAACAATTTTGTATTGTTCACAAAGATTGGCAGCTACCTACATCAGCGTGCCTACATGCATATAGATGTTTCAAAAAATACAAGTCGATAATGAATCTAGTCTTGAAAAATTAAACTGGGTATTTCAAATCTGAGCAGTATCGAAATTAGGGACATATAGGTACAGATCATCAAACACTTGAAACATTTCTGCTGTTGAATATACTATATTTGCTTTCAAAATAAAGTATTATACTTTGAGGAATTTTCATCCCAAGTCCTGGGTAGGCTCCCGTATTTCCAGCGAACGTGGTATCCTTGGATCAATAATTTCTGGGAGCAGAACATTTTCATAACAATATTTCAACTTTGTTATCATTTTGTCCTCCTAGAATGAGCGATCCCTTTGTATTATCTCGTAATGTAGATCCCTAGGGGTCCACACTACGAAAAAACAACGCTCTCTCATCGTTATTTCCAATTGTCCTTGAATTTGGAAGAAGTAGTCGCTAGTTTTTTTAAGTTTTTTATCTTTACCCAATCAAAAATTTTTAAATTTGTGTCCAGAGTTTTCGCTCTGGAAACACTAAAGTTTCGCACCATAGTAATGCACCAAACAGACTCATGAAACCTACTAAACACTATGATCGCAACATTTCCCATGGAAATTGGGTAACGGAGTTACGAAATATGGACGCACGCGTTGTTGTAGAAGTCCATTTTTGTGAAGCCAATTTTTGTTGGAGCAGTGCAATAAAGTTTTGGCACATCAAAAACATCAGGTAGGTACATACTGTTGGCAAAGTAAATACCATTCAGATTCATCGACTATAATAGTTATGTAAACACAGTTGCATAAACGTCACCTGATTTCGAAAAAATCAAATCGAAGTGTCGGCTTCTTGGAATTTGGGCAACCTTTTTGGCGAGTTCATAAGAGGAACTATCTAGGTACTCTGTAAGCAGATAACTCGTGACATGGATATATGTGTAGGGGTTATTATTATCTCTATCTCTATCCTTATTGTCTGTGAAACTGTGATTCTTTTCACGGCAAAAAGCATAATACCTATTTATGTTATCACAATATATGTACAAAAGTAAATAAAAAACGCTGCAAAGTACTTGTCACATGGGTTTATTATTCTTGCGGACATATAGAACTGTACTCCATCAATATCAAAATGTCAAACAATTTTTTCACCATTTATAAACAATGTGCCATTAATTCGTTTTTCCCGTGTTTTTTTTCCGATACTTTTAGGTAACAAACATCCCTAATATAGATACCATCTTTGGACCAACCCCCACCTACCCTCCAAATTTGAATCACATTCGACCATTTTTACGGTAATTATGGGCGTTACTTACCCGTTCAACGGTTTTCACTTCAAAACTCCTAAAAAAACGCCTCATTTTTGCCAGTTTTTTGTCCATAAAATCCAAACCGTTGGTCCGATCGAGCTGAAAAGCTTGCGGGCACCATGTCTGCCCTAGATGAGTATTTGGTGCAAATTTCGACTCAATTGGACCAATTTTGAGGCAGTTATGCGTGACACGGCGGACGGCGACGGACATTGCATTTTTTGAATCTAGACACCTTGAAACGTGTAAGAAAAAATTTTGAGGGGGTGTTCCAAAAAATTTTTGCTGAACGACTACATAGGTGTATTATTCGCAGAATAATAAACCAAAACGATTTATTCATCTTCTAATAGACAATCACACTCTAGGATACCGCACCAAGCCAGTTTCCGAAAATACCAATTTTGGAAAAAAGTGTCTAAAGATGTGAAATTTGAGCCTATTTTGAAAAATATGTGCTTTTAGGAATCACGTATCAAAATTTTAGGGACGTATCGACAAATTTGGGAAAAATCGAAATAAGACTTATTTTTGGCGATTTTAGCTAAATGGCTGAAGCGATTTTGACGTACTAAACTCCAATCGACGCGCAATTTTATGCTCCTTATTCTAGCATAATTATAGTGAAAATAGTTTTCGAGAAGCGAAAAAGCTGAAAAAGGTCCGAAAATTTCGCAGTTTTTTGGCTCTCAAAAGTTTAGCACAAGCCAGAGTCCGTCGCAAACTCACATTACTCGTATTAAGCCCAAATTCGATTAAAAGAATTTCCAGCTAGTGCACATTTATTAGGCAGCAAGCACAAGTCCAATTTGACTTGGCTATGACCCAATCCTGCTCACAGACAAAACTTCTTTTCCAACCAACATCAGGAAGACTCGATTCCGAGAATGTTCATGCGAGGGGTCCAAGCGGCCGAGGGGTCGAGGCGGCCCCACCTCACTAAAATGCCCCCCTCTCGCGCGCGCACTCCTCCACCCCGTCAGCCCTACTATTGTTTCCAATCTATTGTTTCACCAATCTTAAGGATTACGATCGTAATTTTTGACCGATCGAAATTCTGAAAACGGATTTGTACACTGTATGCATGGGCACACTGCTGTATAAGGCCACATTTTTGAAAAAGTTTCAATTTAATCAAAACATTTTTTGAACAGTGCGCAAAAAAATTGTGCAAATTTTTTAAACCAATTTCGTCCAAACTATGGGTTGATATCTTATCAAATCCGTTTTCAGATTCAAAATATCTTGATTCGTTCTCCTGTGAGGAGTCAAGGAAATTTCCTTCATTTTGGTGCTGCCACGTGGTGGCAGGTTTTGCAACTAAAAGCGTTACATTTAGCCTTAACAGGTCAGTGCGATGGGTGGCGGCCGATTCCGAAAAGCTTGTCCGGTAATCGGAACGTACCTGCCTACCGGAATGAACAGAACATTCCGGTTGCCGATTCTGCATTCAGATTTGGGAACTCGAGGCGGTCACATCGTTGGAGCGTGTTGTTTTCGTTGTTGTCGTGTTTCTTACCAGTTTTCCAGCATGATGAAAAGATCTCAGCGTAAATAATATTGCTCTATTTTGTAACTTTTTAAATTTTATATATTTTCATGATCTCATAATTAGTTCGTCGCCCTTTTAATTTTACGCTCATTTAAATTGTTCGATATTTTGTAATTAAAATTTTATTACTTATGTAGGTACAGTTCTTGTTATTTCTTTACAACAAACTCCCTCAGCCATTAGGTATTCTCTTCTTCAATTGCCATCTAAAAATCACATGAAAGTGGTATAGGTATGAGCAGATATCTAGTTACGAAGCATGTCCTGAAGAGCGTATTACAGAAGATACAAAGCCTATTCAACGAGCCATTAGGTATTCTCTTCTTCAATTGCCATCTAAAAATCACATGAAAGTGGTATAGGTATGAGCAGATATCTAGTTACGAAGCATGTCCTGAAGAGCGTATTACAGAAGATACAAAGCCTATTCAACGAAATTTTTTTTAGTGAATCCAGAGAAATGATATCTCAAGTTGGAAGTTTTATGGATAATTTGCCTACATTAGGAATTTTTAACCCTTACTAAAACCATACCTATTAGTTACCTACACTTATTATGTATATGTCTTAACTGGGAATATTATTTTGTAGGTATGTAAACAGTTGACTTACCTCAATGTAATCAACAGTCTCTCTTCTGGGTAAATCGGTCTTTTATGCAGGTTGCACCAATTGCGAACCAAACGCCCTTCTATCTTCCGAAGAATGTAGTTGAATGTGGGCAGCTCCATCCTTGTATACTCAAAAAAACTTTTCCGCGCTCATTTTCAACTGTGGGAAAAGGTGATGAAATTCCCCGAGAACTTCCCTTGATCGAAGTATCTCATGCACATGACGCCTTTCCTCCAGAAAATGTGCTCTTCCTTCACTGGCTATGAAAATTGCAGCTAGCTCCTCACCTGACAAGTCCATGTTGACTACTAATGTTGCGTGAAAACGCAAACACAATGAAAAGAGTAGCCGATAATCGGCCGCCACTGATTGAACCAACCTGCCTCTTCGTGTCAAGCAGAATCTGCCTGTCGGAATCGGAATCGGAATCGGCCGCCACTCTTCGCGTACCCAATGACTCGATTTCTGGTTTGGAATCACTTTGGATGATCTACATGCCCATTTCGCTGGATCTCCTGCGTCCCCTATCATTGACCCTGTCGTTGAGGAAATTCTTGCCTCCCTGAAGTCAGTCAGTTTGCTTTCCGTAATGTGGAGCCTTGTGAAGTTGAGGCTGCTTTTAAATCTGTTGTATCTAATGCAACGAGGAGTGTTGGTATGCCTAGTAAGTTCCTTCTTTTATTATTTCCATTTATAGTTGCTCATATCACGCATTTGTACAACCATATCTTAACAACTTCCAAATTTCCGCTAGCCTGGAAATCGGCCTTGCCCCTCGCTAAAGTTCATAACCCTTCTGAGCTGTCTGATTATCGTCATATTTCCATATTACCTGTCTTGAGTGATTTTTGAAATTTCAGTTAAATTTCAAATAAATGATCATATCAAGTACGAAAAACCGCTGTGCACTTTTCAGTCGGGGCTTAGAGAGGGATAAGGTTGTGAGACTGCTGTGTTAAGAGTAGTGGAGGACCTGAGAGCTGGGATTGAGCTCCATGCCTAATAATTTATTTACTCTTAAGCTTAAAAAAAATTTCAACTTCCCTACTTCAGCCTATAAATTAGTTTTGTCTGTTTTGTCAAATAGACCCCAGCGGATTGTCAGGCAGCTCCATCTCAACACTCTTCGCTGTCTGTTCAGGAGTACCCCAGGGTTTTGTGTTCGGCCCACTGTTTTTCTCCCTCTTTATGACCTCCCCAGAGCCCTTCAGTCATGTTTCTATTATTTATTTGCTGACGATTTTCAGTTATATTACCAGTCCTGCCTTGGAGAACCCCTGCTTTCCTCTATACAACACATGAACAAGGAGCTCTTGTCTGTTACTAAGTGGGCTCAAAACAATGGTATCAAGATCAATCTCTGTAAATCCCAGGCGATTGTCGTCTACAAAGACGTGATTCCTACAGATCCATACCCTTCTCTTCACAGGTGAGGAATTTGGGTGTTCTCATTGATGCCAGTTTGTCCTGGGTGCCTCAGATCTATCAAATGTGTAGAAGGGTGTATGGGAGTCTCCACTCCGCCTGTCCAATGTTACTCTGCATTTTTTTAAACTCAGACCCACTCATGCTTTAGTTGTCGCTCACTGTGTGTACTGTTCTTCCTTATTCTCGTATAGTATCTCTTCGCCTTTAAGGGGAAATAGCCCGACGACTAGTTCCAAAAGCCGCCACCACGTGGCAGCACCAAGATGAGCTAAATTAATATTCGTTCTCCTTCCGTTAATAATTGAACGATTTTCAATCTGTAAATTGCATTGGATTCAGAATCAGCATAGAATTTCCGGAAATTGGTTCTGGTGTTCAAAATTTCAAAATTTGTACATCTGGATCACTGGCGTTCGAATTTGGCTAATTTTTTCGGAAATCCCAATTACCCAAATTCTAGAGGGCTGTGTACTGATTACGACGGTTTTTTCAAATTTCAAATTGGACCACTAAAACCCCATCAATTATTGTCCAGACGGTGATGGGCGAGGGGGTTGGGGAGAAAGGCGGCTCTTGAATGGGGGTGGGCGGCTTCCCAGGCCCCTTCGGAGGGATTTCGCCGCCCGAGCAGCTTGGATACCTGTCATTTCCGAGAACAGTTTTTGCCCCACCATTCAAGAATTTTAGATTTCTTCCTCCCTGTTCGAGATTTGCTATGAAACTGTTTGGGCCCATCCATGACCAAGTGCCAAACTACACGAGAGTGTGAGCTATTTTTTATGCATCAGTCATGGGAGGAATGATAACATAAAAAATAATCAAATAAATGAAACAAGGATCTTGAGTTATATTATAATTTATTTTTACTTTTTAACATTATTGGTACCTATTTTAATAAATGTAATTTATTTTTATTTGATTAGTGTATAGGATCTTACCTAGGTAGGTACACCAAAATTAAACTAAGCACCTCTCCCCACTTCCCAATCCAACTGATCGCATTTGAATCCTATTATAAGTACCAAATTGGACGACCGATTGAATATGTACGATTTCCTAAACAAAAATTAGTGACTTCGAGGTCAGACGCCTAAAACTGCAAATAGCCTACTACAAATAAAAAATAAATTAAATTACTACCCAAATACCTGAATTCAAAGTTCAAAGCCAATTGGACGTAATACATTAGGGACGAGTGCTAGGTACCTCTGTTTTAACCTCCAAATCCGTATATATTCTCTGAAGCAACCAAGGTACCTACCCACGCACTTACGAAGAATGGACACCGACGGTTATCTCGAATCAAGTACAAATCTGTGGAGGGTATATAATTATGCTTTCTCAGTTGATTTACTCGTATAAAATTTTATCCATACCCACGTGTATCATACAACCTGAGTTGACCAAAGTTCACTTAAAAATTAATAGCATCGTTATATTTATTTGACCTGTTGAGTAATAATTGGTTATTTGTCCGTTTGAAATTATCATTTCAAATCTTATTGTACCCCAATCTGTTCAACGAGTTGCACGCCTCTGTACATGACGCACAAACTTTAAGTATACACCACATTCCTGTTCATTCAACATCGATAATTTTCAGACCACCTACCTACTTTAAAAACCGAAATATTGACGTGTTGTTGTACACAACGGGTAGGTACTTGATAATTAGGACGTTACAGCAGTGCCTGCGCAGCCATTAATTTGTTATTTTATTTTATTTTTTCAAATCGACGTTATTCCAGGACGATCACACCTAAAATTTTCAAATCTGAAAGACACTTGGAATAATTTGGTAGGTTGTTCATACATAATGTCCTAATAAATCGAAAAAGTATGATAGAGCAAACGTGAGATTTGCTAAAGAAGTGGTATGAACGTAGCAACGAAGTTGTTACAATTTCAATTTATTAATTAATAACTTTTTTGGTTCTTCGGAAATAAATAACAAGAGTAACAATATCAACTGAGTAATAAGAACTCATCAAAAGAGACTTCTGGCTCCCGAATTAGGCTGCTTCTCGTCAATCTTGAATTTACCAATTCAGGGAGCAGAGCGTGATGGTAAATTTTAAAGTAAATGAGTTTTTTCTCCATCTTTTGATTCCATAACTCATCGTCGATTGGAATTTCTTCGATGTGCAAGTCTTTGCCCGTGTACACTACAAAATAACATTTAGTGGCTCCCGCAATGTGCAGTTGCCCTTGGACTTGAAAGCAATAGGGATGGGTTCTCTTCAATTTCAAATCTTTGTGAGATATGAAGAATGATTTGTTTTTGGACGCAGCATCAGCTATCGTCAACTTGCTGGCTGATTGAGGGCATTTAATTTCAATGATTGAATTTTCACCCTCAATCTAGCCATCGGGTGACGCACCCAAAAATCCAAATTTTCGGTCAACGAAAAGCCCACACTCTCTGACTTTCAGTCACACTTCTGATCGTGAATGAAACGATATAAATCCGGCTCAGATATCACTGCTAGGGAACACCTGATTATAATTTATTACGCATGTCTGTATGAAATCGAGTTGGTTGTATCGTGATACTTTGTTTGAAGAATGATGGTTGTTTTGGGTTTTTTTATAGGTAGTTAGTTTTCTAATCTGAACAAACGTTAGCTACGCTTCACGAATAACAGCAAATAATTTATAGAATAAAAATTATATATACAAATAATAATTATAGAATTCTTCATTCCGCCGCACATTTATGAAATGTGATTGCACGGTTGGATCCAGTAGGTACTCGACTTAGGGCTCTCTTGTGGGAAGCACAAAGGTAGGTATTGAGTTCAGAAAACAGTGATCATCTGTACTGGTAAATAATAAACCGTTGTATAATAATCTGTAGCGTTACTTATTCTATTTTCGGATTCTACATACCTTGAAACGGAAACTATCACATTTGGTTGGGGGAGGGGGGAATTTTTCATGCTCAATTACAAAGGTTCGTTATTGAAAATGATAAATGGAAAACTGACTGTTTTGGTAGACACAATATTATGGTTAGCTGGGTAGAAACGATTGTTGGAAGAGAATTACAAGTCAGGTACCTGAGCGTCGCGGGGGCCTCAGGCCCAACTGGGAAGCCGCCCACCCCCATTCAAGAGCCACCTTCCTCCCCAACCCCCTCGCCCATCACCGTCTGGACAATAATTGATGGGGTTTTAGTTGTCCAATTTGAAATTTGAAAAAACCGTTGTAATCAGTACACAGCCCTCTAGAATTTGGGTAATTGGGATTTCCGAAAAAATTAGCCAAATTCGAACGCCAGTGATCCAGATGTACAAATTTTGAAATTTTGAACACCAGAACCAATTTCCGGAAATTCTATGCTGATGCTGAATCCAATGCAGTTTACTGATTGAAAATCGGTCAATTATTAACGAACTGAGAGCGAATATTAATTTGCCCTCGACGGTGATGCCATCTGTTGAATATTCTTACAAGTTTTTTTCGGGCTATTTCCCCTTAAACCATAAATCGGAAGTTGCTTATAAAGGTTGCCTTCGCTGTGTGTACAAAATACAGCCACGCAACTCGGTAGGTGATTTAAAACTCTTGTGTCTGCCTATATCAATTATTACATATACAGAAATCTTAAGATGATTTTCATATTACTTAAAGGGTATCTCCCTATACGCCTATTCGCCAAGCTCAAATGCTTTGCTAATTCCCCAACACCGAGGTAGATTTATTGCTCCTTCATTCGGAATTTCGGGGGCTAGGTTTTGGAACGTGCTAGCTGTCTCTGTGCCGTCTTTGGCCACCTTGGGTCTTGCCTTTCTTGGTAGCTGTATGTAAGCATCTAAGTGATGCGTAATTATTAGTTACCTAGGACCTATTCCAAATGCACCTCCCCCCCCCCTTCCTTTTTTATGTTCTTTTAATTAAATTCAAGTACCTTCTTTCGTGTAAAGTGCCTTGTAGTAATCCTAAAAGGTAGGGTAGGTTTGGGTAGGGTGAAGGATAAGAGAGATGTGCTCCTTAGGAGTCTTTTCAGATTGCTGACGCCCTGCGGTTATCACCACAGCAAGCGTTAGTGGAAGAAGAAGCTAGCACCCCGCGGTTATCACCACAGTGAGTGCTAGAGGGAAGGAAGGCGTCCCGCGGTTATCACCACAGCAGACACCGGGAAGAAGGAGGCTAGCACCCCGCGGTTATCACCACAGTGAGTGCTAGAGGAGAGAGGCGTCCCGCGGTTATCACCACAGCAGACACCGGGAAGAAGGAGGCTAGCACCCCGCGGTTATCACCACAGTGAGTGCTAGAGGAGAGAGGCGCCCCGCGGTTATCACCACAGCAGGCGCCAGGAGGAAGGAGGCTAGTACCCAGCAGTTATCACCATGGCGAGTACTAGAGGAAGGAGCGTCCCACAGTTATCACTACATCACACTATACGGATGCCAATCCCCCACGGTTATCACCACAGCAACTATTAGAGGAGAGGGAGCATCCTGCGGTTAACACCACAGCAGATGCGAGGAAGGGTGAGAGAGAGAGAGCGAGAGATGAGTGGAGGTCTAAGGTGAGTGAGAGAGAGAGAGAAGTCGTAGTAAGAGCAAGATCGGTCGAATGAAGAGCTGGGCGAGCCAGGTGGTATATAAAGGCGCCTCCACCTCTCCCTCGCCCACCAACGGCCGTTACGGCGTCGCGCAGCTCGTATTTCTCCACGTTTATTTGGTTAAATCTAATTAATTACATTGGAGTGGTGAATGTAGAATTTGAGGGGTACCGCGTCACGCCTTTTGAATTATTGAGTGTCAATTTTCATGTAATTCATGTGTGCTTCATATAGACTGCTAAGTCTCATGCGCAGTAAAGATGATGATTATTATTATTATTATTTTTCACCCCTTAGAGTTGAGTGACCGTAACGCCGAACTTCAAGGACCAACTAGAGCCCAAACGGGATCCATATACAAAATTTTGAGAATTTTGGTTCATGGGAACCAGGGAAAAAGCCGCGGACGGACGGAAATATTTTTATTCGATATTCATATTCTACGTCCCTTGAAACATAAGCCATGCAATTTTGAGGGGGGTGGAGCAATTTTTTTCATGGTCGATTCCAAAGGTTCATTATTGAAAATAATAAACCAAAATTGTGATGCGTCCATTTACAGTCATCCATCCTTTAGTTCAGCATTTAGCACTGTACCTGACTACTGTTGAGCTCTGAGAACGATTGTCATCGTCAGTAACACAAATTATTGTAAAGAACTACTCCCTATACCTGTCTAGGTGCATGAATAAGTTCAACCTAGCAACAAAAACCACCTTATTGATTTTGACTGACTTCGGTAGTGAGGAAGTTAGATGAAAGGTAAAGTTACTCAAGAAGTTATTCGTCTTCGTCAATGCAATACTGATGTTAGTGGTGGTTTCTTCAACAAGATTTTCGAGATGAGAGCCAAAAAAGAAAAAAAAACCGTGGCGAATTCAATTTTCATCGCGAAATTGACCCCGACGTCGAATCTGAAGGATTTTCGTGTCAAGGCGTGGAAAGCTGCAGCCTTGGTGCTATACAGGTAGCATATCCCGTCTTCCAAATCTTGTTGATTGGCAGCAAGGCGTTTGTGGCGTCGCGCGATATCAAGGTCTACCAGATTGAATCAATTTTCCATCGTGCATCATAGATGGTATCATAACTGGGCCTCTCGACACGACTCTAACAATTTTCTTCTCTTCAGTCTCTTCTTCAATAGGGTATGCGTACGTATTTATTTTACATTTTTATAATGACAGTAGATTCCATCGTGAGAATTATGACACCATCCGCATTGTCCTACGATAAGTATTTACATAGTTCTTTTTCCATGATTTTTCAAAGATTCCAGTAATTCTGACGTCATTGCACCCCTCTCGCCTGGGCGGGACCCCCCTGCCAACTGTGACATCAGAGTTACTGGGACCTTTGAAAAATCATAGAAAAAGAACTACCTACTTACCGTAGGACGTTGCCGTTGATGTCGAAGTTTTCGGAATAGAATCTGGTTTCATTAAAAAAGTCATATAAACCGCTTTTATGACCCGTGCGCATACCATACCCCATTCATCCATAACTGAGTTCAGCGTACCCGAAAGAAAATGAAAATATTTTCGAAATTATTGTATTGAAAGGACGGTCAGGACATGTGCCAATATCGATTCGTTTCGTAAGCGAACACCTCCCTTTACCCTCAACGGTTTACCATAATGGGATTTGCCTTAGGAGATGGCAAGATTCCCGAATTCCATGTGATTCTTATAACCACGGTTTTAATCAACTGATTATGATGCGAGGAATTTATGTCTGTGCGACATCTTAGCTGACTTTTTTTGTGTAAATTTATTCGTTCTACGCTGAAAAAGTGGAATATTGCGGGATAAAAGTCTCAAAATAAGGAGAATCGACAACAGCGAATTCAAAATTGTATGTAATAGATAACAGTACAATAGAGCTGAACTACTACTAAATGAAAATCGGACAGATGAAGGGAAATTAATAATGAGCTTATTTTGAGGAGCGACGTGACGACTGTTCTTCAAACAAAACCCATGAGAGTATTCTTATGAAATGAGTGAACAGCAGGATGCCAGATGATCGCCATAAGTACTCCCTACCTTCCTATTAGTTAAAAAAAATAAAATAAAGCACGGTGTTATTGAAAGGTTGTCATTTCCACTGATACACAAAAAATGTGCTGTTATACCGGTTTTACACAATAACTTGTTAAGTAGCAACAATAAAAGGTTAAGTAACTCACAATAAGTAGTCAGTAATCACCGTTACTGACGATGGTTTGGTCACCGAAACCGGTATAACAGTAGGTACCTACTCACGTTTTTTTAAAATATTAGCGGAAACAGGCAACCTTTCAATAACTCCGTTTTTGTTTTGGTTTTTTTTGGGTTTGGGGATTGTGCGGGTTTTGGAATGGGATTCTTCGACTTCATGGCGAGTGATTTAGTCCGCACCTGTTAGTTTTGTAAATCTTATAATAGATTTTTCGCCCATTTCCCGATTCCCAATCGAGCTGAAATTTTACATTGTCATCTGCCTTCGATGACAATACATGAATCAATCATAAAAACCGTAATTAACTAATTACGTAATTAATCAATTAAAAAGAAGCTGAAATGTTGCATAGCCATCTGCCTTTGATGAGAATCCGTGAATCAATAATAAAAAACGCTGCAGAGTCCTTGTCACATGGGTTTATTATTTTGTTGGACATACCACCAATTTTGGCCCCCAAAACACGGATTAGGTACGCTCCCTTTTTTTTTTCAAATTATCTTTGATCACTGATAGTGCCATTTACCTAATCGTCTTGATCCACGTGTTGACACCTTTTCTAGTGTAATTTTACAAATTGATGGTGATTTCAGACGATTTTCCAGGTTTTTGACTCATTAAAAAAAAGTTTTTGTGAGCTGAACATTTGGTATAACCTCAATTTTCCACTCTGGTCAAAATCAACTTCATATTCGGTCTTCTCGTCCCCAAAAACATGGAAAACGATACCTCAAAAGCTCATGTTACTTAAACACAAAAAGAACCTATTTTTATACACATTTTCACTCATGACACTCCTGGGTATATTCCGATCGGGCTGCAAATTTTCGGTACACAACTAGGGCCCAAATGGAGCATGTTTGCGAAAGAACGAAATTTTTAGACCGAAAATGAAGCCGGTATGCGTGATACGGCGAACGGCGGACGGACATTGCATTTTTGGAATCTACGCTCCTTGAAACGGAAAAGAAAAAATTTTGAGGGGGTGTTATAAAAATTTTTGCTGAGCGAATACATAGGTGTATTATTCACAGAATAATAAACCAAAAATGTACACAAATTAATTTGATAATTAATTATTGCTCACTCTTTCATTTGTAGTCATATAAAACTCCGATGTTCCCGGGTCGCATGGAAACTCATTACAAGATTTTCTAAAAACGAAAATGAGTAAAATAAAAATAAATAAATATACAATTTTTAAAAACACGCTTTTATTTCGAAATGATCTAAATTTAATAAAATAATTTCTTTCTGCTACCCAGGAACATTGGAATTTTTTATGACTAAAAATAAAAGCGCTTGCGCCTATATTATATTTAATCTTATATCTGCGAAAGTACTTTCAATCCTCCTAACGCCCCACGCTTTTATTCTAAGTCATAAAAAATTCCAATGTTCTCGGATAGCAGAATGAAATTAATTATTTAGATAATTTCAAAATAAAAGCCTGTTTAAAAAAAGTGTTTTTTTACTAATAATAAAAGGGTGATGAAGAAAAGACGCTCGAGGTTGCTGCCGAGCTAACTAAATAACCTAGCTTCGTAGGAGAGCGACTTTGTTTCGTTATTTATGATAACTCTATCGATGTTGTATGTTTTCAGAAGATGAAGAGTGAAAAATGAAGCGCACGAGTATATCAGACACACCGAGAGCTGGCAAGTTACTCTCAAAATGGGACTTATGACGCCTGGATACCCGCATGTTAACGTAAGTTTTGAAATAAGGGATGAGAACAATGGAAACGCTATCATAGAACGATCAGAACACTATCATGCATAGAACGGTCAGACTTTAGTTAGGGACAGCGCGATAAAATGTTCACTCAAGTATTCTCTGACACACTGGTTGGTAGGTTACTCTCCCTGAAGTATGGTACCTACTTCGGCGGGAAAAATGGATATCAATCCTTTTTGCTGGCGGGTAAATTTTTACAACAGGGTTGTTTTTGGCGAGAATATCACATCTTTTTGCATTAAGTAAACATTTTTTCCCAGTAGACACCTTAAGCAATTTCTCAGTAGGTACCTACTTACTCAGTACCCACCTACTACCTACCTAATCAGTACTACCTACTTCCTTTTTTGGCGGTTAAATTTTTACTTCAGGGTTCTTGGTGGGGGGATATCACATCTTTATGCATTGATTATGATGAAGTAAATATTTTTTTCCCAGTAACTGCATAAACATTTTTTCTCAGTACCTTAACTAAAAATTTTCAAGTGGTTGTGGGGGGGGGGGGGGGGGAATACACAAAAGGCACTTCCTTGGAGCACAACTGTCGTGAGTCCCTCCCGGGAACACTCCACTACAACCTTAAAGCTCTCACCAATATTCCGATGTAGAAATTACCTTCCGTCAATAAACATCTGAGTGGGGAGACAGGCGACAGAATCCGGGGGACACAACCTGGTGCCCCACTACCAGCTCCCAGCAGGGAGCTGGAGGGAGAGGACTTCAAGTCCTATATAATCCCGGATCCTGGAGCTTTAGCTTCATTCGACACTTCCTCTAACCAGCTCTCTCTTCTCTCTCTACCTTCCTCCTCCCAGATGCCTGGTGGTATCCGCCGCTCTGGGAATTCACCTCCTACCTTCTCCTCTTGTCTACATCGGTGGATATCCGCCGCCTAGACAAGCACCTTCCTTCCTTCACCCACATCGGTGGATTACCGCCGCCTGGGTGAATTTCCTTCCTCTCGCCTACATCGGTGGATTACCGCCGCCTGGACGAGATTCCTTCCTTCACTCACATCGGTGGATTACCGCCGCCTGGGTGAATTTCCTTCCTCTCACCTACATCGGTGAATTACCGCCGCCTAGGTGAAATTCCCTCGCTCTCATCTATTCACTCCTTCACGCCACCGTGATGATAAATTTAAATTCATCACAGTGGTGAACCCGACGTTCATCCAACCTTCTACCTCCCTTCTTACCACCTCATGTGTCGCCCCAGTCTAGTTCGGTGTCCCGCATTTTAAATTCACATTTAAAATCGTCAGTTAAATTCTATAAATTCGCAATTTTTGGCCCACCCACATCCGCACACACAACTCTCAACCCTCCGCCACACGCGCATCCGCCGCCGCACATTGCGAATTTTAAATTCAAAAATTTGAAAATTTGAATTTTGATTACAGACACCCCCACCATGGACCCGAACTCACAATCGCCGCCGCTCCTACGACCGTCCCTGCTGCAGCCGCCGACCGCTGCAACTTCTGACGCAGCCGACAACCCCTTCACCAGCCTCTCGCCACCCAATTCTACCGCATCCGCCGCCGCCGCTGCCGCCGCCGCTGCAGCTGCCGCACACGCCGCCGCCGACGTCACGACGGCCTCTGCGTCGTTCCCGCTGTCGCTACCCCCCTTCTACGCGCACGACCCCGCCCTCTGGTTCTTCCAGGTCGACGCTGCGTTCTCCGCCGCCAACATCCGCAGCCAGCGTTCCCGCTACTCCCGCATCATCTCCCTGTTGCCATATGACATCCTCCTGCAGACGTCCGACATCTCCCCCGACGCCACGGCCGCCTACGACGACCTCCGCAGCCGCCTCATCAATTTATACCAGCCCTCCAAGATCGCGCGCGTCGCAGCACTATCCCAGCCCCAACATCTCGGCGATGCGAAGCCTTCCCACCTGTACCGTCGCCTACGTCATCAGTTACACGACGTCGTGACGGCCGACATCGCCCGAACATTCTGGCTGCGAGCCCTTCCCCACCCCATCCAAATGGCGCTCGCAAGCCACCTCGACGGACCGGACGAGCCGCTTCTCCGTCTAGCAGACACGGTCTACGACCTCGCCGCAGCCGCCAGCGTCACGGAAGTCGCCGCACCCCGCTTCCCCACCCCGCGCCGGGACCGATCACCGTCTGACGAGCGCCGCCGACCCCCCTCCCTCCACCGGCGCCGTTCCCTCTCCATCGATCGCCGACCGGCCCCCTCCTCTGACCACCGACGCCAGCGCTCGGCCGACCGCCGCACCGTCTCCCCCGCCCACCAACGGGGGGGGAGGTCCCCCGACACAGCGGCCCCCTCCACTTCTACACGCCCCACCAGGACCTACCTCCCAGCGGACCCCCCCCACCGATGCTTCTACCACGCGAACTTCGGTGGGGAGGCCCGCAAATGCCAACCCCCCTGCTCCTACCCCTCCAAGCAGGGAAACGCGGACGCCCGCCGGTAAATCCGGCGGGCTCCCCTCCTCGCCAACACGGGGGGGACCAGCACCGAACCCCCCCCGCCCATATTCACACCACTTCCACCGCAACTCGCTACCCCTCCTACGCCGCCGCCACTGCTGCCAACCTCCCGACCGCATCTGACGGCGCCGCTAAACACCCCACCTCTCCATCAACTGCTCCCCCACCCCGAGTCAACCCCCCCAAGCCCGCCTCCAGGGCTGCCAACCCTCCGGCCGCCACTAGCGCCGCCACTCCCGTTCCCCCACCCCGGAACGGCCCCTCCAAGCCCGCCTCCAGGGCAGCCAACCCTCCGGCCGCCGCCAGCGCCGCCACTCCCGTTCCCCCACCCCGGAACGGCCCCTCCAAGCCCGCCTCCAGGGCAGCCAACCCTCCGGCCGCCACCAGCGCCGCCGCTACCGTTCCCCCACCCCGGAACGGCCCCTCCAAGCCCGCCTCCAGGGCAGCCAACCCTCCGGCCGCCACTAGCGCCGCCGCTACCGTTCCCCCACCACGGAACGGCCCCTCCAACCCCGCCCCCAAGACGACCACCCCTCCGGCCGCTACTCGCGCCGCCACTACCGTTCCCCCTCCCCGGAACGGCAAACAATCACCCCGCGTCTCCTTCGCGGGGGACCAACCACCACCACCGCACCCGCCCATCACCTCGGACGAACCAAGCCCCCCCCCTCCGACGGACACCAACACCTCGCCAATATTACCCCACTCCACCCCAGCTCATCAACGTCTATTTTTAAAATGTTCCAAAACGCACGTCCCCTTCCTCGTCGACACAGGGGCGGCGCTTTCTATTTTCCCCAACAATATTCTCCGGCGACAGGCGCGTTGTTACCGGCAACTCCTCTACGCCGCCAACGGTACCACCATCCCCTCGTACGGGACGTACCGCTCGTCAATTCATATGAGCGGACTCGCGTACGAGTGGGAATTCACCGTGGCGGACGTAGAGAAAGCTATCCTGGGGGCCGACTTCCTCGCACATTTCGGCCTCCAGGTGGACGTCCGTAACGCGCGCCTGCTCGACCCCTCCACCAAAAAACCCATCCCCGGATTCATCAATGCGGTGGATCAGCCCCCATCCCACTTTAGCGAACTCCTCACCAACTACATACCCCAGCGCCGCCCCTCAGCTCACATTTCACAAACCCAACATCATATTGAAACCTCTGGCCCCCCAATATCCGCGAAAGCCCGACGCCTCCACCCCCTTCAACTCACACAGGCCCGCAAACATTTCGACCTCCTCATCAAGGACGGCATTATCCGCCCCTCCAAATCCCCGTGGGCTTCTCCACTACACATTGTGCAGAAGCCTAACGGGGATATTCGCCCATGCGGCGACTACCGCCGCCTCAATGCCCGTACAACCCCAGACCTGTACAACGTCCCACATCTCCGTGATTTCTCTTCCCACCTCCACAACACAACAATTTTCTCCACACTCGACATCTCCCGTGCCTTCCATCACATTAACATCTACCCCCCGGACGTCCCTAAGACAGCTATCATAACCCCGTTCGGCTTGTTCGAATACGTCAAAATGGGTTTCGGCCTCCGTAACGCTGCCCAAACATGGCAGCGTTACATGGACAACATCCTACGAGGCCTACCCTTCGTCTTCTGTTTTTTGGACGACGTACTGATCGCTTCCCGGGACCCAAAGGAACACCTCGCCCATCTGAAACAAGTCCTTGACATCTTTGCCGCCGAGGGCCTCACGATCAACGCTTCGAAATGTGTCCTCGCCCAACCCTCCGTCCGCTGCCTCGGCCACCAGGTTTCATCCGAAGGGATAAAACCCCTACCAGATAAAGTCCACACCCTCACAGATTTCCCCCAACCCAACACTGTCGCAGAACTCCGCCGTTTCCTGGGCATGTTAAACTTTTACCGTAGACACATCAAACACGCAGCACAACACCAACAACCACTCATTCACGCTATACCACAACCGGCAAAGAAACACGATAAACGCCCCATTTCCTGGACCCCCGCCCTCACAACAGCCTTTAAACAATGCAAACAGGACCTAGTAGACGCCGCTCTATTGGCCCATCCCGATCCCCATGCCCCCCTCTCCATCACCACAGATGCGTCCGACTGGGCCATCGGGGCAGTACTCCAACAACACACCGGCGCCACCCCCCAACCTCTCGGTTTTTTTTCAAAAACTCTGTCCCCCACACAAAAAAATTATTCCACCTTTGACAGAGAACTCCTCGCCATCCACGAAGCCATCAAACACTTCCGTGACTTCGTGGAGGGCAGGCAGTTCTCTGTCATCACCGACCATAAGCCCCTCACACACGCCCTCCTCCAAAACCGGAAATCCGCCTCCCCCCGTCGCCTCCGGCAACTCGAATTTATCGGACAATTTACGTCCGATATTCGTTATTTGCCGGGGGCCGACAACTGCGTCGCCGACGCCCTCTCCCGCCCCACCCCTGCGCCGGTGTCGGAATTACTGCCCTTCCCGTCCCCACAAACCCTCAAAAACCACCAGACTCCTCACTCCGATCCCGCACTTTCCCACCTCATCTCCGCCTCAAAATTGGAGCAACTGCCCCCCCTGGATCTCTGGTGCGACGTATCGGCCGACACACCGCGCCCGTACGTCCCACCGGAACTAAGGAGGCAGTTGTTCCTCCATTACCATTCACTCCATCATCCCGGCATTCGGGCGAGCCGGGACCTCATCAAAACGCGGTACTTCTGGCCCCACATGAACACAGATATACGTACCTGGGTTCTGGGGTGCCAGAGGTGCCAGCAATTCAAGGTCTCGGCTCACCCGCATGTACCTCCCCAACCTATCCCCGATTCTCTCCCGTGGGAACACGTCCACCTGGATCTGGTCGGCCCCCTTCCCCCCTCCTAGGGGAAGAGGTATTGCCTCACCATGATCGACCGTGCGACTAATTGGGTAGAGTGTATACCACTCGCCCACATTACCGCGGACGCCGTCGCCGCGGCCTTCCTTAATCAATGGATCAGCCGCTACGGCTGTCCGCGGACACTCACGGTCGATCAGGGGAGGCAATTCGAATCAGCCCACTTTGCCGACCTGCTCCGTTCCCTCGGGATTCAGAAAATCCGTACCACTCCTTATCACCCTCAATCAAACGGGAAAATAGAGCGGTGGCACTCGGTCCTGAAGCAAGCCATCTCCACATCAGCCACTTCCCCTTCATGGACCAAAACCCTCCCCTATGTTTTACTTAGCCTCCGCACCTCCGCCCGTCCTTCAGACAACACAAGTCCCGCTCAACACCCTTTTAAAGACCCCATTCGTTTGCCGGCCGACATTTTCCCTCCACACAACACCCCGTCCATTAAAAGGGAACCGTTACACACCTCAACACCGACAAACGACACAACTTACCCCAAACGCTTTTACACTTCCACACATATGTACTTAAAGGAGCCCGGCATGCATAAAACCTTTCAGCCCCTTTATGCCGGGCCCTTTCAAGTCATCCGCACAACACCGACCACCGCGACCCTATTAATGGACGGGAAACCCCACACCGTCCCTTTCGCCCGCTGCAAGCCCGCCCCTGTTTTACCTCAACCAACTTCCACTATCAGTCTCCCGCCGTCTGTTTGCAATGCAACATCTCTTCCCGCCACAACAGTCTCCCCCGTCGCCGTTTCCGGATTTCGATTCGGATCCGGAAATGGCGGCGATACTCCGGGACGTGTACGTCCCGGACCCGCTCTCCCCCCTACCCCCTTCGCCCGGACCTACTGCATCGCTTCTATTTTTTCCGCAAAGGATCACCGGACTTCCTCCCCGGCCCCGGCGATGGAAGTACCCCCAGTGGCGCATACTGCGCGAATTTCGCACAGCGCAAGCCACCGGGGTACATCCCCCCTACATCCCGTCCGACCCCCTCATAGACCCTCTCCTCCACCAGTTACAACTCGCCCTCCTCATGCCTCCCCCACCACCCCCCACATTTCAACAACCACCGCCCCCCACATCTCAACAAACCCCGCCCCCCAAATTTCAACAACCCCCGCCCCCCAAAATTCAAACCCCTCTTGCCCCTCCATTCTTCTCAATTTTCGACCCCCCAGTTTTAGAGTCAGCCCCGGAAATACCCCAACCCACCGAACCTCCAACACCCCCTCTTCCCCCGCCATCGCCGGGGATATCCATAATAGCCTCCGCCGGGATGAAAAGGTCCGGGCGCCGCAACAGACGACGGGAGCGTCCCTGCCCCCGCGTCCCGGCGGCCAAGTCCCCCGCCCCGCTATGAGAAATCACGGCGGGGCCTCGAGATTTCGGGGCAGTGCTTGTGTTTCATTATCCCACAGACACTGTGCCGAACCTCGAGGCCCCGACGTGGCCACCTCGTCGCAGCGGGCGTCACCCCCATTCCCCCCACACACAAAAAACTTCACAACACACAACACACAACACACAACACACGACGCACGACACACAACATGCAACACACAACATATACCCAGGAAACGGCGAAATTCGCAACCCCGCCCAATTTTGTCTCCCCTGAAACCGTGCCCGAAAATTGTACATACCTGTAAATACCTGTAAATACTTCTGTACATATCTAACCACTCCTCTTATCATCATCATCACTCAGCGCCCCTGTACATCATCAAATTTCGTCTACTTACATCTACTTATACCTTACATCTACTTATGTCTTACACCTACTTACATCTACTTCCGTCTACTTACATCTCCTTAGCTACTTAAGTCTCCTTATGCCTACTTTTGTCTACTTAGCCCTACTTATGTCTACTTATATCAACTTATGCCTACTTATTCTACTAATTGTATGTCACCCTAGCTTTAAGACACCTCCAGTCACTCTTCTGCCTTCAGCACTACCATTGTTTGTTTCAGCCTTCAGCTCCTGTACCCTTGCGCCTTCAGCTCCCCTTTTCTGTTTCCGCAGCCCTCAGCCACTGTCAACTTGAGCCTTCAGCTACCTCAATCATTGGTTCGAACTGGGGGGACCTCTGTCGTGAGTCCCTCCCGGGAACACTCCACTACAACCTTAAAGCTCTCACCAATATTCCGATGTAGAAATTACCTTCCGTCAATAAACATCTGAGTGGGGAGACAGGCGACAGAATCCGGGGGACACAACCTGGTGCCCCACTACCAGCTCCCAGCAGGGAGCTGGAGGGAGAGGACTTCAAGTCCTATATAATCCCGGATCCTGGAGCTTTAGCTTCATTCGACACTTCCTCTAACCAGCTCTCTCTTCTCTCTCTACCTTCCTCCTCCCAGATGCCTGGTGGTATCCGCCGCTCTGGGAATTCACCTCCTACCTTCTCCTCTTGTCTACATCGGTGGATATCCGCCGCCTAGACAAGCACCTTCCTTCCTTCACCCACATCGGTGGATTACCGCCGCCTGGGTGAATTTCCTTCCTCTCGCCTACATCGGTGGATTACCGCCGCCTGGACGAGATTCCTTCCTTCACTCACATCGGTGGATTACCGCCGCCTGGGTGAATTTCCTTCCTCTCACCTACATCGGTGAATTACCGCCGCCTAGGTGAAATTCCCTCGCTCTCATCTATTCACTCCTTCACGCCACCGTGATGATAAATTTAAATTCATCACAACAACGAATGTGTGTGCAAAATTTAGCTTGATCCGTTATGTCTGTGAGGGGGTACGTCCCGTAAAATATTTTTCTCAATACCTACGTATACCTAAAAATTTCAAAATGGGAGGGAGGAGGGGATAAAATGCACAAAAGGCACCTCCTCAGAGCATAAAGAATGTTCCTGCAAAATTTCAGCCCGATCCTTTGTGTCTGAGAGGTTGTAACCGTGTCAAAGAACAGCGACAAAGACAAGAAGAAGAAACAGAAAAACATGAAAAATATCTATGGTCCCGAGGGTTGAAATTTGGTACACATCCTCAGGGGCCTCTCAAGAACGGGTTTACGAAAAATCAACAACGGAGACTCCCAGGGGGCCGAGTTACGTGGTTGGGGGGAAACCCTTGTATTGGCGGTTGTCGTGTAAACAATGTCTTGGTCGCTGTAGGTAGGTATGGAGGATTCGGTTTTCTTGGCGGGCAGGACGCTTCCTTCTCTCCATAATCGCATCAAAAGAACTGGGTAGGTACATATTATCTGAACGAGCTGAAATGTTGACGGTATATCCCAAAATCGCTCAGCTACTTTCACCTGCTTTCACTAAATTCGCAACACTCTTGTAACTCCGGTTCTGTTTGACTTATTTTGATGAATTTGTCAAGGATCAAGCACGTTGGCTCTCTGATGGAGACCAGACTTTTGCGAGTGCTTGAACACAGGCTGTGTTACACCAAGTCTGTTCGAACTATTCTTTGTAGTTTTTTCAAGGATGATGCTAATTTGTGAACTGCTGTCTGTGCAAACTGTCTTTGCTATCTGTGCAAACTTAAAACATATTTTAACATTTAGCTCGTCTGATTTTGCCCGATTTCAGTAAGTAGTTACCTACCTACGTCTTGCTGTTTGGCATTTGGCCTTGTCTTGCACTTTCGATATGCCAGCTAATGATATGAATCATACTGGACACAGAAGGGTGATGTAGGCATATGGATCCTAAGCGGAATAATCCCCTCCAACCCGTATTTATCTGAAAGGATTGGTTTTATTTATATTTTTATTTATTTAATTATAGATGCAAGCGTGACCCAATAAATGTTCAAAGGTCCCACTCAAGAGCCGTCGCTTCTTTTCTAATGGAGAAAAAAAAACACTAAAAAAACAGCAAACCAATACTCACCAAAGGAACCGAAAGAGTGTTGGTGGGGGTTTCATACTGAAATTCAGTTAATGATTTTTTGAAACTGCCTTTACTCCACTTTTTCACAAGGTACCTAGTCAAAACATCGATACCACATGGTCACACCCATAGGTACCCATCTTTGAGATAACCGCATACCTACTACGCAAATCAGCAATCCCAGAAAAATCCTTATTCGAAAGTCCCGATGATTTTTGATACCAGCCTCAATGACTGACACGAGACAATAAATTGTTCTCCAACAAAATTTGGAAAATGGCATATTGGTGTTTGAAAAATCGTCGGTTCAATTACATTTCCCATTACCTATGTTAAATTGAACTCTTGTCCCTTGAAATCAACAAATTCCAGACCTGCTTTCGCACTTGCACACTTGTATAAGTACACCTACCTTCCTACGCCGTAATATGTGGAAACTTTATTGTCCAATAAAATTATTGGATGAATAGCAAACTTACGAGAGCTTGATAGGAATGTTTTTCAACGCTGATTATGTTGTTTGTCTTCAGGTGATGATCACGTTACTCATGTCCTTGCTGGCGGTGGTCGGGCTGGTGAGGTGCTCGCAGTTGAGGGTCGGTGGAGCCGTCAATCTCTTCGGTCGATTCGGTTACCTCAGCATCTCAATGAGAGTCGTCCCGCGCAACGATTCCGACAACACTTGGATATTCAGAGAACCCATCGTTGACATATTTAAAACTGACCAGGTGAAACCCATTTCCAGGTGAGTAGGTTTTGGTTTATAATTTGTCAATATCAAAGCGCATTTTTGAAACATAAAAACTATAGCTCTCTGATTCGCGCCACATTTTTTCTTATTATTCAGTTAGAAAAATATTATTGTCCTCAGTGGTAAAAATGTGGTTGGTCCCGGGTTGTTCCTACCGTTAAATTCATTGCGATAAGAGTAGTACTCTCAAGAGTACTTACTACTATTTTAAGAGTGTCTCTAAAGTAGTACTCTCATCTCGATTATTAAACTAATCAAAATCTTACTGTGTGAGTCGGTTGCGCTTGTGAAAAAGTGTCCCTAAAACACCTGTTGGTTCCCATTTTGTGATTAGGATGGTTAGGAATTTGGTGAGTTCGTGAAATTTCCAACTTAGTTCCCCGTCATTTATACATTATATAGTAGGCCCGGAGATTTTTCTCGGTAGGTAGGTACAGATCCCCTCGTACCTGGCTACCTATCTACACCGCCGACTTCTATCGAGAAATGAACAGCTAGGTTCAAATATTCGAAATTATTTACCTTCCTTCTCCGTTACCAAGTTAGTTGAGATGAAGTTTTACCGTTCTAATTTTCAGCCACACATTTAGCCCTCCCGAACGGCTGGTCTTACAATCTGGTTGTAGGTGCCTAATCATTTTATTGGGATCTTATTTTGGATTCAGATAGAGGCGAATCAGAATTTGGATTTTTTATTGTCACATACATAGGTAGGTATCAGGTAGGTAGGTACCTAGCTATTTCCGCGATGTAGCCCTAAACAAATCAATATTTTGTATCACTGGGTCAGTTGTTGTAACCACATAATGGAGTATGCGCGCCTGGGTCACAGTAGCGATATTTTTTAATGAAACTAGATTCCGTTCTGAGTACTTCGATACCAACCGCACTGTCTTACGATAAGTAGTTCTTTTCCTATGATTTTTCAACATTTCAGCCAATTCTGACGTCACATTTGGCAGGGGGGTCCCGCCCAGGCGAGAGGTTTACAATGGAGCATTGAAAAATCATAGAAAGAGAACTAGGTACCTACTTACTGGAGGACAGTGCGGTTGGTAAAATAAATAAATAACAAAATAAATACGTGCGCATACCCCGTTTACTTATTGTCTGCTAATAGGATTTTTGTAGTTGTTGTTAAATAACCCTGAATGCCATTTGGGTATATCCCAGGGGATTTTTTTTTTTTTTTTCATTCGCAAGCTTTTAAGAAGCTATCAATCTATTAGTTGAACCTTTAGTCCCTGTAGGCTTCACTTGATCCTAATCAGAGGTGAAGAGCTAATCGCTGGTCGGGTAAGCACAAACATGCGATCTTTTAGCGAATTTTCAAAGAAAATGAAGCTATTGCAATGGCTTCGAAATTTAAATAATATAAATTTTTGGAAATTTTCTTCATAGAAATCCGTTTCAGACCATTCTAAAACGATTCCTGAAATTTAACACTTTTTTATATGTATATATATATTTATATATGTGTCACTCCAGACGATAACTCTCGATAGAATTGAGATAAACAGCTCAAATTTGCACAAAAAATCTATCTTGGCAATCGAAAGGCTAAGTTCGAAGATGGGCGAAATTGGCCTACTCTAAGGAGGGTTTTGGCGCATTTAAAGTGCGCAAAAATTACCCAAAAATCCCCAAAATGTTATTTTCCAACAAGTGACCCCTCATTTTAAAGGTTTTTGCACGCTGAACACGATGGTGGAATCGGATTTTAGATATCTTGATCCGTTCTCAAATTAGAGCATTTAAAGTGCGCAAAAATTACCCAAAAATCCCCAAAATGTTATTTTCTAACAAGTGACCCCTCATTTTAAAGGTTTTTGCACGCTGAACACGATGGTGAAATCGGATTTTAGATATCTAAATCCGTTCTTAAATTAGAGCATTTAAAGTGCGCAAAAATTACCCAAAACTAGGATAATCTTTAAACTCTTACCCCCCCCCCCCCCCCCACCCCCTTAGAGTGGTCAGCGTAGCACCCACATGTTCTTCCAAGTGATCCTTCCAGAAACCACATCCTTCCTTCATAGTTTATTTCAAGATTGAGCCTGCATGAAAAACAACCTGCACTTGAAGCACTCATGATTTTCTATAACAACTCCTTTACCTACTGCACTCTCTTGAGTAGGTAAGTCAAAAGTCCTAACTACCCTATCCTACCTAATATGAACCCACAGCGATCAAATAAATAAGCACTTAGTACAATTACGTAATAAACAAACGGTAGAATCAGGATGGACAAAACGTACAAATTAAAATAAATACGAAGAGAATATACATAGAAAACCAAATTTTAGACCGAAGTTTTCCTTTATTCAAAACCATAGCCATTAATTCGAATATTTCTTTGAAAATTCGCTCATTAAGTCATGCTGCATGACTGGTTTTTAAAATCTCGTATTGGTGCCCGCCCGAGACGAGAACCAGAGACGCCTCGAACCTTTATCCCAAACGGGGGTATAAAGATCAGACGCCCACTCGGACACCCCGGCCTCTCAGGCTAATCATGTATTGTAACAGCAAGCAACCAATAAATAAATTGGCAAAAAGGGAAAATCCTAATATGCGAGATGTTAATTTATTGTCTGTGCCTGGTGTTGGCCACACCGTTGTTAACACAATAATTGTTTTTGATTGGTGCCTCCCCATCATACGTTAACGGTTCACATGTTCACATTGTATTACCATTCTTTCCTCAGGCCTTCTGAGAAGAAATCCGATAAATCTATTTTTCACGGGGATTTCAACATGGAGTTTTGTGATGACATGCCTCAGCTGCTTCAAGCCTACTTTCGAGACTTCACAGTTGAACGTTTAGACAAGCCTTGGCAAGCCTTCACTGGAAGCTGGTCTCCAGCAATGCTTGCTAGGAATCTTGGTTTGAACATAAGCTACGTTTCAAGGTATGAATTCATGTACGCACAGAGCATCTAGAGTTGGTAGATGAGTAACACTATTCTGGGAATGTGGTTAATGCGCTATTCTATTCGGAAATGCCACCTAGGTATCTATTTATCTACTTGAAACTTCAATTGCTAGGTCGAAACTTTCTTGGTGTTCTGTGATTGCTCTTATGTATTTTAGATGATGATTATATGTTATGAGTTGGCAACTGCGAAAATTGATTAAGTACGTCTAGTTCACGTACATAGGTACTTCATGAGTATTCACTTGGAATTATCCCTGAATATTTGTACGTAATTAACTGAAATTTAAATTAGGTAAATACTTGGCACTCCGACCTCAACGTTCGTCATAAGTATTTATTTTTGTTCTAGATATTCATGTTGTCTATGTAACAAATTCTAGGTACTAACTTATCGAACCGGATGCCTAAACGTTGAAATTTATGAATCCCGTGACTGAGTTATTTTTAGATTCGGCCCCCTCCGGCACTTTTTATACAAACTTCAGTATTTCGATCACTGGACCAAGTACTTATACATTCCTTTCTTTTGACCGTCCAAAACACGTAGGTCCATCTCTTCAAACCCGTAATTTTAATTCATTCAGGTACCTATCTAGTTGAGAGTAAATGTGTCTGGTGTATATACCTCTGTACGCAGTCCTTGATCTGGGTTGCATGCAGAAAGATCGGAGGGTAGATAGCTGAAGATTGGCCTCGGAAAGTCCTATATGAATTTTATGAAATCGGGCAGTAACTACCGTCTATGCATGCGCTGATGTGATTTACCTGAATGGGGTATTCCGGTCATTGAAAAAAAAAATCCAAATTAGGTATGTATGTTGCTTGGGGTTACCGAAAATCGAGTCTGTTCGTTGAGAAAATGCTGACATAAAATTATAGAAGCAAATAGACTTTGGGAGTTTGAAAAAAATGCGGGCTGTCACTTAAGAGATATTTTGCTGCCTCCTACTGTTGGGGAAAATTAAAACGGAATAATTTATGCAAGATCAAAATGGAGATAAGATAATAGCGGAAGTTTCCTTTACGATAAAGGAACAGCCAGCATTTCTGTACGTATGTCCAGTAGAATAATAAACCCATGTGACAGTACTTTGCAGCGTTTTGGAATCTACGTAGGTACCTTGAAATGTAAAAGAAAAAAATTGAGGGGTTGTTACAAAAATTATTTGCTGAGCGAATACATAGGTGTATTATTCGAGGAATAATAAACAAAAATGCTTCCCCCGTTCGCCCCTCCCGCCAAATTTTATGGTTTCCGTTTCAGGGTACCTACGTAGAATCCGAATATGGAATACAATTTCAGTCCGTACGCCGACGCGAGATCTACGCAGAATCCATCTACGCGTAATCTGTGCAGGTATACAGGTAAATCCATCGTGTAATAATTCGCGGCGTTTTTCATCCAAACGAAAGTTTTTAATGGTTTTGATGGAATCATTGTGATGGTGGGTCGGTGCGGTGAAGACCCTTCATCCGAGGCCCCTCTTCCCGCGACGTGACTACCTTCCCCTCACCCCCCACCATAATAAATTACGGTTTTCGACGCTTTACGATCGTTCTATTCAACCTATTTCAATTCTAAAACGCTGCAAAGTCCTCGTCACATGGGTTTATTATTTCATTGTTCGGTCTTTCCTACTGAAATACTGGAAATACATTTATTGTTGCTTTCATGTGCAATATTATTTAAATAGCTTTTGTTGATGGTTTCCACCAATTTTGGCCTCCAAAAACACGAAATAAGCTCCTATTTTTGAGAAATTATCTTTGATCATTGATAGTGCCATTTAATTGTCTTGATTCACCTGTTAATACTACCTCTAGTGTTATTATACAAATTTATGGTGATTTCAGACAATTTCCCAGGTTTTTGACTCATAAAAAATGAATTTCGGGAGCTTAACCTTCGTTACAACATCAATTCTCAACTCTTTGGTCAAAATCAACTTCATATTTGGTCTTCTTGCCCTAAAAAACATGGAAAACGATACATCACAAGCTAGTGTTCACTAAACCCTCAAAAAAACCTCGAAAACCCCTATTTTTACACCCATTTTTCTCCCACAACACCCCTGGGCGTATTCCGATTGGGCTGCCGAGCTTTGGAGCACAACTAGGACCAAATGTGTGTGGAAGAACAACGATTTTAGACCAAAATTTAACGTAAATTTAAGGCTGAAACTTCGTTAGAACCTCAATTTTCCACTCTTTGGTCAAAATCGACTTCATCAGCGGTCTTCTCGTCCTAAAAAACATGGAAAACGATACCTCACGAGCTCGTGTTACTCAATCACAAAAAACAAAAAAAATAGGTACCTATTTTTATACCCATTTTTCACCTATAACACCCCTGGGTATATTCCGATCGGGCTGCAAAGTTTCGGGACACAATTAGGGCACCAATGGATCCAGTATGCGAAAGAACAAAGTTTTTAGACCAAAATGTGAGTATATATGTGTGTGATAAGTCGGACGGTGGACGGACATTGAATTTTTGGAATCTACGCACCTTGAAACGTAAAAGAAAAAATTTTGAAGGGGTTGTCGTGGTATCCTCCCAGAACCACTCCCTCTAAACTTTAGATCTCGCAAATAAACCTAGAAGTGGGGACGAAAGACGCAGGAGCACCGGGGAACCTAGTGGGGATCCCCACCATCCTCCACTAGCTGGAGGATGGAGGGAGATAGCCCTCAGGGCTATAAGAACTCGCCTCCTTCGCCTTTCTAGCCATTCTACGCTCTCCTTAAGTCGCTGACTTATCTCTCTCTCCTCACTCCTCATCTCTCTCCTTATACCTAAAAGATCCTGGGAATGGTGGTGGTCCGCCCATAACCAAACCAGGCTCTCTCCTCACTCCCTCATATCTCCTCCTTATACCTAAAAGATCTTGGGCATGGTGGTAGTTCGCCTATAACCAAACCAAGCACACTTCCATAAAGATCCTGGGCATGGTGGTGGTCCGTCCATAACCAAACCAGGCACGCTCCCGAAAAGATTCCGAGCATGGTGGTGGTCCGCCCATAACCAAACCGGGCACACATCCTAAAAGATCCCGGTCACGGTGGTCGTACGCCTATAACCAAACCTATAACCAAACCGGGCACATCCCCCCTCATTGCCTCTCGTAGTGGATGTGCGTCAAATTTACATTCACTACAGGGGTGTTATAAAAATTTTTCTGAGCGATTACATAGGTATATTATTAACAGAATAATAAACCAAAAACTGCCGTACTCATACAGGCCTGTAGAGTGGCGCTATAACCGGGTTTACCCAAAAACATTAATGGAGTATTTTTAAATGAATTCTTAAAATATAAATTACATTTTAAAATTTTAAAATGTTATAATTCAAGAAATAATGTTTAGAGTCAAACGAATAACACTTTCGGCAACATGCATCTATTTGTATAACATTACAATTCGGAGAAAAATTAGAAGAAGCGATGTGTGGGTTTCAGCAAGAATTCGTCGTTGTTTAACCAGACGTTTTGACATTGATATGTCTTATGGCTGGGGGTCATTCCAAAATTTGCGTGATAGAAAAAATTGGACGTTTTTTGGCGCAATTCCCGTGGTGGTAGAGACTTGAAATTTGGCATGTCGCCTCCTTAGGACTTTCACATTAATGAGCATAGGGCCGGGATCAGCTGAGTTGCTCCTACAGCTAATTTCTATGCTATTCACTCTGTGAAGCTGTAATTTGGTATATGTAGACACCTTAGGACTTTAACTTGACGCTGCCCAGGCCCCGGATCAGCTGAGTGGCACCTAAAGCTAATTTCTATGCTATTCACTCTATACAAATTACTTAATTTCTCCCTTCCTGCGAAAAACATACATCCATGATCAGATGTTTTTCCCAATGAGCAAGAAATTTGGGGGTTCGTAAAATACTTTGAATTGTGTAACTCGATTTTTCAAATATTGCTGTAGCTTTTGAACGGTTGATGATAAGTTATTACATAAACATACAATTTTGAAGGCAATTTAGCCCTGTACAACTTCTTCTCCCAGAGTGTGACTCTAAAACGGAGGGTGAGCCGCTAGAACGGAAACTTGTTTAAAAACCCTGCAAATTATTACACAACGGTTTATTATTTACCTGTATAGATGCTCCTTCTAGGCTCCCTGGTACTCCAGGTTGGGGGTTAGGCGAGGGGCTGACAACTCCTTCCTGTTGAAAACTTATTGTCACGAAACCTGAACAAAGAGAAAAGCCGGACAGATTTAATGGCGAAAGACATGTAAATCGGAAACGGACTAAAATACGGAGAAATGACATAACATTGGCTACCTGAAATGTCCAGACTATGCTGCAACCTGGCAAGATGAAGGAGATCTCTCTTGAGCTGCAGCGATTCGGGGTGGACGTGGCGGCGGTGCAGGAAGTCAGGTGGGCTGGACAAGGGAGGATTGATAAAGGCGCCTTTACGTTCTTTTACAGTGGTGCGGAAGAAAGAACTGGGTTGCATGGGACTGGTTTCTTTGTTGGCTCTAGGATGAGGAGCAGCATTCTGAGTTTCGAAGCCATAAATGAGAGGTTGTGTAAGCTTCGCTTAAAAGGAAAGTTCCGAAACCTTTCCCTGGTCTGTGCTTCTGCACCTAGAGGCACAGCAACAGATGACTGTAAGGAAGCAATCTACGACCAACTTGAGGCCTTATGTGAGAGGATTCAAAGGAATGACATGCTGATCCTCCTAGGTGATTTTAATGCTTAAATCGGAAGGGAGGAATAGATGAAATTCGTTGCTGGAAAGTTCACCCTACATGATGAGACCAGTGACAATGGGCAACGTTGGGTCAAATGGCAGCCAATTATAGCTTGGTAATTAAAAGCCCTTGCTTTGATCACAAGAAGATCCACCTTGGAACTTGGAAGTGCCCAGGATCAAGGACGGTGAACCAAATTGACCACATTATTGTTGGACGGAGGAATGCATCCAGCATCATAGACGTCCAAGCTTGTAGAGGCCCACACTGCGATTCGGATCACTTCCTGGTGAAAGCCAAAGTTCGACACAGACTCTCCAACGCCCAAAAAGGAAAAAGCGTCAGCAGAAAGAAATGGGATGTTGACAAACTCAAGGATGAGACTGTAAGGGAGGCTTACCAAGACAAGCTCAGCACCAAGATAGCATCCAGCCCCGAATCTTCGGATATTGACGGGCTTTGGAACCACATAAAAAGCGCTGTTCTTGAAGCTGCCAAAGAATCACTGGGCGAGAAAAGCAAAGCCTCAAATGAAGAATGGTTCGACCAAGAGTGTGAGACGCTTATCCAGGGAAAGAACAGCAAGAGGCTAGTCTGGCTTCGATGAGATACCAGATCGACACGCCAAGCTTACAACGAAAGCCGTTAACGGGCCCACTATGTGTGTCGTAGGAAAAAGAGAGCATGGGAGAATGCAAAGTATGCTAACATGGAATCCCTGAATGAACAAAACACAGTTAACATGATGTGGAAAGGTTACCGGCCGAAGTTAACTGCATGTAAGATCTAAATGGACAGCTGATCGAGGATGAAACTAAAGTGCTTGAAAGATGGGCTGATCATTTCAGAACGGTTCTCGAGGGCGATGGAGCCGAAGAAAGTGTGGAAATCCCCAATCTAAGTACTGTGGACCCTTTGTTAGAGGAACCTATGGTGGAAGAAGTTAGGGGGGTTCTCAAAGTCATGAAAAACAACAAAGCTCCTGGAGAGGATTTAATAACTGCAGAGTTACTGAAACACGGTGGCCCAGCACTGGAGAAAAAGCTTCACGAGTTAGTATACCTGATTTGGAGATCAGAGAAGATGCCGGAAGAGTGAAAGTCGGGTCTAATAGTACCCATCTTCAAGAAAGGGGATAAGTTGCAATGTAGCAATTATCGAGGCATTACACTCTCGAACGTTGCATACAAGTTACTCTCGGGCATTTTACTAAGGAGACTTAGTGTGTACTCAGAAGAACTGTTGGATGAGTATCAAGCTGGTTTTCGCCCCAACAGAAGTACAATGGACCAGATATTTACAGTGCGCCAAATCCTCGAGAAGTTCCATGAATATGATGGTATTGATCTCCACATGTATGCTGTTCATCGACTATATCCAGGCTTTCGACCGGCTTTCCAGGAAAGGACTCATTCAAGCTTTGTTAAGGCTGGGGTTCCCCCCGAAACTAATAAGCCTGGTGAGCATGCACTGAAGGAGTCGAAGGCAAAGGTTTTGGTCAGTAGCAGAGTCAGCCAACTTTTCAGTGTGAAATGTGGTGGGAGACAGGGTGATGGACTTTCAGCCGTCCTTTTTAATCTTGCCCTACACACTGCGATAATTAATGTGGATCCAGGTAGCACAATATTTTATCGATCCACCCAGCTGTGTGGATATGCAAATGAAAAAGCTATCCTGTCACGGAGTCTGAATGCCTTGGAGGAGGAGCTATTTGCTCAGTTGGAGCTGGGCTCGAATGAGCTTGGGTTAGAGGTGAGTACCTCCAAGACCAAGTATATGAAACGGTCTGCTCGCGATTAGCGTGATCCGGAGGGCGTTAGCCTGTACGGCACGACTTTTGAGTGCGTCACTGAATTTATACCTCTTGAACAAAGAGAACAAAGTTAGTGACGAAATACAGAAGCGTATAGTTGCGGGGGGAGAGTCTAATACGCTGCAATAAAGATTTTCAGGTCTAGGTTGTTGTCCAGGACAACAAAACTAAAATTATATAAAACCCTGATTCGGCCGATTGTAACTTATAGCTGCGAAGCATAGACGATGTCTGCAAAGGACGAAAATTCTCTGCTTGTCTTTGAGCGAAAGATCCTGAGACGTATCTTCGGTGCAAAATGTGTGGCAGGAGTGTGGAAGATTCGAAATAATGAGGAGCTTGACAGATTAATTGAAAAGGAAAGCATCGTCCGGTTCATCAAAGCCCAGAGACTCCGCTGGATCGGGCATGTCCAAGGAATGCCCACCTATAGGAATCCAAGGAAGATCATGGATCATCGGATGGACGGCAACAAAAGGAGGGGAAGACCAAGAAGAAGATGGCTGACCGATGTGACAGATGACCTAAGGACGATGAGGGTGACGAACTGGAGGGAAGCTGCTGAGGACCGAGTTCGTTGGAGGAACATTGTTCGGGAGGCCAAGGCCCACAGTGGGCTGTAATGCCAAGAGAAGAAGAAGAATATGCTCCGTCTGCGTACATCACGGTTTTCTGTGGTCCGTACCCTCGAACTCCCCCAGGAAAGCCCTAAATCTAGTACAAGAGCCGGCCAGGGAATTAAAGTTCCATTCAAATGCGCAGGATTCAATAATTCAATCGTTCATCATTCATCATTTTTTTTGTAGTTATTCATGAAGCATAAGGTAAATAATAAACCGTTGTGTAATAATTTACCTGTATAGATGCCCCTTCTGCGTTCATTGTATAATAAACCGTTGTGTAATAGTTTACCATTGTGTAGTCATTTACACAATAATGAATTGTTGTGTAATAATTTGCAAATAATAACCGTTGTGTAATAATTTAATAGATAATAAATTATTAGATTAATTTGTATTTATTATTATGAAATAATGTAATAGATGCCCTAAATCGAGTATTGACCTAGCCCGGGAATTGCATTTCACATTTGTTGTTATTCATGGAAAATAACGTTTATTCAAGTTACAAAAGTACCTATCAACAAAATCCAAAAGAGCCATCATTTTTCGAATTAAATAATACCACAAAACAACCAGCTTGACTTCATACTCCTTGAATATAATCAGGTGCTCCCTAGCAATGATATCTAGGCTGAATGTATACAATTTCATTCACCCTCGTGTTGGCGAAGCCTGTCGGTGCAAAATTCTGGGCGTTACTGTGGACGAACGGCTGGACGTACAATGCTCCGGGTGGTCTCAAAAAGCTCCTAAGTTCGAGAACTATTTAAAAACTTGAAAAAATTCGAGATAGCGGCGTCCTGGAAACTTCAACCCCTATTTTTCACCTCTTAGGGATGAATGACATTACGCCGAGCTTCGAGGACCAAGTAGACCTCAAATGGGACCTACAACCCAAATTTCATTAATTTCGGTTCATGGTAACTAAGAAAAGTGCGAAGTACGGCGTACGGCGGACGGGCAGAAATTTTGTTATTGCTTTTTCGGATTCTACATGTTTTGAAACGGAAACCATCAAATTTTGAGGGGGAGGGTTACTTTTTTTTTTTCATGCTCGATTTCAAAGGTTCATTATTGAAAATAATAAACCAAAATAGTAAAAAACGTTGTTTAAGCAATTTCGGTTTATTATTTTCAATAATGAACTTTTGAAATCGAGCATGAAAAAAAAATTTAACCCTCCCCGTCAAAATTTGATGGTTTCCGTTTCAAGGTATGTAAAATCCGAAAAAGCAATAAAAAAACTTCTGTCCGTCCGCCTACTTCGCACTTTTCTTAGTTACCATGAACCAAAATTAATGAAATTTGGTTTGTAGGTCCCATTTGAGGTCTACTTGGTCCTCGAAGCTCGGCGTTAATGTCATTCATCCCTAAGGGGTTGAAGTTTCCAGGACGCCGTAGCTCGAAAACACTCAATAGAAGCGTATGATACTAGACTTATATTAGATCGGACTAGACCTATCGTACCTACCCTAGTACTGAATGCCAATTGACCAGCAGGAAATTGAAAGACCGGAAATGTTGGTTTATTCTGATGCTATGTGGTACGACCAGAATAAAAGGTGCTAGGTACCTACTACTGATAAATTGCATTTTGTATGTAGTTACCACATACATGATTAAATTAATGTATTTAGTAGCTCTATTGGTTAAAGCCCTCTATCTATTCTCCATACAGTGGGCATTGCTACGTCCTTGTTCGACTGTCCAGAGTGAGGGATTCGGCCAAGCTGGCGGACGATTTCGACCCCTCAAAAGCGCATCTTCAGCAACCAGTAGCTAAACAGGCTGCTCTAGTCGATGTCGGCGATTTCCCCAGCGTTGGCAACTTCGTAAAAAACTTTGGATCGCACTACGTCACGTCCTACGTCACAGGGAACTCTTTATATCAGGTTATTTAACTTCATCGCATAGTGGTCTAGGAAATGTTATATTATGATAAGAGTGGGGTGGTGGGATGGAGGAAGCAGCGCTTCAGTTAAGGAAGCCTGTAAAATATAGTAGCCCTTGCTAAAGTTGAATACTTAGTAGGTACCTACCTACAGTCAGTAGAACCCCTCTTAAGTGGTCTGGCAAGACCATGGCCGGTTGATCGGAGGTTCACATGAAAAATATATTTTCATTCAAAACGAACCTACATAATTATTTCATAATGTGCCCTAATAAAAGCATATAAGACGTTATTGCAACTCATTTTATTGTTACATACATGCATAAACTAACACCAAAAAATTAAACATTAAGTGCGAACATACATAAAATTTGAAAACGATTGTACTTACATCATCACCTATTCGAGAAAAAAAAAAATTTTTTTTTTTTTTTTTGGTACCATTCAAACATTTTTTGACAGCAAAGCCTCTCCATTTTCTTACGTCCATCACGTCCTTCAATCATTGCTTGAGTCACCTGCCAGCTATCATTCTATGTGTTGTAAAGAAAAACTACTCTGTCCCTACGGACAGGCTGGTTAATCCGAGGCCGTTTAAGAGGGCTGCAAGCTGTACTGCCTCCTTACCAAAGTTGAACTGAGGCTCATCTCGAAAAAAATTATTGGAGTGAGCCCTAGAAACCTTCGGATAGGTACCCTCTCTTATCTTGTAGGTACCTTTGAGAGAGAGTGGGTAACGCCCAACTGGCTACGCACTCTAGCTAATTTGGACCATACCACCACTGCCAATGGGCAAAAGAGGAGGGTACAAATAATGAATGATTGAACAAATCTGACTTGGAAAATATAGTACCTAGGTAGGTAGGTACCTACATTGATCAAAATCTTATTATTGTTTGCACATGCACAAACGTGAAATCCTGGCCACAGCCACACTCTAAGTATTCGAACAAGTACTTAGTCGTAATGAGACTGCAATTTGGAGGATAGGTTCGCGTTAAGCCGCAGTAACTAACTTTCGTCTCGCTTGCGTAAACGTGTAATCCTTGCTGCGCTCATATAGATTTAGGGGGGGGGGGGGGGGGGGGGGCTTGAAGATGTAGCTTGCATAGATATTTTGACGAATTTTCTCCGACTCCGGCCCCCTTCTCCCACTTCATGCTTGCACGTAATGTGATTGAGTTTGCTATGATATAGGTGCTATTGGCTGTACCTAACTGAAATTTATTGTGATACTAGGATTAGGTTGTGCGGCTGTTTTTGTGATTTTTAAATAGGGTTATTTCCATTTATTTAGAATTAGCGACCTTCCTATTTTTTGTGTTATTATAAATTCCTAGTCTCCTGCCATGTTCTTTCTGTGGTATTATTTCTAATATATCAAACACCCATTCTCAAGGTGTCCCTGAGGATGTGTACCAAATTTCAACCCTCGGGACCATCAGATGCCGGAGTTAAGGAAGTTTGAAAACCGATATTTTTCAAGTTTTTCTTCTTTTTGTCGTTCTTCTTCTTCTTCTTCTTTGACAGGACTGCAGCCTCACAGACAACAAGAATTGAAAAATTGTGTTTTGATGGTTTCCACCAATTCTGGCCCCCAAAAACACGAATTAGGCTCCTATTTATTTTACAAATTATCTTTGATCATTGATAGTGCCATTTAATGTCTTAATTCACCTGTTGATACTACTTCTAGTGTTATTATACAAATTTATGATGATGATTTCCCAGTAATAGACAATTTCCCAGGGTTTTGACTAAAAATAAATAAATATGGGAGCTGAACCTTCGTTACAGCCTCAATTCCCCACTCTTTAGTCAAATCACCTTCATATTCAGTCTTCTCGCCCTGAAAACGATACTTCACGAGCCCATGTTCATTAAAACCTCAAAAAACCCTATTTTACACCCATTTTCCCCCATAACATCCTTTGGGTGTATACACATTGGGTGTATTCCGATCGGACTGCCGAGCTTCGGAGCACAAGTAGAACCCAAATGTGTTCACAAACGGGGACCCAAATTGTGTGCGGAAGAACGATGACTAGACCAAAATTTAAACCCCCAAATTAGATGTTTCTGGTCGAAATTTCTAGCTTGATCACAGAAATGGATAAGTGAGTGCATGATACTAGCATAGCTATTATTCTGCACTATTAGGAATGGGTTTAGCATCGGCTTTTATGGTAATTATACGTTTGAATTCCAACTGCCCCGACACTGTCTATACCTTCCTACAAGTGTAATCTTAAGCTGCCTCTTCAAAATATGAAGATCTGTAATATACGTACCTACTCAATTTTCTTGTGCAAACTGGCACGTGGGCAAATAGATTGCCCTTCTCTATCACAGACGGGGATTCTAGTCCCTCAGGCGAGAACTCGATCCCTACCGCCTTTTGCCGTTGAATTTTCGTCAACTAGTTATGTACCATCTATGTCACGACTCCCCCGTGAAGCTAATCATCTCCTTCAGAACCATTCTGATTCGTTGATTTTTTATACTTAGCCCTGTTTCTACTATCGAGAAGTGCACCACATGAAACGCACTGTTCACTCGATGAGTCTTCCATGCAATCCACTAATCACCTTACTTTTAGTTTTCCCAGTTCTATCCCTGTTAAATATCGACTATAGAAAATATGATATAGCACCTATATTTACGTACTCCATTAACATGGATGTGTTTTGGGCTGGGGGTCACTCGGAAATTTCGTGATGACGCCAAAGAAAAATGTAATGGGCTATCCAGTTGATAATATTGATACAGCAATGAGAAAACGATGAAGCGAGGAACACAGTGGAATTAGAGGAATCAGCTGAAACATTTTAGCCCGATGACATCATGGTTCAATGTTTTTCCGTGAACTGGGTGAAATGTGGGAGTTTGGACCTAGGAACGTGAATATTTTCCATGCTTTTTCTCTTAAAAATAATATTTTCATTCATTTCATCTCTTATTGTTTTATAATTCTATATTTTTTTAATTGGGGTTGTCTAAATAATGTGAAATAAATGAATAAAATATGACGAAAAGTGGGTAGGGTCGTGCCCGGTGAGCAATAAAAATTGAACTGTAGGTACCAACTAAACCACTCGCAATGAAATCGTAGAAAGTGGAAACCCATTTCAAAAAATAAAAAGAGAGTAGGTAATGAAAGGTTGTCGATTTCCACTAATACACGAAAAATGCACTGTTACACCGGTTTCGGTGATCAAACCATCTTAATAACAAACAATAACTGGAGGCACATTGGAGAGAGGTGAGCTTATTTAGTCCCAAAAAGTGAAAGGTGGTCGATTGGGATTGACTGTGAAGATGAAAGGAGAAGGGAACAAAGTGAAAGGGTTCGATTCTGGTTGGCTATGGGAGTGAACAGCAAAAGTGTAAGGAAGGATATTTCCATTCATAGTACTTATCATCCAGTAGTCCACACATCATGCTACTTTCCATATTATGAGTAACAGAGTAATCTATACTGATGAGTGAACAGAATTCAGCTAAAGAAAAGCTAACTATTAAAAGTATAGCAGGAGTAATGGATATGAGGGAGATCTCATCGATACAATATAGAACAGGGTTCTTAGAAAAAGAGGGGGGGGGGGGGGGTATGGAAAAAATTTCGGTCAAAATTGGTAAAATATTAATTTTTCAAGGGTTCAAAGTAGGATATAAAACTAAAAATAATCTCAGATCTTCATCAAGTTCAGTTAAAGATAAAATTAATGTTCAAGTGGTGTGTATACATTAAATAAAGTGTTCTTGTTGACAACTATTGTGGTCAAACTAGTAGGAAGTTTAGAGAAAGGATAAAGGAACATGAAAAATATTTGATGGATAATAAGGGCTATTCGGCCTTTGTACGTCACTTGAATGAATCCAGTCATAGCTTCATTTTCGTCCTACAGATACACAATTTGAATTTGTCAAGTTTCTTCATCTCTGCCCGGAAGGGAGCATGTTGGAGGTACATTAAAAGTTCGAAATTTAATAATTTGGTATTAATAAGTGGTAGGTTGGGAAAATCTTTGAATGATGTTGTTCCCTATTATTGTGTTAATTTCTGTAACAGCTCCCCTTCCACCCTACCTGTCTTTCAATTTTTTGCCATTCACTTCCACAGCCTATCAGAATCGACCCCCTTCACTTTGTTTCCTTCTTTCATCTTCACAAACAATCCCAATTGACCACCTTCACTTTATGGGACTATAGTATAAGTGTATAAGCTCACCTCTCGCCAGTGTGCCTTCAGCTATTGTTTGTTAATGACGATGGATCGGTCACCGAAACTGGTATAACAGTGTATTTTTCGCGTATTAGTGGATAACTCCGTTTCTATTTTGTTTATTATTTTCAATAATGAACCTTTGGAATCGAGCATGAAAAAAAAAGTTTAACCTCCCCTCAAAATTGATGGTTTTCGTTTCAAGGTATGTAGAATCCGAAAATGGAATTAAAAAAATTCTGTCTGTCCGCCGTACACAGTATTTTGAATTGTAGGTACCTGGCAGCAAAAGCAAAAAAAGGCTAGTTTTTGTTAGATAGAGAGACTTCCTCAAGCCCGTAATTGGGAACACTACTGATTAATTATTGACGCCCTCTGATTCCTGGTCTGCTGGATGTTGCAGGTGCTTGTGTACTCCCCAAGGGTGTACAACCAGTTGAAGGCGCGGCTCCAGGACAGTGGTCTCTCCTCCCTGGGAAACGCCGAAATGGTGGCCCTCTTTTCACCCTGGTATGCCGAACATCTTGGACTCGTCCTACCTGCTAGTGGCAACGCAACGCTCGCCCAATGGGCGAAGTCCGCTCTCAGCATCACCTCATATTTCTTCACTTACACCAGTCTCCTCAAGCTCCGCAGCAACAGCACGCTACTAAAAGAACTGGACTTGCTTCTAGGCAACGAGGCTGTTTTGCAACTCAATCTCAGAACCTTAGGACCTATTTTCAAAGAAGATAGCAAACGAGACTGGTTTGTTGAAGTGTTGGATAACAATTTGAAACTATGGGAAGTTAATATGTGATCTTAGCCATCTAAATATTTATTGTTTTTCATCAATAGTGATGGGGTAGAACAGTGCACCGGTGCCGTTTCTAAAGGTGTGTGTGTTTGGAAGCACGTAGAGTATGTACTGAAGAGTGCTTATATTTGTTACTAAATTATTTATACGACGAGTTGAATCATTTGTTGCATGTTTGATTCAAAAGTTAGTTAGGCATAATGTAGGAATGAATTCAGGCTCTGGTTTGTGGAGTTCTTTTATCGTAGAGTGAGAGCATTACACGTTTTATAATACCTAAAATAGATATACTTACATGTAATATGCGCCAAATATTATGAATTCTATATTTTCAATGTTATATTTTTGCAATACCTATTAAATTATGAACGTTCCAACTTTTTATATGAGAATGGTGTGAATAAACATTGATCAGTGGTATGAATAAACCTATCTGTCTGCCGCTATTATTGTGTTAATTTCTATAACAGCTCGCCCCACCCCTTCAACTCCTACTTCTCTTCCACTTTTCGACATTCACTTCCACAGCCAATCAGAATCGACCCCTTCACTTGTTTCCTTCTCCTTTCATCTTCACAACCAATCCCAATTGACCACCTTTCACTTTACGGGACCATATAAGCTCACCTCTCTCCAGTGTGCCTTCGGCTATTGTTTGCTGCAGTGTTTTCCAAGCTGCTTTACGATTTGGTGTGAAAGCACAAATGAGCATGTTCAGACAAAGAAGCAGCCCCACATGCATTTGGAAAATAAATAAAACTAACCACTACCAGAATGATATAAATAACTGGAAACAATTAGACTGTCGACTGCGAACATTCTATATTAATTTCATCACTCATGAGTTTGTTATTCCTTACACACATTGCACTAGGGATTCTGCAATTCGGAAATCAGGAATGTAAAGGAGCAGCCTACTCGTAATATGAAAGATAATGTATTTTATAGCTTATTTGTCTGTGTATAAATTATACAAATTTCATAGGTACATATCTTTTACAATTTAATAAATATAAGTTACAGATGTAATAACAATGACTATGTACAACCTTGTTCAAGAAGTGAACAAACCACTTATATTTGTACAAACCTACATGAACAGAGAGAAAAAGGCACTACGATTGAATAAAATACATAGCTTTGCTATAATATATAGTTGAAAAATAAACTTTGAATAACAAAATATACAGCTACTACAGTCTAATTTGAACACATTATTTTTTATTGAGTATGAATGTGAAATTCCATTTTACAGCAGTCATCTTTAATTGCAGGGAGGGTAGCGTAGATACTCTACTTCTTGAACAACATTAAGGAGAATATTTAAACTAAAAATACATTACTGATTGTTAGCTGGGATGGCTAGTTATAATTATATTGTCTGATTCTCGAGAGGCCTGCAGTGCTTAGATTTTATTGATACCAACTCATTGATTTACTCATTTTTCTTCTTTTCATGTGCACATCATTGAAACTGAAATCTCAGAAAGGCGATCATATAACAGGTAGAGGCATAGTGATTACCAATAGTACTCATGACGATTTTAGAACATCCGTGTTAGACAGAAGGTATCTGTATATGCCATGATACAGTACCTACTGTTTGATTTCCCTGAGGAACCTAATACCATATCTCACTAACACACCTCGCAGTTGACATAGCAATAAATTTTGTACACAATAAATGGAATGGAGACAGCAAGGACAATAAGTTACCTTTAACATGAAGTCTGCGTAGTCTGTGTATAAACATAAGAAAGTAAAATCTTGCTTACTAACAGTGAAATTCTCTGGAATATTTTGCATATGATCTAAATGCATACCTGTAGTATACATGGATGATAATGTTAGTAGACACTGGAACATCATTCAGAAATTCGATTAGAAAGGACTGAATTAGGTTTGAAGAATAATTGCTGACCTGACAAATATGAGCAGCTGTATAGTACTCGTACTCGATAAATAATGGAAAATGTACTTAGCGTAACACATTTCAAGGTTTCAAAATTTTTTTATATCTGATCATATCGGTATTGAACGGATTAAATAACGTCATCTTTAAATAACAAGATCAAGAAAAGAAATAAAATCCTGAAAAATATTTTCAAAATTAATTTAATGTTTAGGTACGTAAAATGGGAGATCCCATCCAGATTGCTCTTGAAATGATCACTAAACTTCATTTCGAATCAAGAGTTTATTAAACTTGATGGGTGACACTTTTCATAATACACCAACATAAGTAATATTAAAATAAATGAATAGACAAAAGATTAGTCGATTGGAGATTCCAACATAATTGATGTCATCTTGGTACAATACCAATAGGTACGCAAACACGAGTTTACATAGATTAGAAAACTTTTGATTCATCATGTGTTTTGGCAGGAAAACGTTGAAATCTCGGTAGTTACTCAGGTTATCCATGAGGTAAAATCAATCGAGTTGAAATCATATCGTCTTGAAACATTGTGTACCTATATTGGGATTGTACGAACATTTTTCATCTTACCTACCGAAGTTGCATGTAATAGTTCGCCAAGATTCTTGAAAACATTTACAAAATCGGAAATAAGGGGGTGCCATAAGATGAATGCCAAGTTAAACGCTTTACTATTGGTAGAACATTCCACAAAGCAACTTGTATAGTACATATTGGGTGGGGGGGGGGGGGGATATATTATAGTACCTCTGCTTGACCCATGTACCGAAACTCTTGAACCCCTATACACTTTTATAAAAAATAAAAAGAATAAAGCCAGCCTGCACTGCTCCATTTAGTTTATGACTGGCTATTCAAGAACACCTTACATAAGAGTAAAGGTAGCCGCACACTGCCATGGATACGGAACGGGTGCAGAACTTTGTTCTGACCTAGACAGTTATGCATCCGAGACCGTTTGCTCTCCGATCAAACACATCTGCATCCTAGCCCTGGAAATATCTTTCTTCTGGTGGAAGTAATGCGAGTGTTAGGTAGGGGTATACCACAGATGAGCGCATACTACCTCACGTTGCGTTCGTGTTCACAGCAGTGTGTGTAACTGATCCAAACACGTTTAAATAACATTAATTATACATAATTAATGTTATTACCTACCTAGAAGTAGAAAAAAAGGTTGGTAAGAGGGGTACCTAGTTACGGTGAATTAATCAGGTTTCAAACCATAAATTGATACGACGTTCAAGGCTACTTTCAGAATAGAACCTCCAACTGCCACAGAACAAAAAGACCTACTGAAAGAAAGATGGGGGGGGGGGGGGGGTTAAAAGGATGAAATTTCGGAAGTTCCAGTTTTGCAGCAACTAGCGAATTTTTCAACAGCCTGAACTATCATCAACGTACTACCATCCCTTAAAATTTTACACAATTTATGAACCAAAAATAATACGTAAAATAGTTCCTGCCATGCAACATGACGATGAGTAAAGTTACATGCTACCACCTAAGGACCTACTATAAGTTTTGGACCTACAGCAACATATTTTCTATCAACCTTTTATGCAATAAATATGTGTGGTGATAAAAGCTTTTCTCGAATAAACTTCACATACATACACTTGAATACCCCCACGAAAATACTAACCTTAGACCTACTGCAATAGCGAATTTTCTTGACAAAATAGTTGAAAATGGACCAAAAATGATATGTAGGTATATCTGGAGGTGTTTTCAAAGGATAGAGGCTCATAATGTTTTCACATTTTTGCCACGGAAAAATCACACTGGGGCTACTATTAATTATGAATTTGTAACACGGTATCTAAGTAGGGGAAGGAAAACTGTATGGAAAATATATGGAAATAGTAAACCGTGACAGGATAAAATTCACAACCTCTCCATATGTGTATTAGATGCGTAAAACAGTTGGTTTGTTGAACTGTTGGCAGTGAGATATGCAGTGATGCTGAGCAAGTAAACACTAAAATAGGATAAATGAAAAATAAGGCCATAGGCAACAAATTACACCAAGCCACTAACCTTTCCTAGAACGTCACATTGAGAGATTATGAAATCAAGGTTGGCCTTAGAAATATTTGAAATATGATGAGTTGGAAAGTAAAAGAAGTTTGAAAGAAGAAGGAAAGAATGCGACTGCACTGGGTTTCTATCAACCCCTCACATTCACATATGAGAATTGAGTGATAAAGTACACGTTTATTTACCATATCCAAAACTGTAAAGAAGACAAGAAAAAAAAAGGAGGGGGAATAATGTTGACTTGTGGTTATTCCTTATAGACGATATTTTGAAACTAGTTATGGACAGACAGCCTCAAACCAATGTCCTCTCCATTAAATAAATGTAGGTAACCTACAAAGTTGTCTCAAATTAGTAGTAAGTAGAGTAACATCCACTTTGGCTGAGGCTTTTTGTCCGAATTTGCCAGAGTCACCGACATGATCATCTCTCCTCCAATGAGAGGATCAGAATTCGATCCCCCTGAGCAGAGAGGCGTTCGCCCAACAGCTACATGGACATATCATGGCGGTCACCCATACAAATACCTACTAACCACGCTTGAGGTATTTGAACTTTGGTGATCACACGGGAACCGGTTCATTCCACCTGATAAGACCAATGGGCTCATAAATTAGTATAGGCACCTCACCACCACTAAAGACAGAACCATCAAACTTGACTTACCTGAATCTGTTTGTCAAATTAAATAGTAATATTTACCTATGTGATTCAGCCCGTCTGTGCGTTGCCCAAATCTACGAAATATTGTTTCTTTCCCGGTTTATGCTATTTGAAAAGGCTTAGCACCAGCTACCGAGGGATCCGTCATATCTTCGTCTGACAGTTGGCGTTGTTTCCTACATAACGGCAACACAAATCGTCAAGATCCGATGAAACTTGGGGGATTATTTTGAGGGGGTTGCCACTAGAAATCTGTGACCATCGGAACTTCAAATAAATTTACACTCATGTAGCAGGATAATGAGCGAAGTTCCGAAGTAACGTATCTTTCAGAAACACCTAGTAGGTACTACATGGGAACCAAGGTAGGTACTACCTGGAAACCAAGGTAGGTACTACTCTATTTACCGAACTCTTCATCGTTTTTCAACCATAAAAACTCCAGCGTTTAAACTTTTATCAATTAGGTAACTTTTTTGTAAATTCAAATTATCGTTTGCTCAGGTTCAATCTTTTGTATTTCAGGTTTGAATGTACCTACTACCTACTTTTTTCCATTCGAAGTCTAGAGAATTATGTTTTACCAACTTGAATAGGAAATACTAGCACAATGGATTGTCGCAACTTGGAAATTTGGATTAGAATGGCAATTGCAGAGGACACTATCTCACTTGCCAACCTGATATGCTATTTCCGACATCTGAAAAATGTTTTTACTATAATGTTTTTAGTAACTTTGTTTGATGAGGCCATACCAGGACCGAGAGATAGGTACTTCTTCAATGGAAAACACGAGGGATCCACCAGCTGAAACTGAAGTTTTGACTTAATCAGGCACTCATAATCTCGGGACGCGGGAGCCGAAAAACTCGAAAGCGACCAAGAACACGACAGAACAAGTAGGGTATCTACCCCCCCCCCCCCCCCCACCCCCTCCCAACGTAACTCCCGTCGCCGGTATTGATTTTTCGTAAACCCATTCTCGAGGGGCCCCTGAGGATGTGCACAAAATTCCAACCCATGGGACCATCAGGTGCAGGAGTTATGGAAGTTTGAAAACTATTTTTCAAGTTTTCTAGTTGTCCTTCTTCTCACACATAGAGGATCGAGCTGAAATTTTGCACACACATTCTCCTTCTTTTGGGCAATGGGGGGTGGGCGGGGGCGGCTAAGATAATTATTACGCTGAACATGGATAGGTACGTACATAATAATTATTTATCAACATTTTCAAAAAGAAAATGAGAGAAGCCAAAACTCTGAAGTTTGATTTTTTCCAGCAACTTGCTTGGTCGCAAAGAACCATTGCCCAGTGGGCAGAAGACGAAATTATCTTTGAGTTAGGGTATTATGCTGTTGTTTGTTTTTTAAATGTTTGTGAATAAAAAAGTTTGAAAAATGATGATGGTTTGAAATGTTTGAAAATAAAAATTTATTGTGTACCCGGCACCCATCAGACCTGATAATAGTAATAAATAAATATAGTTAAATGAGCTGTTGTAAATGAATGATAGAAAAATACCGAGCAGAATATTTCTATTGTTTGTGAAATTTTAATAATGTTAGTGAATAGAATTTTTTTTTTCAAAAATTTTTTATGTTCGTTGTTCAAGACATCAGATCTGATAATAATCATATACATTGGGGAAAAAATGAATAAAAAGAGAGCTCTTTATTGAAGAAACCCAGTACGCCTGGTTGTTGTGAAATAAGTACCTACATGATTCGGTGTGTTGCAAGTTAGTCTACCCGTGCCTTACCCTTTGCTCTGCCTGGTGGCAGACAGCTGACGGGAACGCAAATTCGATTTCTAGGATCACAAACAAGAACAACACTCTGAATTCATAGCCTCATTAATGATACAAAATAGGCGCCAACAGAAGGGTTTGATAAACACGAAACAAGGAATGAAACGCATTCTAGTGGGGGGACAAATGATTAACGACTGAGCAAGATCTCATGGCAAACATATAACGTGGAAGTATGGTTTAGAGATGAAACGCAAGAGAGTGGATCATTGGTGGATCAATTGATTCCCCCCACAGGGAAACCACCAGGCTAATTCAATGGGGTTTATATATATATATATATATATATATATATATATATATATATATATAAATTGAACTAGAAACTAGATTCCGCACTGTCCTACGATTAGTAGTTCTTTTTCCACGATTTTTCAAAATTTCCAGAGGTTCCTACCTCACAGTGGGCAGGGGGGTCCCGCCCAGGCGAGAGATGTACAATGACATAGGAACTTCTGGAATCTTTGAAAAAAAATACCAAAACAACTACTTATCGTAGGACACTGCAGAGTGCGGTTGGTGTGAAAATTCTCAGAATGGAATATACTTTCATTTAAAAAAATAAATACGTGCACAGACCCCCATCGATCCAATTGCTGTCCAAATGTTAAAATGGGAGTTCCCCTGAACGATGTGTGAAGAACCCAAATATAAACTTGTAAATGGGCTATGATCGACACAAAAAAACGCTACACTTTGATTTTTGATGAGTTTTTTAATACTACTGTTTTCATTTATTTAACAAACCATCCTTTTACTCATACTTTTCCTAACCAGGAAAATGGGGATTATCACAACCAGAATATTTTTTGAAATTAAAAAGAGGGTTAGACCAATCTTGGAGTACTTGTATCTGGAGTTCTACATTTATCTATATTGATCCTATATTGATTAAGCACTAATTTCAAGCAGTGAATCTAGAGCTATAGCTCACTAGCCCTTCCTCTGGCGTTGCCATAGGGTTTTGTGAGTAATGAACTGAAGTACTTAGGTACATCACGTAAGGTAGGTTACTACATGCATTTCACTAACAATTTAAAAAAATTATTGCAACAAAACATGATGGCAGTGTCTAATGAACTTAAACAAGAATAAAAACGAGGGGACAAACAGGTTATTGGTGAAGAAATGGGAGAGTAAGAGCTACAAGTCGTTATTCCAAAACAGCTTTGGCATAATATTGTGTTGTTGACAGCTCATAGTTTTGACCATTTGGAAGGAAGCACATATGAAGTGGAATAAGGCCGAACAGGAAAAAGATATCCAAACGATTGTGAGACATGTCAGATTTGCAGCCAGAGAGGGAACTGTAAACCAGATGCAAAGGCTCCAATAGAAATCTACATGACTGGTTCTCCATTTGGATGCATTAGTGTGAATGCTTTTGACTCACTATCCAGATACAAGATGGTATAACCAACATAAGTATAATATACTTAGTGGCAGCAACAGGCGCTTTTACAAAATGACCTGAGGCATTTCTAGTTACAAATATTTGGAGTGTCATTGTGGCAGTGCCCAGCGAATTACACACTGACCAAGGATCTCATCCTTAAATCAGAGATTTCTTTTGGGGTACATCACACTGATGACAACCTAGTGGATATTCAAACCTCTTTCTGATGAAGGTTGTTGATATATTTACGGTTTGTTGAGCCCTGCATGGAAAGACTGTACTAGTCCATGTTCTATACAGTTGTGTTTGTTTGCAAAGTGTGCCTTCTTCAATGGACAATTTTTGTGGGTTACAAATTCCTTTTTTTGCCAAAATCTGTTCAGTAACGGAAATTAACACTTACTGACCACATAAAGAGGTGTTATGTTGAAAAGTCTAGGCAGAAAATGATTGTAAAACATGAATTTCTCGGTTCCCACTAGAAATGACTTATTAGGTAGATCACCGACGTTCAACTCAAATCCCACTTTGAGCTCTAGTGCATCACTTTAAACTACGTACAGAACCAGAATGGATGCAACCGCAAATTTATAAATAAATTTAAAAACATGTCCTCAAAATCAAACTGATGGAAGGGTCATGAAAGGTAACAGCAAAGGTTCTTGGAGGTTGCCAGGAAGGTTTGCCATTTCTAATGTTTGGTTGTTGACAGCTTTGAGAACTTTCACCTCAGGAGCTTTGCTCCACCTCCTTGGGTCAACAGCCAATTAGATGTCAATAGACCTGATAAGCAATTTCTTGCTGTGTATTTACATTTGATCACCATCATTTAAAAAATAACACTTATTTGTGAAAACGGGCTTCAAACTACTACTTTTTATGAGTTCTGAATATTTTTCCAAAAAATAAAATTCATGAAAATTCCCCATTCTAATCACTACGTAAGTTTCAACATTAGCAGTCCTGGTCTGGCTTTTCTCACTCACTGGATAGCCTTGAGCGGTCATGTTGAGATATTATTGTCGTCTACAATATAAAATACTGTTCAACAGCACAATATAAAATACTATTCAACAGCAGAACATACTATCCACCAATAGAAAGAACGAACGCCTGAGTTTTCAGGCAGTAGGCCCTTACAACATGTAACTACTACCTTTTGCTCAAACCTATGGCTACAGTCACAGCCTTAGTCAATCTTCCCTCCCATCTCTACCTACCTCCACCATCTTTTTAGTATAGAATGGCCTTCTAGTTTTCCAGATACCCACCCGCAAAACTCGCAAATGTTTGGGGGGAAAAAAATCGATTCACAGTACAAGTCCTCAGAAAAGGAGTTTCAGAGCACTAAAAATTTCCTATAAAATTATATTTCAATATTTCATCTCCTACCTACCAGAAAGTACAACTAGTTGAAAGTCTTTGGCACATTTAGAGATTCTACAAAAAACTGTACATTCTACTTTTTCGGTTTTCAACAGCTATAACTTTTATATACGCTGCATTTGTATATAAATGGAGTACATGTATGTACACATGGTGACTCATGATAAGTCCGGAAAAAATAGTTCAGTGAACTCCACATCAGAGAAGAATGCTGAAACACAGGGGTTCCATACATCGTAAATTAGTGGAGAAATTGGCTGAAGTTTTTCCGTCAGAAAACGGTTGAATTTCACTTCATATTCGACCATCAGAATTGTCTAGAGCTCAACAAAATAGTGCTTCAAGGGGCTCAAACTTGCACAAAACAAGAAAATGACAATGGTGTGAAAACTTCGAAAAACCAGTTGTGTACTGGAAATACCTCTAGAAATTTGTAAATCTCCTCAAAACTTCTCCCAAATCTCAACTTGCCAAATCGATTTTATTTCTACAGTGACACTTAGGGGAGAAAATCGAGTGTGAATCTCAATGTGGAATTTTTGCCAAAACCAAGGGTTTTTGAATGTAACACGATGTAACTTGAGGAGTTAGCTAGTGACTTCCACACAATTTTATCTGCTGAATCGAATGGTGACACTCCCAAGCCTAAACGCGGGGTTTTCATCTTTCTATTTTATCAACAAGTGAGGTGCCAAAGACAAAAATTTGACGAAAAACGTGGGACGCAATTTTTTCCAACAAATGAGATTTCAAGGGCGGATATCTCGAAAACTACAAGGAATACCGAAAAAATAATAAAGACAAACTTGTGGGAAAAATTATCAACTTTCATTTTGCCGTGCATCCTTTTCTCCTATAGCCGACCGTTTTCGAGAAATGACCAAAAAAGTGAAAAGGGGGTGTCGTGGTTCCTCCCAAATCTCTACATAAACCACTCCTATGTAACAATAAGCGATTTAACCAAATAAACTACGGGAACGTTGAGAAGGGCAGCGCCAAGGGAAAAGTAACTGTAGGGGTTTTTCCCAACCACCATCGCTTCTCAACAGGCATAACTGCCGACAGTGGACAGGGGAAAGGAGGAAAAGTCCCTATAAAAACAGCCCTTCTGGCCCAGCTCTTCATTCGACGTTCCGACTCCCGACTTGCGACTTCTCTCTTTCCTACCCCTTTCTCCGACTCTCGCTGTGGTCCATTCTGCGGGGTGCTGGCAAAAGACTCCTTAGGTGCAACTAATACCTGCTGTGGTTCATGCTCGCGGGGTATTAGTACTAGGTCCGTCTTTCCTATCCAGCACCTGCTGTGGTTCATGCTCGCAGGGTGCTAGCAAAGAACTCCTAAGGAGCAACCAATACTCGCTGTCGTTCATACTCATGGGGTATTGGTAGTAGGTCCCCCTCTTTCCAACAGACTCCAAAGGAGCAGCTAATACTCGCAGTGGTTCATGCTCGTGGGGTATTAGTATTAGGTCTCTACATTTCATCTAGCACTCGCTGTGGTTCATTCTTGCGGGGGTGCAAAAGACTCCCAAGTAGCAACTAATACTCACTGTGGTTCATGCTTGCGGGGTATTAGCAGCAGGTTCTTCCTGTCCCTATAATAGGAGAAAACTTAACCAGGGCTTGTGATCGCAAAACATTTGGATCACAGTGGTGACCCCAAACCTTCCTCAATCCACGATGGTGACATGTACACACCCGCGCATCACAGAGGGCTTTTTCAGTGCCCCCCTGCACCCCCAGTGCACACCGCTTTCATCGTAGGTCCCAGGATGTTAGTATATTTACCTACTAACCACTCTAAACCGATTCTTGAAATCCACTTCGAAGTCCCTTTCAGCCAACGCACTCTACAACCCCTTTTTGGGCATTCATTGACTGGACTAAACGAACGAGAAATCAGATCCGATTGTATGGCCAATAATATGATAGCCCACATTATTCTTCAGACAGTTACTTTTCTCCTGAGCTTCATGCAACCGTTCAGGAATTTCTGTATGGAGGCAGCAGAGAGGCACAGACCCATCCAGGGCCTCCTGGTATATAGGGCCTTTTTTTTAACCAAGTGCTGCCAAACAAGCATTGTTAACGAAAGGTTTTTGTAGGTACATAATTATGTAAATAATCACAGATGATCAATCACTATGACTATAATCCTACCTATAAAACCCAAGTGAAGAGTGCCACGTGAAAAGGGGCTAAGTGCCATTCAAGAAATTTTCGAGGAACTAAATAAACCAGTGCAGGTACAAAAAGGAAAGGTTTGAATAATTTCAGTGAAAAACTCGTTGAACAAGAAAGCTGAGGAACGTAATCGAGTCGTATTCTGGCACAACTATACTGAGCTCATATTTTTTTTAAAATTATTTTAACGTTTTTATCAAAACGGACTAAGTACCATTCTGGCACATGGCACTTAGCCCCTTTTGCAAGCTGCACTTCCAAGGGGTCAAATTATCCCAAAATCCAATTGTCTTTCTTCTTTTTGTGTGTGTGTGTGTGTGTGTGTGTGTGTGTGCGCGCGCATATTATGAGTCAACCACTGGATCTACAGGCGTCGTTCTATGCTTGAATTAAAGAATTAAAGCTGAATAGACCTGCTACAACTACACTCCTAACGATTTTCCTTATATAACTACTTTACCCAATAAATGGTTCAAAAGTTGACCCAAACTTTCACTTCTTGGAAAAAATGACCAATTTTTGAAGTGCTGTATTTTGGAAACTACTGGAATTACAGAGCTGCGGTTGAGCTCAAATTGTGGAAAATTTAGTTAACTCTAACAAAAGCTTAGAGCGATTTTTCGCTACCACTCATAATTTTGAAATTATAAGCGAAAAGCCAAAAAAGTGGGACAATTTCACTGTATTTGAGATATTCGCAAAAAATCTCAAATCACAATAGGAAATTTTGTTGACAAGTAACTAATGATAACTAAACTAATTTTGTTGTGTTGATAACTCCAGATTCTTATTCAGCACCCCAAAAAACATAAGGAAATATGGTAAGGAACGATAATAAAACCGACTTCTGGATTTTTTGCAACCGATAACTACCATTTGACTGGGCTAACATGGTGAGCGTCAAAGTCACTATGAGGCCCAACCCAGCCATCTCAAACGTTTAGTCAGTGGGATTAGATACAGCGAAAGGGGGACAATCCAACAGAGGAGTTGGAGCTCAGGTAGCAGTAGGGTTCGAGTGAACGAGTGTCGAGGATGTTGAATGTGTTAAGAACAGGATTGGGTCTGTCCAGGCATTCATTCTTCCCACCGGCGGACAGTAACATGTCCAACATCAACCTCAGTAATTAGTAACATTGACAAACATTGAGCTTTTAATGTGAATTTTTGTTCTTGGTTCTCAACAATAATATACACAAAACAAGAACTGTGAACATAAGTAAATGTTGGTTAAGATTAAGTAAAACATTTTTGGAAGGCCCCAAAATATGGAGTGTTGCTAGTTTATAAGGACTGTCAATTGACTTACACGTTATAATCCATTACGGCTATCAATTGAAGGTAAAACTGATGATAATAACAATAAGTGATGGAAGCTTAATTTTAAAAATTCAAGAAGTCGTCGGCATTAGAGAATATGGAAATATTTTGAGGGGTAGAAACACTGTTATTATGGGGCAACACGTATACTTATCCAATGAGTCTTTTCAAGCATTAATTTTCTTAATTTCTATGGTATTTTATGTTCCGTATAAAATGAACAAATCAAAAGTGTAACCTTATAGTTCAAGTAAACACAAAAGTAGGTGGCTGCAACTGTAGTAAAATATATTTTCTGCCTTCTCCAACTGCTTAAAAAACTACATTAGTATAGCTACAGATGATTATATATATATATATATATATATATATATATATATATATATATATATATATATATATATATATATATATATATATATATATATATATAGAAAAATCGGTAGGTAATACAAAATATCTTATTTTATTGAGTAGGATTACAAAGAACTCTGCTTCTCCTCTGAAAGTTCTTCTTCTTTTTGTTGAATAGTATATATATATATATATATATACTATTCAACAAAAAGAAGAAGAACTTTCAGAGGAGAAGCAGAGTTCTTTGTAATCCTAGTATATATATATATATATACTATTCAACAAAAAGAAGAAGAACTTTCAGAGGAGAAGCAGAGTTCTTTGTAATCCTACTCAATAAAATAAGATATTTTGTATTACCTACCGATTTTTCTGAGGCATGATTATACACTAAATAGCCATGGTGCAGGGAACATGACACATGCCTCTATCAGAACCAAGGTAAATTATGGGTCTAGCAAATCAAGACAAATGAAGATACTAAACGAGTTAAGCTGATGAAAGTGAGGGGAACTGAATGATGGTTGGAGGCTTACCTCGGATTTCCAAAAATGTACAGGATTAGAGAAATTTAAATTCATCCATGCTATCATGAGTATCAAACTGTTAGCTCCACACTGCCAAATACATCGGAAAGTCTTTGTATGTATTTCTGAACATCTTCATGCTGACCACGGCTAAGGCAGATCAATTTGAAGACAGCAGTAATTTCAGCCTTGGAGTAATCAGGCCTCTTCTCAAACATCTCGTTTATTATTTCCTGTTCCGGTCAAAACTTCGCAGTTAATAAAGATATAAAGGCAAGTATACAACGAGAATTAGAAAAACTACATGAAAATCAGATTTCCTAAGTAAACAAAATACATAGGAGGAAAACAACAATTGCCAAATATGGCTTGTTACAGCTCTCAATCAGACTCCAGCTTTCTTCTGAAAGTTTGTTTCATTGTTCTGTTCCACAAATAACAAGTTGGATAGTGTGGCATCCCAGCCTGAAACGTCTCCTTAGTTCAACTCAAGACAATCTGATTATGGCACCTGTGAGAAAAAATGAGTGTTTGGTATTCTTGTCTACCTCTTTTTGCCTGTGTGATTACAACACATTTCAAAGCATTGGACGTTCAGCGTAGGTCAGCCACCCTACTAACTACAACCCACAGGAATGAAATCTAGAAGAAGGGATATCTCTGGAGAGATAATATCTTTGAACAGGTAGAGAAATAAAGTGGGACGACTGGAGGTTCCCCAGCACCCAGTAAAGAATCTCAGCTTGGGTTGTGTGAGGATCAAAGCAACAGATATGAAACGCACACAAGATAGGTACTTGTAACATTTCACTGACTCCTGAAAGCTCAAACAGAAAATTCAATTCAATCTGCATAGAGGAAAAAGACATTTGATACTCGCCCGAACAATAGCGAGCCAGACAAAGGAATGTCTCACCAGCTAGTGTTTTAATGAGACCGATCGCCACAGATTGCACCTAAGAATGTCGGATTTCCAGTCCACTCATTACTTCACCTCTGAATATTAATTTCATTTCACTAAACGCCAGTAGATGACAACACTACAGGGCTTATTACATCCAGGCTAAAATAAGTCATCCCACCATTTTATTCACAGATACACTGTGATAAAAAGAAGTATCACCATGAAGAGTGCCATTTGCCTTTACCCTTTGCCCTCCTTTCCTCTCAGACGATCGTGAATTCCAGCTTTGAGCTAATGTCCTGTGCCAATTTGAACCATGCAATTGCTTGATCACCTGAGGAGCATCACCAGGGACGTGCACCGTTTTAGGGACTCCTCATCCTATGGTATGGAAAATAGCCACCTCCTGTATACCCTTATGCCTCTTCGATCACCAAGCACCCCGACAAGGCGAAACGAACTTATTGATATTTAATCAGGCCAGAAATTGGAAGTGACAGGGGGAACTGAAATTTTATTCTGGAGAGCTTAGGAACAAATAATTAGGACAATTGATTGGAGATTTAAGTGGACAGAAAATACAAATACAATAATAAACATAAAGAATTGGTTGGGAGAATTGAATGGGTAAAGGTACAATATATTCATGCACAGTAGCTTATAAACACTCCCCAAGGTATCAACCTTCAGGGGAAGACAGACCGCCCAAGGGTCGTATTCTAGGGCAGATTAAGCAATTACAGTTTTGATTCACTGTATTCATGATTAATTTTACCACTGTGGTTTATTGTTTTGTGAATAATACACCTACGTATTCGCTCAGCAAAAAATTTTTATAAAACCCCCTCAAAATTTTTTCTTTTACGTTTCAAGGTAAGTAGATTTCAAAAATGCAATGTCCGTCCACGGCATCATCCATATCTACTTTAATTTCGGTCTAAAAAATTCGATTTTTCGCAAACAGGCTCCATTTGGGCCTTAGTAGTGTCCCCAAACTTCGAACCCCGATCGGAATATACCCTAGGGTGTTATGGTTGAAAAATGGGGGTAAAAATGGGTTTTTTTGGTGTTTTAGCAACATGAGATAGTGAGGTATCGTTTTCCATGTTTTTTAGGACGAGGAGACCGAATGCGAAGCCTACTTTTTTACCAACGAGTGGAAAATTGAGGTTCTAACGACGTTTCAGCCTTGAATTTATGTTAAAATCTGGTCTAAAATCGTTGTTCTTTCGCACACAGTTTGAGCTCCATTTGGGAACACATTTGGATCCTAGTTGTGCTCCGAAGCTCGGCAGCCCGACTGGAATACACCCAGGGGTGTTAAGGGTGAAAAATGGGTGTAAAAATAGGGTTTTTCGAGGGTTTTTTGAAGTTTTAATGAACATGAGCTTGTGAGGTATCGTTTTCCATGTTTTTTAGGGCGAGAAGACCAAATATGAAGTTAATTTTGACCGAAGAGTGAAGAGTTGATGTTGTAACGAAGGTTAAGCTCCCGAAATTCATTTTTTTATGAGTCAAAATCCTGGGAACTACCAATGATTAAAGACAATTTGTCAAAAATAGGAGCTTAATTCGTGTTTTTGGGGGGAAACCATCAACAATAGCTATTTAAATTATTGCACATGAAAGAAACCATAAATGTATTTCCAGCATTTATGTAGTTATGACCAATGGAATAATAAACCCCTTTGACAAGAAGTCTGCAGCGGTTGTAGATTAGATACGATGATTTATGTTGAACAAATAAAAGTATAATGCTGGTGTGAGCTGGTGGCTGAGCACGTTAATGGTCTTTTACTCGGTAGTTGGGATTGGGACAGCTACTGCTGTAGGTTGGTTCAAATCCCAGCACCCCTCTTCACAAACTAGGGCGGTGAGGCAATTGGTAGCTATGAGCAAAATGATCAGATTAAATTCTGATCCTCCGGAGAGAATAGCCAATCATGTCGCCGGTTCTTACTTGTTTTACCTTTTTAGTTGTATGCTTATTTTTATTTATTTATTAAAAATAAATAAAAGTGTAATATAACAAAACATTAATCTATTCATTATAAATTAAGTAATTCCATAGACTATAATAGATCATACCTCAGGAGACAAGAAAAATAGTTGGAAGTAATTTCGAGCATGATCAAGAGATAAATCTCTAGCCATAGTGATGTTGGTTAGAGTCTGTTGCAAAGTAAAAATATTGCGGCACATCTTGTGGATCAAAACATCATCAATCTTGTTCATTTGTTTAATTGTACTCATCAGAATTTTTGATATCAAATAACCTAGGCCTTCAAAGATATACTGCAAACAAAAATTGAACAATCATTATGATGGGTAGGGACTAAAAATCTTAGCTCTATTCTCTACAAGTGTAATCTCAAAGTATTGTAAGATGCTGAAGAAAAACTGAAATTTACATAAAATGTTGTATATGTGTGTGGTAACTGAAATTAAATAAAACCTTGATCTTCCTAGTTTGTAAACTGGAGCTAAGAGCTTCATCTATTGAAATCAGAACACGACTGAGCTCTAGCACACGAGGATCAGGATCTTGACAAGACGTCTTTGTTTTCCCATAGTTGTTATTCTTTGGCAGTAAATAGTGGAAGCACTGTACCCGTACCTGGTCAAAAACATTTAACTGCCATGAAACAGATATACCAACACTGTCAACACCAAAATCCATCAACAGGGACAAAATACAGTTATACATACCTACTGACAGCAACAAACAGTTGTGAGTAATGAGTAAATAAGGTTTGAAGGGTGTAATAGGTATTTATTTACCTATTATGTAATGCATTACCTCAAGGTGTAGCATGAGCAGACATGTATTGGCTAATTCTTCAAATTCCATAGACAGATCATTGAGAATCCTGGTGTAATCTGACAAAAGGTTGGAATTTGAATCATTTATGTATCTCTTAGATTTATTTGCAATCTGTAACATCCTCCATGCAAACCATTCCTAGAAAATACAACAAGAGAAATTCATCATCATATAAATAAGGAATTACTCGAAAACTCAACTTTGACAGGAAAACCTATGACGGCGTTGACCAATATTATTCATGTTGTAGAACTAGCCATGAAAAAAAAAGAAAAGATTATTGCAGGTTTAATGAATGTAAGAGGTGATTAGACAAAGAGCTCTTGTTGTTGCAATGAATCTATGAATAATCAAATAGCTCATATATGAAACCACTGATCATGTAAGAAATTTAAAAAAATTTGATGTCTATAGTTTGCTCCTAGTGTCAATCAGAACTTTAAATTGATACATCTTAATAAATGGGAGGCACTGTCCAGAATTCAGCAACTCTTATGATTTCTGGTCTGATCTCGGTTTCTCTGAAAAAGCTTTGGACGTTGCTTGAGGGTTTTTGGTAGACGCTGTATAATTAGATATCATCAAAGTAGAGAATGGTTCAGAGGGGTCATTAGTTTCTCGCTGATAGTACACAGACACAGGGTCTATAGAACCAGGGCCGACCAGAATGGGGGGGGGGGGGGCAGGGAAGGGGGAAATCCCCGGGGCCCGGGCCCTATTTGTACGGTTCTTGTGCAAACTAAAAACTTCCCTTTTATAAATGAGCTCAATTACTTCCTTAATAAAGAAGGGGTAGAATAGTATGTCCAGTACTCGTGTTTATGAATTATAAAATTGGTGTGGAGAGGGGCCCGATGAGAATTTATTCCCGGGGCCCTTCCCAGCTCTGGGTGGCAATGTACAGAACACAGGGTATCCATTCAACGGCCCCAGGAGTCTCATCAATCCGGAACACAAAAGAAGGTCATCAACAGGAACATAACCTCAACTTAACTGATGAAACGCAAGTTTTTCCATTGTCAAAGACTTGTGTTGACCAGTCAAACGTAAGCAGGAGGGAACCAGAGTTTCCCTATCTCCCGTACGGGCTCCACGGTTAGCTTCTGTGTTTGGAAATGCTTTTGCACAATATTCTTCAGGGTACGAGCACAAAGCTTGCCTTTCTCAAGGTTAGGGAGCTGCGTAAGACATGAGGAATGGATGAGAAGTGGTGGTTCTGTGTAACAGGTTTTCGGCAGAGGATGGGTCAATCCTGTCATGAAAGAAGTGTTCTCTGAAGGGTAGGACTATTTATTTTTGCAATGATGTCTGAAGTTTTGGGGATAAAACTACCTACTCAACAATCCCATACACTGGAGCTTATTACTATGAAATGGGATGGATATTACCATGCTTTCCTGCAGTAATCCCAGAGATTTCAACTGCTGTAGGTCAGATATTATTTCATGTTGTCCTCCTTCTGTAAGGTTTCCTAATAAAATTTCCGCTTCTTTAATATTTCTTTGTCTTATTTCTTCAGGACTTTCATCTTCTCCAGTATCTTCTCGTTTTAGTGGCCGACCAAGCCTTTGTAATGGTTTCTGTGATTGCAGGTTGAGCCAGTTAGGAAGAGATCTAAATGACAAAACAACACAGATCAAGTTTCACTTACAAAACTCCTTGCGCTTTGACCTTATATATATATATTAAATTGCAATTCATTTTGCAAGCATTTTCGTGTTGTTTCTATGGCAGCTTTTCAACTCAATAATGTGATGGGTACCTTGGTTAGGAACGAAAATGTAGACAATAATTTTTGAAAGATTAAATGTATATTAATCAAAAGTTTTGGCATTCGAAGTGAGGCAAATCTGTGAGCATGAGGATGAGGAATGGTGGATTAAACTTCTATGAGTTAACGTTTTGTGGTCGTAGTGCAAGCGTCACATACAGCCTGACTGGAGCTAACCTGGTTGTCAACCATTGCGCGTCTTGAATGCTTTCCGGTCTTATTGCATGTGTCATTTACTGGCAATTTTTCTGATCTGCATTACCTAAGGAACAAAAACTTCAAAAATTGGAGTTGTTAAATTTTTTGGTGGCTTCTCCAGTGCTGCCAGTTAGGTATACAGATGAGAAGCTGAAATCATCTGAGATTTTTCGATTTCGCCTTAGTACCCACACTGATTTCGTATCTTAGGGATATTTCTTTCACTCCCTGATTTCGTATCTTAGCATTCATATTCTTATGTTTTTGTGGTTTTTCTCTTTTTGTGAGAATTTCAACAAGTCGAAACGGGTGTGGACTCAGACCTACCTACTGTATATTCTTCAAGATGAACAACGAACTGTCAAATTTCGACGTTTAGATATGACAATGTCACTTCTCTAGATTCAAAATCAGTTGGAAAAATTCATAAAAATTTGATAAATTGGAACCACGAACAACCTTTTGGGATAATACAATACTCCAAGATCCCTCAAAATACAGTGACAACCAGGCTAACTCATCATGGCAAACAGCGATACGACCAGGGTGGCATCACGGCTGCCTGCATGTGACACATGCACTACGACCACACACGACCACAAAAGGTTAACCTTGTAAAGTTCCATAATTAGGCCCTTACAATGATGCCAAAACGTTGGATTACACTCTTTCAGCCAATGCTACCTACGCGGTTGTTTCAAACCGAGATACCCATTACCTAGTACACTTATTACTTACATGTGGTACCTCAATGTGAGGGAGCTAAGTTCAGTCAGTACCCAACATACTAATTTATGAAACTATATGAAGAGAAAGGAAAATAATACTTTCATACTTGAGAAATCTGCTAATATCATCATCCTTTAGCCAGGACACACTGCATAAGGTTTTGTCTTCAGGCCCAGGGTGAACAATGCCTCTGTATGCTGCACCACAAGTTTCTGTATAGTTCCTAATGAGTTTTATCAAAATCTCGAGGGCATCTGGTTTATGGCAAGGCAATGTGTCAAGCAGAACTTCCAAGTCCTTGACTGCATCACTTACCTGAAAGGTGCTCTAAAACAGTACAAACAGCTATGAAGTCAGATTGAAAAGTACAAAACTAGTTTAAAGCAATTCTCACAGCACTGTAAACATTTAAAATTATTTTCTTGTATCAAGCTGAATCCAATAATAATATTATGATAGAACCAGATACTGAGTACAAGTGGATACAACCTCCAAAATCGCAAGTCTCGGTATGTTATGGGAGAAATGCAAAGGTATGTATCAGTTATAACTCACAAATGGTTAGAACGTGCATAGTAATTAAAATTTACATTCTTGGTCTGCTTCTTCATGTTTTTGTATAATTAAGATTGTTCAGTATTGGTCAGTAACTCTTGTTCTGTCAAATCGTGAAGTTCAAAGCAGCAACAACAAAATTTGATGGTGACAATATGAGTCCATTTGAAATAAGTCAACCCCTGCTCATTCATTCAAATTCAAAGAAGATAAGTGAGATGTAAATCGCATGAAGATAAGAGTACATTTTATTTTACGCTTCCACACTAACAAAATTCATGTGACTATTGGAGACTATCTGTCTCCAATGAATTTCATTATCACTGGAACTATAGTACAATCTTCGCAAGTGCAAACAACGAAAACCTTGGAACATTCCTATTTCCAGTGTGAACTGATTTTGCTGAATTTTAATGGAGCCTGCAAGTTGGGCCCTGAATGGTCCCTTACGAATTTCAATTCAATGGGACATTTCCGTTGGTTAAAAAGTCCCATTTTTTGGCCAAATTCTGTTCAATAACGGAAACTACCACTTATTGACAACATAGAGGTAGTGTTCATGTTGAAAAGTCTAAACAGAAAACGAGTGTGAAATTTGAATTCCTGAGTTCCCACTATAGTACATTCAGTTTAGAGTGAGAGCATGTAAACAGAATGCAAAACCATCAAAGCACTATGGCGTTTGGTTGTACCTACCCCAATCGAATAAATAATATTTAGTTATGGGGACCATTGACTTTAATTACCGAAAATGCTTCATGGGCAAGAACTGGCTTCAGTTTCGATCTCCATAGTTGCAATTCATCAGTTTTATTTTCATTCCAAGTTCGCGTTTTTGAAAGAAAAATATAGTAATGTCAAGGTCAGAAACCGACACAGTCAGCTCAGTAGGTATTTCTACACCTATCACTAAAAACGACAAAATCACTGTAATGAACGTGTGCAAGCATATGCGTGAAATTTATCGAGACCGATCTGTCCGATATGCCGTGTAGATGGTGGATGCCGTAACAGATGTATGAGCGGCCTCAATTTACTCGGTGCTAAAAACACAGAGAAAGCGGCTGCTTTTGTTCACCAAAGAAGACCAGAGCCCCCACCAAAAATAGATGATTCAGACGATTCTTTAGATCGAGAGGCAATCAAAAAATGCATCAGTTCTATCTTCGGAATGAACTTCCTACTATAAATAAAATGTTTTTTGATGTTAACATGGGCGATCCCCTTAAAAGAACCACTTTTTACAAGTTGTTGACAGAACTGCAATTTCAATTTGTCAAACTGGAAGGGATTCAATGCTGCTTGAATGGGAGGAGCTTGTTTTGTGAAGAAGGGATTTCTAATGTCGGGTTGTTGGCACCATTGAGAACCATTGCCTCCAAAGCTCCGCTCCACCTCTTTGGGTCAACAGCCAGCCACTCAGCTGTCAATGGACCTGATACGTCATTTCTTGCTGCATTTTTACTTTTTCTCACCCCCATTATAAAATACAGCTCATTTTCTTAAACGGGTTTCAAACTACCATTTTTCCAAAAGTTTTGTGTAGGTATTTAAAAAAAAAAAAGTTTGTACGAAAATTCCACACTGCAACAATAGACCCATTAGCGCATGGGCAAACAATGAAAAGCTCGGATCTTCAGTTCTACCGATTTTGCTGGAACTCTCTCGTGTGTACGTGCAATTGGTGTTAAGTATGTACCTACTTATTTTAATACATTTACCTCGTGGATACCTCGTCCCCTTCAGCAGAGTTGGATAGGCGATAGTGATTTTTTCAAGGGTTGGAAAATACCAATGACTTGAGGATATATCAACGAATTGTATGAATCGAAGTAGCAATGTGAGGAAGCTATACTACCCACCCTCCTGGCAGAGGTTTTGTACTCTTTTTTTTAAAATACTTTTTAATGAATCCTTGAGTTTCAATCACTTATCAGTAAGTTGTAACCAGTATATTTTTACTCATAGGTAGTAGGTAAGATAATGTAGGCACAGTATATTATATACAATGTAGCAGTTGGCATGAACATCAGATATAACATGAAGAAACTACTCTAAGGCTCTGCTCACACGGGGTTACTAAGTCACAGATGCTTGACAACTGGGATAGACTTGGAGACTTGAGACTGTAGTTGCCTGTCATCTTCACACGGCCACTACTGAAGCTGCGAGTTTCCTATCAACCAACTCAGTTCACTCCGGACTCCGGATGTGCGTTTATCCAGTGCGCTTTGCGAAATGTCTAGTGACAGTAGTAGTGATGAGGATATCATTATCCAGTATTATTATTACCGCTGCAGAAACAGTGAGAAGACTCTGGTTACACCCATAGGTACCTACATCGAAAGGACCATTAACAAAAGAATTGCAGGAATCTGATTCTAAATTCCTCCCATTTGAACAAAACCACTCACAATGAAATTGTGGAAACCCATTTCAAAATAAAAACGGAGTTACCGAAAGGTTGTATATTTACAAAAAAATGCTGTTATACCGGTTTTGGTGATCAAACCATAGTCAGTAAAAAACCGGTATAACAGTACTACGTTTTTATTTCCTCGTAATCTATAGAATGAGAAAAGAAACTGTAACTCTACGATTCTGGAAACCTTTCTACTTCCGCCACAAACTTTACATTAAATTCTTGGTCACTCATATCAGAAGTTATTTTTGAGTGAAGGAAACCAAGTTCACCGAGTACATGACTGAGTATCTGTGTCATGGCACAGCTCCACGTCATCGAGTATTCCAGCTGTTCCAAGATTTGAGTATCCCGGCGTGAGCAGAGCCTACTATCTACTGTAATACAGTGGTACAGTATCTACTGTAATGTGACTTTAAGTTACCTTTAGTAGTGGCCTTCCCAAGTTTAAATCAGCTGTGATATGGGGAGATGTAGGAGTTCTCCAAGCATCCGACGATTTAGTGGCCCCTTCAACCAATTTCTTAATCCTTGCGAACTCCCGACTCAGAAAGACATTTTTAATGTAATCGTTTATGAACGAGTTCAACGTACAAGTGACCCTGTAAAATGCATCAATACCATTTTTTTCAGAGCATACTTATAAAAACTGATGAAATATTGTTATCTCCAAGTAGGTACCAAATATCAACCTAATACTGATGACCGCGTGTAAATGAGGATGGAAATATGTTGGAAGTGATATTCTGAAAAAAATTCCACATTCAATATCAAACTTACAACTTACCCGTCCATGGCCTCAACTTCTTCGACGAATTTCAACAACGGTGTAATTATTACTGTAATGTTGTTTGGATCAGGTGAGCAAACCAATACTTTATCCCTTTGTTTATCACTAGTGTAAGACTGGAATAAAAATGTATTTGATTGAAAATCATGTAACAAACATTGAAGCCTTATACACAATGAACTTCCAATTGTAATTGAGTCAAGTATGACTAAATATGATAAATCAACTTATTAAACGGACGAAATTCACAAACTGAAGCTGAAGTGCTGACCATAAACCTCACAAACCTCAGTTCATAGCATACGTTATTTGATATGAGCATCTAGGAAGCAGAAACTTGAACCATTGTGTGCCTTCTCCAACCTCATGTTGATCTTGTTACCACAATTCCAGGGATTTAAGACAGATTTTTAACCAATATGAACACAAGAGTATATTATTATCTCATTTCTATGGTTTTTAACATTAAAACCCTTATAAGTAGTTATAACTTGTCACTAATGCAACACACTTTAGTTAGTAGTTATAACTAGTCACTAATAACAATGACACAAATTTCAATTCCATCATCAACAAGTAAGAAAAGAAAATGACACTGACAGGAAAGGGAACGAACCATTAGTAATAGAGTTGTATGATTTCATGCAATACTAACCGTAAGTGATAAACTAGGGGCGCCCTGATCCATCAAATGAGAAGTGAAAATTGAAGATTGTTCAAACTTGAAAAGTGAAGTGTCTCTATTCCTGAAAATGTTATTAACTGAATTAGATATTACTTACTTCAATAATACTGACAATCGAATATTACTGGACATCTAATTTCACGTTGGTTATTTATAAATGACATAACTAATAAGATACTATGAATGCCACCTCTGAATCCTTCGTCTGGAAAAATACAGCGATACGTCCTCTATTCTATCTTGGTATGCTAAAGTCTGTCTTGTTTCAGAAGCAGTATTTTGAATATCAAGGTAATCATCTAGTAGTAACTGTAACTAGAACAGGAATTACATGCACTGAAAATAGATTTTTTTAAATCACCATTTCAATAATAACGCACATGAAACCTGAGTGTTACATACCTCTGATTGCACAATATTCCATATGTCACTGGTATAGATAGTGCAGCCCGACACATCATACTTTCTGCTAGCACTATTGAGTGATCTTGCCAAACAATTGAATCTATATGTTACTTTTCTTATCTGCTCCAATAAAGTTACTAATAGATCTTGGAAAGGATGTACATTTTCTCTACCATTTTTCACAACTGCTTTCGTAACACGATCAACCACACCAAATACGTCTGACTGCAAGTTGTTCTTGATGTTCTGAAATGGATTGAAGTAGATACATGTGTTTAATGTTCAAAATTTGACATTTCTGGACCACAATTTGAAATGTGGACCTTAATATGAGTATAGGCGTAGATGAATTTTTAATAATAAAATTCATTTCATGAGCAAATCCAGTGAGGTTCGAATACAAGGAAATGGGTAAAGTATAGATTTTCATACTGGTTGCTGCCATGAACTCCTAAATTCTGCTATGTATAAATTTTCTAATAAACACAACCTGAGCCCTTCATCTCAGTCTGCCACAGGGGTAGATGACCGGCAGAGGATTTGTGTTTCTCCAGAGGAACATCGCTTCACCTCCTCGTCATAACTTCTCAGCTCAAACCACTGGCACATGAGATATACAATATCCCAACTTGAAGCTTTTCACATCTACACTCTACCTCCTCTGACAACCCGGTTAACACCAACGTAGTTAACCTATCCTGACGACCTAGTTAAAGCTCGACGTAGTCACCTCCTCTGAACCCGGTTCACGCCGATGTCTTCACCTCCCTCGACAGAACGGTTAACGCCGACGTTACCTTCCTACCATAATCCAATTTTAAAATACAAAATAGGAGTTAATTCAGTCAAATTGTATCCTCAGTAAATAATCAAGATCAACATGCTCCGCCTCTAACAATCGTAACACTGGATCCCAAACCAAGCCCCACCGAGTCATATCATACCAGTTAAAAAATTAATAAGCATAGAGAATGAACAATAAATTAATCTAGCATTAATATAATCAAGACTGTATTAACATAAAGATGATCCCAAGTTCATTCATCATTTCATCATGTATACTTACTGTAGCAGCATCAGGAAGTTTCTTCAAAAGAGCCAGACACTCTGTCAAATCAGTAAGTTCTTCTTCAAAGTTATGTTCTTTAGTGACATCTTTCAGCCTAAGAAAAAATGTGTTAAGCTCTCAGCCAAACTCAAGCTTGCATTAAAAAAGTATACTATGCTAATATATTGAAACAACAGCTATTTTAGAGACATTCTCACCCCGACGAATTACTTTGTGATGCATCGAGTAAACGTCTGCACCATTTTGATTTCCCTCGAAAGGACCCACTTTCTCGGGAATCCCTGCTTATTTTTGATGGTTCAATAAATACGATTCTACTTATCTCTCTAACTGTGAGCACGAACAGTCTCTGCAACAGATACCAAACGAAAGTTCCAGTCATGCAACATGGCTATAAGAGCGAATCTTCGCTCGAAACTTCGTGCTGCCGGGTAAAAAGATTATATAGTGAGAAACCATGCCACTTTTCATAAAATTATACAATTGTTCGTGATTTTAGCAATGTTTACTGATTTTTGACCCTTACAAGGTCAAATCTGACCCACTCTTTTTTGAGAAAAATATTTCTATCATCGAAATAGTCCCTCCGTCGTGAATCACCATCCCACACAACGTCAGGTGAACTAATATTGATTTTAGCCCTTAGTACCAATTTTTGACCCCCCAAAATCCCAAATTTGACCCGTATTCTGTAACAAAACAACTGAAATGGTATTTTCCTTTCTTTACTCACCCTTCTATACCACTTTCTGTCAACTATTCGCGATTTCAGCCTTTATACCGATTTGCGACCTCTAAAAATTCAAATGTGACCTCCTTAGAATTTTTGAAAATTGCTCATCTTCGAATTCACCCTTTTGTTTGCAATACGAACGTTTTGCCAATAACTAATTTTCAAAAATTCATGTTCTGAAAATTTTGGACCCATTGCAATTGCTTCATTTTCCTTGAAAATTCCTTTAAAAAAGAAAAAAGTGGAGCAATGAATTTTTATTAGAATGGGGAAAATACGGAGCACTGACAGACATTCCAATTAACTATTGTAACTACACCCTCACTTCTAATTCCACTAACTTTGAATTTTTTCTGTACTTCAGCAATACTTACTTCTTTTTTGTGATGTAATTCATTCTTCAGTTCTCTCAACGCTTCTACTCCTTCCAAGGCACCATCTCCAACGCTTAATGCAGATACTAACAACTTGGTAGCATCTAGGTACTCTCTATTAGCAAGGTGACTTCCAAGTTTTGATGGCACATCTTTCAAATGTTCACTAAAAGAGCAAAATATTATCCTCAGATGAAATTCGATAAATCAAAGGAAAAACAGGATTCACAGTAAGTAGACAATGAAAAACAGGATTCACAGTAAGTAGACAATTTAAATCATAGGCTAGGTTTTGCCTCCTACAGAAGCCAGAGAACCTTACTGCTTTGATTTCAAAGGAACCCAAAAATGGATTAATACTGAGCAACATATTCAATAATGAACTTGGGATTAGGTTCTTACATTTCTTCTAAAAGTTTGAGAATGTGCTTGTGTTCTACACCTTCCAGCCACAATTTCTTCAGTTCTTCTCTCCGGCAACTCAATAAGGTTTTACACGCGATCAATATTTCCTTCATGCCATGTAATTTGTCTCGAGTAGTGGTTATGTTATTCGATATCTTTCCAAATAACTGAAACAATTCCACTTCATTATGACAAAGAACATCTTATTGACTGCAGAAAAAAGACAATTAACATGGCTGTAATTATTCACCTGCATCACTTGAGTTAACTCTTGCTTGTGCTTTGACACCAATTCATTAAGCTGCTGATCACTCTTCTTATATTCTCGTTCTAATTTAGCCTTTTCAAACTCTCTCTGTTCATTAGATTCGCTAGTTGATAAGGTTCTAATAACAGTCATCAGTAACCCACTCTGTAAAAAAAATGATAGAATGGAAATTAACAGTAACAACGATGTTCAGAGAATTGGGAAGGAGTAATACCGCAAACAAGTTCTTCAGCACTGCAAGTAAAACCATGGTTTCACTAGCCACTCAAAACGAGTATTTTTGTTTTTGGGAAGGTAGGTAGTGGGGCTTTTTGCCGCCCTAAAACTGGATTTCACATTAATATTGTATATAGCAGGTGGCCATGTGGCCGAGCGGATCAGGGCCCTGTCACTGGTTGTTGGAAATGGGCCACCTGTTGAGTCCTAAGTATTCAATGTGCTCCATGGTAGCCCTAGGACCTACTCAGGAAACTCACAGCATTCACATTTTCTACCCAAGACACCTTAGAAGTGTGGTAACTGTACATGTTGAAAAAAAAAAGCTGCAAAGTCCTTGTCACACGGGTTTATTATTCTATTGGACACACCGTCAGAAATTTTGGCCGTTCATTTAGTGTTTCTTTCACGCGCAATAATTGAAATAGCTATTTCTGATGGTTTCCACCAATTTTGGCCCCAAAAAACACAAATTACGCTCCTTTTTTCCCCCCAAATTATCTTTGGTCATTGACAGTGCCATTTAACTGTCTTGATTCACCTGTTGACACTTTTTCTAGTGTTATTATACAAATTGATGGTGATTTCAGGCAATTGCCCTGGTTTTTGACTTATCAAAAATGAATTTTGGGAGCTGAACCTTCGTTGCTATTCTTCAATCTTTGATCAAAATCAACTTCATACTCGGTCTTCTCGCCTAGAAAACATAGAAAAATATACCTCGAAAGGTCATTTAATTAAAACACCAAAATAACCTATTTTTACACCCATTTTTCACCCACAACACCCCTGGGTATATTCCGATCAGGCTGCAAAGTTTCGGGACACAACTAGGGCCCAAATGGAGCCTGGGTGCGAAACAACGAATTTTTTAGACCGAAAATGAAGTGGTTATGCATGATTAGTGGTTATTATATGATAATGCCCTCAGATTGAGGCAGGCTTTTCACACTATAATCCTACCAAAGGAAGAACGAGAAGTTTCGACATTTTAACCATAGTCCTGCTGCCCTTCATAAGGCAAATAATGAGTAGAGAAGGTGGTTTATGCAGCTATGATATGCAAAGCTTACCAAAATAAACAGAGACTTCACAGCTTTGCTCCATCATTACACATCACATAATACCCGGATCAAACGAAGTTTGGTCATATAATCATAACATGTTAAAAAAATGTATATAGAAAGTGTAAAAACAACATATGAAATTCAAACACTAGGAAGTTTATAATGCAGCTGGTAACTGCAAATTAAGACCGTCTGAAATAATTGTAAAGTCAGCTATTTCAGAGGTAGGCTCTGTGTGCCTCAACAGAAGCAACATCTAAAAATAGAGGCTGTACTATTGGCGTAGAAAGCTGGTGTGCGAATGTAGTGATGCTACTGTTCTTTTTAATGAAAATATGAACTATCCTTTATAGAGGGTCACAAATGCCCATAGGACAGAAATTTTTTCCATGACATATTTTACATGATCACCGATGGGAAGGAAGGATGGGTTACTTAAAATATCCACTGTTAACCTGGTTTCCAAAATTACCACCTACCTTCAAACTTAAGACCAACAGAATGAACCAGCATGAAGTGGACGACGCAACCATATGGGTGGATCTCATTAACATCCATGCAACTGCACTGCACGGCTGTCCCGCGCTTATTCTGCTACTCTTGTGGCACTATTCCCTACTTTTCTACTAGTAGTTGGAGAATGGCAGAAAGGGAGGGGCGTTTCTGCTCTTTTTAAAAAACGAAACGAAACAGTTCGTTAATCGAATGAAACTTTTCAAAAGAGTAGGTCAATTAATGACACTTCAAAAACGAAGGTGTTTCAAAAACTGGGCCAAGTGCATGGAACTTAACAGTTTTCGTAACAGTTCCGTTTCTCTACAGCAGAACAGTTTTCAGGGAAGAGCGTCGGACGTATCCGTTTGGGTTTCTTGTCTGGGACCATTCGTTTTGAAACAGTTGCTTCAGGTCAGAACTGTGGGTTCAAAATAAAAATATATATCAACGGGTGTGTATTTCATTTTCCCCCACCAGTCGCATCGAAGTTCTGAACGGTTCTAATCCCCTCCCTTTACAGTTCTGGTAACTGGTTCGATTCCGAACTGGTTCAGAACTGCTTGTCCGAACATATCTTAAACTGAAGGCATTGGCCAGCTCCTCACAGCCTTTAAGGCTAAATGTAACGCTTTTAGTTGCAAAACCTGCCACCACGTGGCAGCACCAAAATGAAGGAAATTTCCTTGACTCCTCACAGGAGAACGAATCAAGTTATTTTGAATCTGAAAACGGATTTGATAAGATATCAACCCATAGTTTGGACGAAATCGGTTTAAAATATTTGCACAATTTTTTTGCGCACTGTTCAAAAAAATTTTTGATTAAATTGAAACTTTTTCAAAAATGTGGCCTTATACAGCAGTGTGCCCATGCATACAGTGTACAAATCCGTTTTCAGAATTTCGATCGGTCAAAAATTACGATCGTAATCCTTAAGATTGGTGAAACAATAGTAGGGCTGACGGGGTGGAGGAGTGCGCGCGCGAGAGGGGGGCATTTTAGTGAGGTGGGGTCCGCCGCCTCGACCCCTCGGCCGCTTGGACCCCTCGCATGAACATTCTCGGAATCGAGTCTTCCTGATGTTGGTTGGAAAAGAAGTTTTATCTGTGAGCAGGATTGGGTCATAGCCAAGTCAAATTGGACTTGTGCTTACTGCCTAATAAATGTGCACTAGCTGGAAATTATTTTAATCGAATTTGGGCATAATACGAGTAATGTGAGTTTGCGACGGACTCTGGCTTGTGCTAAACTTTTGAGAGCCAAAAAACTGCGAAATTTTCGGACCTTTTTCAGCTTTTTCGCTTCTCGAAAACTATTTTCACTATAATTATGCTAGAATAAGGAGCATAAAATTGCGCGTCGATTGGAGTTTAGTACGTCAAAATCGCTTCAGCTAAAATCGCCAAAAATAAGTCTTTTTTCGATTTTTCCCAAATTTGTCGATACGTCCCTAAAATTTTGATACGTGATTCCTAAAAGCACATATTTTTCAAAATAGGCTCAAATTTCACATTTTTAGACACTTTTTCCCAAAATTGGTATTTTCGGAAACTGGCTTGGTGCGGTATCCTAGAGTGTGATTGTCTATTAGAAGATGAATAAATCGTTTTGGTTTATTATTCTGTGAATAATACACCTATGTAGTCGTTCAGCAAAAATTTTTTGGAACACCCCCTCAAAATTTTTTCTTACACGTTTCAAGGTGTCTAGATTCATGCAATGTCCGTCGCCGTCCGCCGTGTCACGCATAACTGCCTCAAAATTGGTCCAATTGAGTCGAAATTTGCACCAAATACTCATCTAGGGCAGACATGGTGCCCGCAAGCTTTTCAGCTCGATCGGACCAACGGTTTGGATTTTATGGACAAAAAACTGGCAAAAATGAGGCGTTTTTTAGGAGTTTTGAAGTGAAAACCGTTGAACGCCCATAATTACCGTAAAAATGGTCGAATGTGATTCAAATTTGGAGGGTAGGTGGAGGTTGGTCCAAAGATGGTATCTATATTAGGGATGTTTGTTACCTAAAAGTATCGGAAAAAACACGGGAAAAACGAATTAATGGCACATTGTTTATAAATGGTGAAAAAATTGTTTGACATTTTGATATTGATGGAGTACAGTTCTATATGTCCGCAAGAATAATAAACCCATGTGACAAGTACTTTGCAGCGTTTTTTATTTACTTTTGTACATATATTGTGATAACATAAATAGGTATATATGCTTTTTGCCGTGAAAAGAATCACAGTTTCACAGACAGACAAAGATTCGAATTTATAATATAATAAGGATAATAAGGATAGAGATAGAGATAATAATAACCCCTACACATATATCCATGTCACGAGGTATCTGCTTACAGAGTACCTAGATAGTTCCTCTTATGAACTCGCCAAAAAGGTTGCCCAAATTCCAAGAAGCCGACACTTCGATTTGATTTGGATTTGATTTGGATTTGATTTTTTCGAAATCAGGTGACGTTTATGCAACTGTGTTTACATAACTATTATAGTCGATGAATCTGAATGGTATTTACTTTGCCAACAGTATGTACCTAGCTGATGTTTTTGATGTGCCAAAACTTTATTGCACTGCTCCAACAAAAATTGGCTTCACAAAAATGGACTTCTACAACAACGCGTGCGTCCATATTTCGTAACTCCGTTACCCAATTTCCATGGAAAATGTTGCGATCATAGTGTTTATTTAGTAGGTTTCATGAGTCTGTTTGGTGCATTACTATGGTGCAAAACTTTAGTGTTTCCAGAGCGAAAACTCTGGACACAAATTTAAAAATTTTTGTTTGGGTAAAGATAAAAAACTTAAAAAAACTAGCGACTACTTCTTCCAAATTCAAGGACAATTGGAAATAACGATGAGAGAGCGTTGTTTTTTCGTAGTGTGGACCCCTAGGGATCTACATTACGAGATAATACAAAGGGATCGCTCATTCTGGGAGGACAAAATGATAACAAAGTTGAAATATTGTTATGAAAATGTTCTGCTCCCAGAAATTATTGATCCAAGGATACCACGTGCGCTGGAAATACGGGAGCCTACCCAGGACTTGGGATGAAAATTCCTCAAAGTATAATACTTTATTTTGAAAGCAAATATAGTATATTCAACAGCAGAAATGTTTCAAGTGTGTGATGATCTGTACCTATATGTCCCCTAATTTCGATACTGCTCAGATTTGAAATACCCAGTTTAATTTTTCAAGACTAGATTCATGGACTATGATTTTACACGCTGTCCCATAAAATTCGCGTAGGTACCTATATGAAAGATTTATCGACTTGTATTTTTTGAAACATCTATATGCATGTAGGCACGCTGTTGTAGGTACCTGCCAATCTTTGTGAACAATACAAAATTGTGCAGTGCGCAAAAGTAACAAAATTATTTTGAAAGTGTGTATGTAGTCTGTATGTATGTATTTAGGGACACAACTTGCAATACAATCTAAAATTATTTGAGTTTTGAAATACTTCACTACTAAATTCCGGATGTGACAATACGTTTTGGAGATATAGCGAAAAATACGAGAACAAAAATTGGATTTCACAACGCGGTTTTGAGAGTGGTGGTAGGTATGGTATTTTAGCTGTATCTCGGAAACTATTGAGTCTACCGAGCCTATTCTAGTATTCTAGCAAATCTAATTCAGTTTCAAAATGTACACTTTTTGTCAAAAACGCGCTCTATCATGGCCAAAATGGGGGAAAAACAAAAAAAGTGCGAAAATTTTGAGGTTTCTCGCATTTTGACCAAAGTTTTGGGGGCCACCGTTGTCAAAAACATGGATTTTGCGTATCAGTCACATCCCCTACAAGAAAAAAACGAAATCTACTACCCCCAACTTAGGCCCCCCTTTTCTCGTACTCCACAAACGTGAGACAAGGCTTGACCCAATCCTGTTCACAGACAAAACTTCTTTTCCAACCAACATCAGGAAGACTCGATTTTGATGCCGACCTTGAGTAGGAGAATTCGGAGAACGTTCATACGAGGGGTCCAGGCGGCGGGCACCACCTCACCAAACTGCCCCCCTCGCTCGAGCGCACTCCTCCACCCCGTCAGCCATACTATTGTTTCACCAATCTTAAGGATTACGATCGTAATTTTTGACCAATCTCAATTCTGAAAACGGATTTGTACACTGTATGCATGGGCACACTGCTGTATAAGGCGACATTTTTGAAAAAGTCTCAATTTAATCAAAAAATTTATTGAACAGTGCGCAAAAAAATTGTGCAAATTTTTTAAGCCGATTTCGTCCAAACTATGGGTTGATATCTTATCAAATCCGTTTTCAGATTCAAAATATCTTGATTCGTTCTCCTGTGAGGAGTCAAGGAAATTTGCCCCCGATAGTGCTGCCATCTCTTATCTGAAAATCTCACTAACTTGTCGTTACATTTAGCCTTAACCAGAACCGCTGGATGATGGTGGCCGTTGATCTCACCAAGAAAACGGAAAACTTTTTTCAACAGTAAAAACTCGTATTCAGCTTATCCCAGTTCACTCGAAGCCCGCCATTCAATATTGTTAATTGATGAAGAATTCTCATCCTCGGCTTAGTTCGCATCATTACGGGCAACAGCTAGGTAACGTAAATCCGAAACTCAGCAAGTATGACATTGTCAACTTGAACTCGATTCGAATTTGTTGATCATCAAACTCATTTAAATCAAACTGGAAGGGTAGGTGTATGTACTAGTGATACAGTAGTCCATACGATCCGATTTGAGTAGATCGTCGTAACGAATGATTGAGTAAACCAAGAATGATCCTATAATGACGAATTTACACCACTGCCAGGACCTCTACAACCTACTATGAGCAGATTTTAGATTCATAATAATTATATAGGCTTACCGTTTCCCTAGTTTTAACCCCCCTGGGGGGTTTGGTAGGTGGTGACGATAAGCTCATCGCGATCAGCACCAGAATAGGAAACTGAGTCTCATTCAAAGATGCTCCACAAGCAACTTTCAGTTGATTATTGGCACCGAACGGACGCTTGTAAATTGAACAACCGGGAATAAGAAAGACATTGCTTGATTTAGATTATTTATGCTTTATACACTCCCGAACGATTTAGGGATTCATAAAATCGCTATCGCTTGTTATCAAACAAGTAGACATTTCTTCTTCTTCTCTATTTTGGTTACTTGTCTTGGTCGCCGCCATGCCAGGCATGTGTTGGTTATTCGGCTGTGATTCATGGTGAGGGGGATGGGTTGTGGGATGATGGGCTGTATTACAGGCAGAATGTTGATTGGTAGTGGAGTGAGTTGAAAAATTAAGGCCACAGGTGTCAGTAAAATTATAAACTTCCCTCATAGTGCTATTGGTGAAGTTAGTTTTGAAGATGTTGGCAATACTCTGTATCCTATATGATGACTGTATAGGTTTCTCTACTGGGTTAAAAATCTGGTACACCTGTTGAGGATGTGGTCCAGGTCAGCAATTTCCTGTGTCACAAGTTGTGCAGAGGAGCGAATCGATTTTTTTATCATGCGCCAGGGGAAGTAGGGAGTGTTTCGGTGACCCAAGATGGTTCTGTTGAGGGTTGTGAGAAATTTAAGGGGCTTGTGGAGTTGACCTGGGGAGTGGAATGATGCTTCTGGTCCATTCTCTACCTAGCCAGCATTGTGAAGCATGTTCTGCAGCCCTTTCCAGGTCCTTCCTCTTTTTGAGAACTCCAACGAGATCAGAATAAGGTATTTTCCGAGGAAATATATTGCAGCCATATCTGCTGTGGAATTTGGCCATCATGTCTGCAATTTCATTGCCAGATATGTTCACATGACTAGGTATCCATTGTATTGCAACTTTCCTATTTTGAGCACACTTGATACGTTTATTGACAGTCAGAATGTCTTGAGTAACAATGTCCGGATTGTCTCCTATCTTTAGGTTTTCAAGGTACTTAATGGATGGCTGCTTGATAATCAGAGAGTATGAGGATGTTTGTGTTATCATTGTGTGTGAGAGTATGTAGGAGAGCTGTGTATATGGCATCAAGTTCAGCTTGGAAAATGCTAGTGGAAGGATGTTGTTTTCACCGGCAGCCAAGTGGTCTGACACACAATTGTATGCTAAGGCTGTATTGCCATTATCTGTTTTGGAACCATCAGTGAATATTTGGCAGGAGTATTCTCCAAATTGGTGTAGGTGCTCAAGAGTCAGTGGTCTCAGTAGTAGTTCGTCCAAACTGTTCTTTTTGTTCTTGATGGTAGGGATGGTGGGGAATTTCGACATTCTCTGTTTGTGAGACAGAAGTACCCGAAATGCGACTTCTTCGTTAGTATATAAGTGCACGTGTTCTCCATATAACAGGTTAATCACTGTGTGGACTGGATCTCTGTATATGCCATGGTTATTGTGCTTTTTTGTGGTAGAATAAACAGACTGGCAGATCAGCAATTTGTACAAATTACGTTCAGTTATACTTCAGCATACTATCTGAAAACGTCATTAATAAAAACCATGGTTTTAACCAGTACTAGTGTGAACCTGTTAACCTGGATGCTGTGTTGAAAGAAAATTCGGATGAATTCCATGAGTATAATTGAAACATCGGAGTTCAGGCTGTTCGTGTTATCTTGAGATCGGATTCCTCTGAGGAATTGTCGTCATCCCATTTCTCATCACGTGATCGGCAATCTTCGACTAATGGTTCACCTCCACCATGCTTATACTTCCCAACATTTAAACAGGAAGGGACACTCATCAGAAGTGGGGGAGACGCACGTCCGGGAATAGATACCACCCCACTTCCTCATAACCGAAGTCTCAACCTCAAAAGCAGGAGCCCCTACAACACCGCCCAATAAATCCTCCATAACGGTTTTCCTGGTAAACATCATCAAGGTGAATTCAAAATCTTGCTGGCCTTATCAAGCATTTTTACAGGAACTGGCACGTGCTTACCTCCAATAAAATCATTTTAGAATGGGTTCCTGGATATAACATTCCTTTTTTTAACAACTTATCAACAGACACCACCCCTCTCGACAAGTTTTTCGGGATCAGAAGATTTGAAGATGAAAACGGCAAATAGAAAAATGAAAAAAAGATGTATTCTTAGTTTAAAACAATTGAATAACTTAGTGGCATCGCCACACTTCAAACTTATGACTACAGAACTGTGTGTTGCCTCAAGTGCATATTATGCAGCTCCCGTTGCCCCCAAAAATCGTCATTACCTACTTGAGGTTCACATATTCCGGGAACCTGTGGGGATTCAGTTGCTCCCAGGGGGATTGACATCAGCACCACTGTGCCTCAGGGAACTCGGGTATTGAATTATTTGGACGATTTTTTAATCCCAGGGTCATCCGAACAGGAATGTCTTAAACATACAAAAAATTAATTGACTTGTTGGCGTCACTGGGTCTCACAGTCCGTTTTGACAAGTGAGTTAAAGCCTTCAAAATCATTTACCATATCTCTTCCAGTCGATTAACGAGAGAGAATTAAAACTATCCAAATTTGCTTTCAAGAAAGACCTGCAAGATAAGATATTTTGCCCATTTTATTGGTCTCCTCGTTTCTATTTGCCCAGCATGTAGATATGGCTGGCTTTACACAAAGAAGTTTGAAGGTGAGAAATTATGGCCTTTCTTCCCAAAATGATTATGACGCTATTATGACGATTCCGGATTGCTTGTCTGATGATTTAAATTGGTGGCTCAACCATATTGATTCGGCTAAGAACGTATTGTCCAGTGATTCATATGACTTAGTAATTCATACGGATTGGAGTTTGACGGGTTGGGTTCCGTCTTTGAAGGGGAAAGTATAAAGGGGTGGTGGTCGGAGAAGTACAATTTCCTCCTTTTTCGCTCATTTTAAGGGTTCTCAGAAAAATCGTGGACAATCCAGCCACTGGAATTGTGGTGGTACCTAAACGGCCTGCTGAGGCATAGTATCCACTCTTACTTCAACTGCTGCTAGAAGAACCTATGATCATGGGCCCTAACAGGAATCTTCTATTCTTTCCTTATAGGTGCAACTGAGTTCATCCAGTGAACGAGGACCTTATCCTGGTTGCAGGGACACTATCTGAGAGGCGTTTTTACAGAAGAAAATTCCATTAGAAGCTACGGAAACCATGATGAAGTCCCTTTCAGATAACACAGTTCACCAATATGGTGATACTTATAGCATATGGTTTAAATATTGTAATTTTCGTGGTGTGGCTCCCTACAATGCACACATAATAGTGGTGATAACTTTCTTCCAAGACCTAATGTCATCCTGCCACACAGGTCAGCCCTGTCGCTCATTTTGGATGACTATTGGTGATGACCCACTTTTGAAATGGTTTTGGAAGGGTATATTCAGAACTAGACCCCCAACCTCTCGGTTTGCTTGTACTTGGGACCCCTCCACTGTGCTAACATACCTGGAAGAAATTTCTACTGATACTTTTGTTAACCTTCATGCGTTCGCGCGAACATGAGTCACACCGGCGCTCGCGCAGCTGTCAGTTGACCGCCCACGTTTTTTTATGATTACCATGCTGGTTTCTCTACTTTCCATTGCAGTAAATACAAAGGAACTAGGATACAACTCAAAAAAACACATTTTCCATCAAAAACTTCTTTATTATTCAAAAATAATATAGCCATTAACATAAAAATAAACTATTGCTTCCAAAAACGTAATTGGCTTCAGAAGGCCACTTGGAAAATAATTATTTTCCTTCAACTTTTGTTTGTTTGTGGAAAAACTAGATTATTCATTTCAATCAAACTAGATACTAAGGAACTAGAATCAAATATATTTAAACTCATGTATGAATGTTACATCCTCAAACAACTCAAAAAAGCGCAATCGGCATCAAAAAGGCCACTCGGACAATAATTCTTCTTCAAATTTTTGTTGTAAAAATGTCATTTTTTTCATTCAAACTAGATGGAAACTAGAAAAAAACCTGAGCCATTAGTTCCAAAATTACGAAATGATAAGTAATACAAAAAATTACAAAATTACAAAATACATAATTATCATTTCAGTCTTGCAGGATTGTTCAGTCTGTCTCGCTGTCCTCGTTCTCAAGCAACTGACAATTATTATTGCACTTTACTGAAGTGGTTGAGTGTTTTACGCAAACTTTTTTGCCACAACCTCCACATTCTCGCCTGGTTCTTATGTTTTTTTTCTTTATCTTTTTTCTTTAAATGTTTTATGTTTCGGATCTCCTCCATCTTCTCCATCACTGTCCATTTCTTCCATTTCTGCTAGCACCTGAGCTATCTCCTCAGTCGTTCTGTGAAATTTTTCCCTGAAAAAAAAAAATGAAAAAGGATTATTAGTTTTTTTGGGTGTATGAAGAAGAGGGCGAGAGAGGCAAGATAGGCAAATGAAGTCGCAACATTGCAGAAAAAATTATAATTTACTAGATAGGTACCTACTTATTTTTGAAAGAAATTGATTTTAATTAGGTATAATATATACTATTAACGAAATTATAGTTTACTTACATTTTACGATGTCGATAAAAATATTTCGTCAGAAGTCGCGCGGCTGTCACCTGACTGCCGTCAGTGAAATCAAAACTACGAAAGCGTTCGCGCGGCTGTCTCCTGACCGCCGCAGTCGACACCATCAACTTTGGAACTGTACTGAGCGTAAACAAAGAGGCGGGTCACTGATTTCAGGTGCTGAACGTGCGGTGAGAAGTGTATCTAGAGAATACATGCCCCTCCCATCCCTCCCAACAATCACTGGTGAGCGCATCTTTTCGAAATTCAAGAAAGGCGGTCACTTGACCGCCTGCGCGAACGCATGAAGGTTAAAATGTATAACTTTGCTGGCGTGCTACAGGCCATCCTCTCCACAATTCGTCTCTTATTCAAGCTTCGAATGTTCAAGTAACTCTCAAGGATTCAAGATTTTCATACCCAACCTGATGAAACTTTGGGGCCCCGCAACTTCAACCCTTCTCTAGTTTTACGTTTTTTCGAGAAAAACTGAAGTGGTGTGTAGCTGCACTGCTTCAAGAGTAAGTACGTAGATAAGACTGCAGCTCTTCGTCCATCATACTGCTCTAGCCTTTTCATTACCTATGGAAAACCATACCACACGACGTAGGTACTTACAAGCAGACTGGCGAGTTTTAACATCTTCGGGTATTTATACTTGTACATTTAAACAGCATTCTACGCGTTATGCATCAACATCCACAGCATACAGGAAAAGGTTGTCCTTGGACTGTATTTCAGTGACAGCCGGTTGGACCAGGAGTTCAGCTATGTTCGCTCGATTTTATAATCTCCCATTATTGGAAACAGAAAAACATTTAATTTCAGTTTGATTATTCGCCATCAACCAATATGTCGGGGTAGAGCCACACAATCCTCATTCCAATTCATGTGACATACATACGAATCACATTTCATTACTTTTTAGTGCCTACCTTTTTAAAAAAAAGTCTTTCAAACTCTGCTATTTACCAACGACTCTTTATACATCTACTGCTTAAAAACACGGTGTTTATTAATGATTTTCAGATTGTACGATGAAGTATAATTTGACAATCAAAAGAACTTACCTGTGAAGCTCGATAGTAATTACACAAAGCATACAATCTGAAAAAGTCACCACCCACCCATCCCACCCTGTAGTGCGATTCTGCAACTTGTTATCTTTTTGTCAGTACGGATACCGGATACCGAAACCTGTATTCAGGAACTTATGACATCGAACTTGAATAAGGAATTATTGTTACAGAATGAGATCTACGTCGTTGGCTTGTCTCACGAAATCTGAGCCTAGGGCGAGCAATCGACTCAAACTCTTTTCGTCATCACATTTTCCATGGTGATAAGCAGTGAAGTGAACTCATGAGTGTGTGTGTGTGTGCGGGTGTTAATGATTATGTGTTTTGAATCCCCCGAATTCACTCAGTGGCCGAAATAAATGCTCATACCTCGGACGTCAAAAATTTCAGTTTGGAATCAGTTGACACTTGGTAGGTATAGGTTTTCATTTCAATTTCTTGTATCGTCTTGGGGTATTAATAAAGTTTCTACCGTTTTTACCTTAAATGTATTACATATCTATGTATTTTTGTAAAATGCCAAATTTATTTGTACAAATCTATGTATGATTTTGTCTAAATTAATTGCTTATAATGGGTATTACCCGGAAACCACTAAATACGAGTATGTAAGTGAATGACTACCTACCTACGTTTACATATTATTATAGATTGCCTTTGACAATGGTGTATCCTATATTTCCTAATTAATTAACGTAATCTATTAAGGCCACTCGCATTTATTAAAGAAAACGTAGGGGATAGTGTTGTGGTTGAATAATAAGCGCTGTGTTTGAAAACTGAATAACTGTGAACGATTTATTATATTGAATCACTTGTTGAAATCTCGTATATGGATGATAGAACAGATATGGATTGTATATCCTCCAGTTGGTTGATTGACACTATGGGTTTTGCTGGATAGTGGACACAACAGTCTCCCCCCCCCTTATTGTAACACATAACCCTTATAAAACTGCTTATATCTATCAACATTTACATGTAGTACATAATCTTGAAGGTATTTAGGAGTGGCACAAATATGTGAAGATCGTTTGGGCTCCAGATGGTCTTGAAGCTCATGCTGTTGAGCTTGCTGTCTATCTATGCGGAGCCTTTCTCCCTGTACTGAACCAGGTTGGGCAGCTGTCGGTAGGTTATTGAGGAATGGCAATAGCGGTACATCTTTTACTGTCGGGAGTTCATCCGGAGGAACTGCTGGTGTAAATGATCGTTTTCTTTGGTATCTCTGTCAGACGCAGTTGATCAATGTGCCTTTTGATGGTACCATTTTCATTATCAACACTAATTTGATAATGCAGCTTCCCAAATTTCCCAACTACAGTTCCGAATTTCCAGGTGGACTTGTTGCTGGAGTAGTAGCGGGTTTGTACTCTGTCTCCTACTCTGAGTTGTCTTGCTCTTGGTTGATGATCAAAAATATTATTCTTGGAGTGTTTAGTCGGTCGCAGGGCATCTAACTGGCAACGGAAAGGCCTTTGGAGGTACAGTTCAGCCGGAGTTTGTTGCAAGCCAATGGTGTTGCTTGATACCTGAACAGGATTTCTCGGACCTTCGCATGAAGAGGAGACGGGTCACTCTGCATGGCTGCCAGTCTTCTTTTGAGGGTTTGGACATTCCTTTCCACGAGGCCATTAGTAGAAGGGTGTCCAGGCGCAATTAGTTTCTGGAAAACGCCATTTTTAGAACAAAATGCTTTGAATTGGTCACTCACAAAAATTGATGCGTTGTCCGATACCAATATGCTGGGGAAACCATGAGTTGTAAATATGTCCATCAGCATTTCGATTGTTGATGATGATGTTGGAGCATTCCTGGTGATCTTAATCTCAGCCCATCGAGATTTAGCATCCATCAAAAGAAGGAAGAAATTATCTTGGTATGGCCCCACGTAATCACAGTGGACGCGATCCCAGTTTTGTTTTGGCTCATCCCACGGATGCATTGGAGCTTTTGGAGGGCTGGACTTAATCTTTGCACATGGTTCACATGATCTAGAAAGACGTTTGATATCGTTATCAATCCCTTGCCAATAGACGTACCGTCTAGCAAGCTGCTTCATTTTTGTAATACCAATATGTGTGCGATGAAGTTCCTCCAGCACCGGCTTTTGTAGAATTTTTGGGATTACCACACGTTGACCTTTCAAGAGAATACCACTGTCAAGTCATCAGTTTCAATCTCGCCAATTATTTTTGATAAGTGGGCATCAGCTGTTGTTGCCTTCTGGATTGATTCCACATTAAGAACTTAGCTGGAAATCTGGTTTATTGGAGTCATACACACCCGTCGAACTTCCTCGTTGATTCACATGTCGTTTGATGGTAGTTTTTGGACTACTGGAGCTTGTGAAAGGCAATCTGCGTTGATGTTCAGGTTCCCCTCTTTGAAGGCTACTTCGTAATCAAAAGCTGCTAGAAATGTGGCATATCGCAATAAACGTCCGGAAGTCATGGGTGGTATCTTGGAATGTTGGTGGAAAATTCGATTTAGGGGTTTATTATCCGATATAAGTTTGAAATGGCGTCCATACAAGTAAGTGAAGAAATGATCGACTGCGTAGACAATAGATAGAGCCTCTCTGTCAAGCTGAGAGTAGTTCCGTTCAGCCGCTGTAAGTGATCTTGAGGCGAATGCTATGGGTCTCTCTTGGTCGCCTATAACATGTGAGAGGACCCCAGCTATACCGACTGGGCTTGCATCACAAGCAAGAATGATTGGTACTGATGGGTCATATGGAGTGAGTGTTTGATCGCTGGATAGTTCCCCCTTTAACCTAAGAAATGCTTCACAGTCTGCTGTCCATCTGAATTTTGTGTTTTTCTTCAAGAGTTTTCGAAGGGGAAAGGTGATGGTTGACAAGTTTGATACAAACCTTGAGTAGTACGTACAAATGCCAAGAAGTCGGCGTACATCGTCTGCATTGACAGGTCTCGGCATGTCCACTATAGCCCTGACCTTATCAGGACTCTTTGAAATTTTGTTGTGCTCAACAGCATGTCCGAGATACTCTATTTTTGTCTGAAATAGTGAGCACTTTCTTCTATCCAAATGCAGAACAAATTATTTTAATCTCTGGAGGCAGCGTTCAAGATTATCTTGACACTCTTGTTTAGTTGCGCCGTGTACAACAATGTCGTCAAAGTATGACAACCAAATTCATTTTGATTCCAAATGACAGCCTATTCAAGGCATATGTCCCTTTATGAGTAGTAATTGTTTGAATTTTACTGCTCTCCTTGTCTACTGGAATGTGCAGATAGGCTTTGTATAGATCAAGTCGACAAAAATATTTAGAATTCCTTAGGCCATTCAAGATTTCATCGATTTTTCTGATGGGGTAATTCGAATTTACAAGCTGCTTGTTTACACCTATCTTGTAGTCAACACACAACCTGACGGTATTGTCAGGCTTTGGAATAACTACTATCGGAGAACCCCAGTCACTGGTGGTCACTTTTGAAATTATACCCTGTGCCTCCAGGTCGTCCAACTCCTTATCCACCTTGTCGTGGAGGGCATAGGGTATCTCCCGTTTCCTGAAGAATGTAGGTCTGGCTTTTTCACGAAGGCGCAATGACACTGTGACATTGGGGACACAACCAACCTTTTCTTGAAAAAGTTCAGGAAACCTGGCTATTACATCCTCAATGGTGTTAATAGATTGAATTTTATGCATTTCTGGAGTTTTCAAAAATTTTTTATCAATTTCCTACAGGTTGATACCCAAATGGCGGATCCAAATGCGTCCCAAAAGGGAGTCATAATGTTCAGGAACGACATACAATTCTTCATTGAATTTTTTTCCCTTGTACTCAACGTTAATATGAACCTTACCATAAGGTCGAAAAACGTCTCCGGTATAGGAGCGGAACGCAACAGTAGATTTTTGAAGTGGTGCTCGGATATTGAGTTCTTTGAATCGATCCCTGGGAATAAAGGAAAATCCTGCACCACTATCCACTTCGAATTTTTGATCGTGGCCCTCTAGATTAACAGTAATAAAATATTTTTCGAGGTCAATTGAAGGAATTCTATCGTGTTGGAAAATGTCAATGATATGATTGACACCATAGCGATCAAAAACGTCGTCAGATGAACACTCGTCATCGGATTGTACCTGATTGGTTGAATTTTCATTCTTGAAGTTTTTCCGGGAACTCAGTAGAGTTTTAATGCACACTTCGCTTACATGACCTGTTCTGGAACAGAATTTACATTTTAGATGTTTAGGATCAGTTCTGCAATTTCTCACAATGTGGTTGGCAAGGCCACATCTGACACAGATATCCTGAAGTCCCAGCGCTGCATAGTCAAATTTTGATGAAGACTTTGAACGGTAACGCTGACCACCACTGGAAGGAGATTTGACAGTGGTTTGACTCTGATTAGAATAACCGCATGAGGGAGAAGGATGACGGTGAGAAACCTTATTGATGGACTCAGTTGAAACATTAGAATTCTGCTGACAGAATTCCAGGTTACCTATCTTGGCAGCTTCTAGAGCCAATGCCTTCTGGATTACAGCATCGAAGTCAGTCACATCCGATTATAATAGATGTTCACGAATGTGGTTGTCACATAGGCCACAAATAAATTGGGCTCTAAGGAAGGCATTGGCAATACTTGTCCTGCACTATGCCCTGGGGCATACAAAATGGCAATCTGAAATATCACGGCGTAATTGGACAATGTAGTCACCAACTGAATGACCACCCTGTTGATGAAGAGATAAGAATCTATGTTGAGTAACTAAAATGTTGGGTTTTGGACACAGATGTCCTTTGAGATCTCCAATGATGTCTTCATAGGACAGGTCGCTCGGTAGCCGGGGAGCTACCAAGGACACAATAAGCTGGTAATGTGTTGAGCCGATCGAGTTTAATAACATCTGGTTGCACAGTAGTTTGTTGGAGAACACCCCTTTCAATGTTAGGTAGTTTTCAAATCGAGCCTTATACATTTTGAAATTCTCTTTGGACGAATCAAATTGCTCGAAAGGGGGCAGAAATGCTGCCGTGTTGGCTAGGTTAGGGTTTTCTGCAGTTGTAGTTACACGTTCGCTCAACTTTTTTGAGAGGGCTTCAAACAGTTTCCCCTGGTTAGTATTGAAAGCAGTCAGCAATTGACTGAACTGGATGGCATCCATTTCGAAGGAGTAGGTAGAGTATTAGAATGTAAAAAGAAATGACCGCAAATGAGTTCAAACGTTAGGTTCTCATGACCCCCTTTGACTTGAATGTCCCTAGGTTCTGCGATTCTAAGTAGGTGGCAGAATGACTCAAGCTCAACGCCTCGACGTTCGTCTTTTAAATAAACTCAGCAGTTGATTGTAGCCCATTCAATAAAATGAAAAACAGATAGAATGGATCGAGTTTACCAAGGGCCGCGGCGTGTGTGGAGGCCGATTCTAGGGTCTGCTGACTCGGCGGTGTTCATAGGTGGCGATGAAGTCTCGTCAACTCGAGAAGGAAGTTGTAATGTTGAAGTGAGGATCACAAGAACAGTTTCACCTCGTCGCCAATTGTTGTGGTTGAATAATAAACGCTGTGTTTGAAAACTGAATAACTGTGAACGATTTATTATATTGAATCACTTGTTGAAATCTCATATATGGATGATAGAACAGACATGGATTGTATATCCTCCAGTTGGTTGATTGACACTATGGGTTTGGCTGGATAGTGGACACAACAGATAGGTATCAGCAGCAAAATTAGTTAGGCAGGTAGGCCAAGGGTCGGCTTATCCTAACTTAGAAAACTAAATATCCACGTATCGAGGGAATAAGGGTTTTATCCATAACATAGCACCTTCTTAAACCACGATCATGAAATCGTTGGCATATGACATGATCATCCTGGACAATGTAAGGTACATATAAGTTGAATAGTAATGGGCTTAGAATGCTGCCTTGGTCAAGACCTTGTGACCCACGTATCGAATTGACACCATCTGTATAATTTTTGTCATTGAAAAAATTAAAGATCCGCAGAGCTGGGAAATCGGGACAGGTTGAAATTATGGAGTTTACTGAACAATCGTGAGATAAGTACATACATCCTTGAAAGCATTGGATATATCAAGAATGCAACATAGAGCCTGCCTTCATCATTTCCTGAGAGTATGTTCATCTGGAGTTCTGTGAGGCAATTCAAAGTGGAGTGCTTTTTGCGAAAACCGTGCTGATGAGTCGATAGTATCTGAAGGGATTCAATAAAATTTCAAGTCGGACAAGGATCATAATTACGGTCCATGGTTTTAGCCTCACAGGAAATGAGAGACTGGGGTCTAATTCCTTGAGCATGATGGAATTTGCGTTTCCAAAATCCATATTTTGTATTGTGTTTTGTACTATTGTTGTGTTGTGTAGTCGACGTGATGAAAAGGCCCTTGCTCGTATATGTTTATGCGTCGATAAATGCGTATATCCCCATATTATGCAATGTATGAACGCAAAATCTGCGTGGGATGCACTGGTCTCCGCATTTAATACACAAGGCCTCAACTGTAGGTTGCAAGTTCTGAGACAGTTGTGCAACATCAAGCTAGTGGATTTCAATTCGATGCAGGATTATGTAAATCAGATCTTATCTTTGAAAGAAAAACTCCACAGCACGATCAAACCTCTTGTATACGAATAAACTTTCTACCACGTTTATTTCGTCTTTATTCTATTAGAGCATCAACCTCTTTGAAATTAAGTTTTCAGTTGTAAGTATATTATTCTAACATTCTACCATTGGCGAGGGATTAGGTATGTTGTGATTGTAGAATATGTTAAAGAATTGCAGGAGGATAGATTTGGTAGGAAAGGGTAGATGGGAAATCATTGAATAGCTGATATTGTCCAATCCAGGGGAGGTACCCTTTTTTTCTTCCTGAGAGTACTTTCCAGTTCTGTATGGCTAAATGGAAGATCTATGTACAGCAGTAGGTTTAGGGGGAACTATAATGCTTGGTTTTGTTAGTTTCTTGACCATTTTCTCACCGATTTCAGGGCTTTGTTTTGATAAAAGATGAGTTTTTATTAGTCGAACCACTCGTCTTCAATAAATTCCATGCAGATTGGTTAGGAGATGTTGTCACAGACTTGCAGAGATCCTGCCATGATTTTCTCTTTTCTGTGTCTATGATTAATTTAGTGTTTACTACCAAGTTTTTGTGGCTGTTTAAATTGCGGATAATTTTGCAGTGGTAATATGCATCTAGGGTGTTTTTTCCAATGGCAAAAAATGTCATTCCACCAGATGTTCGATTAGAGTGTTTACTAATGATTTTGATAGGCTGCTTGGGCTGCTTCTTGAATAATGTTTTGGAATTCCATATACTTATTTTGATTCCACATTCCATTCATCCAAGTTGACATCTTTCCATGTCTTCAGTTTGACAGTAATAATCTGTGAGTAAACATCCCATTGTGGCTCTTTCATTTTCTATTTATGTATAGTAGGGAGTGCAATTTTCTCAGTCCTATCAAGGGTGATTTTATGAGGTTTGTGATCTCTACCACACTTGGAGGTATGTTCAAGGCATAGGAGATACCAAGGCTAAATCTGTAGCTGATGCTACAGATTTCATTGGGCTTTGTTAAGCGAGTTTCCATGTCATTTTCAACAACGATGAAGGATGAATCCATTACAGATTGAATGAGCTATATGCCCCGTCAATCTGAATATGATGATCCCCAGTTGACGTGTTGGGCATTCCAATCCCCAGCAATTATAGTAGGTCTACTGCTAAAGAAATTTAAAAGATCGTCCCAGAATCTTGGGTGAAAGGAGTTGCCCGGGGCGCCTATAAATTAGCTACGCAGATACAGTTGTTTGGTAGGTTTACTTGAACAATATTAACGTTTCAGTTCCATAATTTCTTCGGGGTATGAAATGACCAGTGTTGAGTGGTATTATATAATTTTTTTCATCAATATCAGCAGACCTCTGTAGCCTTGCCTATCCACACTGTCCACAACTGCCTATATTTGAATTTTGATGGTTTTTTTTGCTCACAGAGTTTCTTGTATTGTTGCCTCATCAACCTTAAATTTTTTAGTAACTGATCAATCTCATATTTACTTTATTTGAATCACTTCTTGCGTTCCATGGCACTAATGTAAGAATTGAGTCGTTTCGAGTCACGTTGAAGGGTTAAAGTGGAATTTTGAGAGTTAAACGTTGGTTGGCTGTGGAACATATGGCATTTATCTCAAGTTTAGAGAGACATATCGACTGCTTTTATAGCATGTAGGGGAAAGTGGGGTAAGATGACGAAGCGAAGCTTCTGCGATTTTTCCTGGCCTCAATAAATGGATTAAAGAGCTGAAATTTGTATGATAACTTCTTCCACTCCTTCCTAGAATATTCTAATTTTTCAGTCGCCTAACTCCACACTCAAGAAATGAAAACAGATTGCTTGGGGTAAGACGACGAACAAAATATCATAACACAAAAACTCCATGTTCAAGCTTTTTCCAAACAAGAGTTTCAAATTTAAACCAAGAAGTGTAAAGGTTCGGGCTGAAGCTCCCGAAGAATGAACCCCAATGATGAAGTAGCGCCAAACTGTTCCAGCAAGACAGCCCCAGCGACACCTCAATGGCCCAAAAGATAGATCAAGTGTCCAAGCCACTTCAACTACTTTGTTCCCCAACTTCCCCCAAGAGGAGGGATGTAGTATGGTGCCCATCATGGCTGGGCAACAGAAAACTAGAACCACCATGATGATAAGCGGATAAGAACCGGGAATGCGCGGAAGGATTATTTTGGAGTCTGCGCTTCGCTTGACCCTCATGAGAACCATAACCTTTCCTCCACACCCCTTTCCCTATGCCCACCGTTCCTCTAACTCCCGATTCCATTTGGGCGCATGCATATGGCGTTGATATCGAGCTATCTTTGTTTCATTAGTAGGCCAAAAATGTTTCCTCCGAATGCTTTTTGCCTTGCAAAATTTTTTTTTCTAAGTTGCTTCCTGGCTAGCCAAATAAGTTGTTTATTTCTTGCATTTATTGCTGAAGTTTTAAATCTCTTTATTTTACCTACTGTGCCTTGGTCATTATTTATTTCCACTTTTCTAAGAGATTAGTTTTTTTTTTAGAAGCAGAATCCAGGTACGGCATCCAACCTAACCATTTTTCAACATGGAACATGTTTTTACAGGGGTAAACTGGGCTGGAGAGCGTCCGCGTCTGCAAAACACTCGGCTCCCCTCCCACCCATTCTCCCGTGAACCCCTTCGCCCACACAGGTCTCTCTCTACCCCACTCCTACCACCCAACCCACCTCCTCTCCTACCACACATGGTGCCTTCCCCTCACTGTACCCTGCATTCCTTCGAGACTAGTTAGCAAATTTATGCGGAATCTTACGAAACTTCCCCATATCGACTCTACCACCAAGGAGAGAGAGCGGAAACCTTTTTGCGTATTTTCCAAGGCTTTTCACCTTTTTCGCATCCGCACAGAAAAACCCCACTGTTGCAATCCCTCGTCTTGTGCCACCAGAAAGGGGCAGGATTCCCCCTTTTCCATCCTTCTCAAGAGTGCGCCACCTCTCTCCTCGGTCTTCTCAGAGCGAAGGGGATGCTTCCTTCCGTCATAACGGTGTGTGTTGTGTCCTGCACATCCTACTATCCTACTGTCAGATGATAGCAGGATTGTTAAACGACTTACCTGTGCCTCCATGCTTGTATATATGTGTGGAACTGAACTATGTACTGATCAATGGTGACAGCACAGCAGAGAGTTGGTCACAGGGTAGCCACACAAAATTTTGTCAAATATAAATATCCCCTGGGAGCAGTCAAGGCCACGAGGCCCCCTCCACTGGCGAGATTCAAGCTCTGCCCATGCGAAAGAAGAGAACCTTCTGCACAGAATGCACACCACATAGCTCATACATTTGATCCACTGGTGAAGTTGTTGTCTTTAGAAAGAAAGAAACGATTTTTTTCATATGTTATTAAATTATGCAGCTATTCAAAAAACATGTTCCATGTTTCCTTGCTTTGATCCTTGATCTAAACTGGTATAATCCGGGGGTGACCCCCAGATTTCATTCGACAATAAATGTACCATCATGAACACAAACCTAGACTGCCAGTGGATCACTACCCCCCCCCCCCCCCCTCCAGAAATTGTAGTTTTTTCCCCCCTCAATATGTTTGTGTTGTTTTTCCTTTTGAATTCACGGAACTAATTGGGGGGCTGCCTCTAGTTATATCGGTTAAAGTCCTTTACTTGACTTCAGTAGAGTGTTGATGGATTCTGACGAAAACATTGTTTTGATTGCACTTTTCAGATGCGGACGCCTTTAATGTATTTTGAGGCCATTTTTGACCTACCTACAAATAACCCTGCCCTGGATGGGGTCAAAGTGGTGATATCCAACTCACTTCCGGAGGGGTGGCGGGATTGGCAAATTGCCCAAAATGTTTTGTCATACCTTGAGATTGGTCAAAATGTAAAGAATAAAATCTAGTTTGCAATCCCTACTATTCAGTTGTTTGAAGCCTTCCTTCCAGGAAGCAGGCACGTATCTGAGAAGAAGTTTAAAGAAATGAAGGCAGTGCTTCTGAACTGGGCTTTCCAGTGCTATCATCTACCCCTCCCCCCCCCCCCCCACAGTCCCTTTCACTTTCGATCCCCTGATCTACATGCGAAATTTTTAGAAGACATTGGGCCCTTGCGCCAGCATATCTTATCAAGGTCAGAGGTAAACGAATTGTTGTCTGATGGTCAGCTGGGCGTTACTGATCAGGATGTTCCAGATGATCCTCTGTCTCCCCTGAAGGGTCCTTCTATCACCTCCTCCCCCTAATATGCCTTCAGTTGCCCAACTCGATGCTCCTGTGGGTTCACTGGAGTCCACACTCCACGCTGTACAGACCAGTGTGCAGCAGTTGGTACAGTACCTTCACCCTCGGCCTTTTTTGTCAGACGAGGATCGTTCAACGACCGATGATGACCATGATGAGGGGGATGAGGTGTCTTCCTTTCCAGGAGAAGACCCTCGGGGCACACACAGTCTGCGGCCAAACCAATGGACTCGTCTTTCTTCGACTTCATGACTGTCGAAAAAGAGCCAGACATCCAAGAGCCAGAGCCAGAACTTCTGGCTCACGGGGTTAAGTGCCAGCACCTTGGGGAGTCAGGAATTCGGTATGTTGAAGCGGAATGCAGGTTAAAACATGGGGGATCTTCCGGCTGCTTGCTATGAACCATCATTTTGCCACACGGGCTGCATCAACCGATTTTTCTTCATGTTGTCAGGAACGCTTATTGGGCACGATCGCACATGTTATCCTGGCTCAACGCGAGGCCCTAAAGGACGGAGCCATCCGTGCAGCAAAACTGTGTCCACAGGCTGCTGCCTGTATTGAGAAATGCATCCTAGGTGAAGACACGGAGTGTAGAGAGATATCTGAGACTCTGCTTCACTTTGTTTGTGGTAAGCGGGCTGAAGTGATTGCAGGCCGCAGATAGTCAGTGGAGCCACAGGACTCTATTAGCCAAAAAAGGGCTATTCCCCCCTCCATCACACATGTTTATGACGAGGAAGCTCTATCCAAATGGGCTGTATCACAGCCGGTCTCTCTTGATAGGCCTCAGTTTTCTCATGGGAGAAAACAATCTCGGCCAACTACTCGGTTGCCTCCTCCTAAAAAGAGTCGGACCTCTGGCAACAAATCTCGGACTGCTCAGAATCCCTCTTCTACTAAACGTTGGTCCTCCACCCAAAGGGCCTACGTACTCAGGAAAGACTCAAAGAGCCGCGAAGACACCTCTCGTCAGTCAGCCAACAACTCACGACGTGGGGGACATCGCTCCATTCAGCCCTTTTGAGGGATTTTGGGGGGAGACGATAGGGGGACAGTTAATAGGCTTCTCACATTGCTGGGCCTGTTTAGGGGCCCCACCACCATTTCTCAGTATGGTCAAAGGATACCCAATACCCTTTCAACGGAAAGCCCCCTTAAGAAGTCTTCTCCACCCTTTCTACCCCCCTCTAATTTTGGCCCCCTCCTTGGCAATGGACGCCATCAACAATACACTCTTGAGACGGAAAATTATTATGCAGGCATCGGAATCAACAGGTTTTATCTCCCCAATGTTTTTGGTGAAAAAAAGGGACGGGTTCTCACACCCGGTCTCCATCCTAAAATGTTTAAACACTTACCTGACACCAAAGAAGTTCAGGCTGATAAATCATGTCAAGGTACCATCGTTTCTAAAAACAGGGGAACACAGGGGGGGGGGGGGGCAGTATAGATTTGTCTCAGGCCTGCTGCCATGTACCTATATTGCCGCAACAACGATTCCTGGCATCCGTCTACAAGGGGAGGGTTTACAAATGGAAGGGCCTTGCATTCGGCCTAGCCTCAGTCCCACAGGCCTTCACCCAACTGACGAATTGGGTAGCCTCGTTCCTAAGGAACAAAGGAGTGTGGATGTTGGTCTACCTGGACGACTTTCTATTTGCCCACCAGGACCCAGTCTGTCTGCAGCACCAAGTTGCATTTATGCCCTTCACCTTCTCACCTACCTACTTGCAGAAAATACAGTTGGCCAGTTGCTGTCTACCACCTCATCGTCCACGTCAAACTTCACCTGTTCCGTTTCCTGTGTTGACCGAACTATGGTGGTGGCTGCACACTCTGAACACACCATCTCCTCTCCATCCCCCCAAAGCTCGAGCCTTCCTCCCAGCAGACGCTTCGGACTGGGGCTGGTGAACCGTAGTGTCAGGTATCCACAATCATGGGACTTGGGAGGGGCATCAACAGGCCTGGCACGTCAACCGCAAAGAGCTGTTTGCAGTTTGGGCAGTCCTTACTGCCAATCAACATCTCCTAGCCAACCACATGGTAGTACTTCTATAGGACAACAAGACTGTGACAGCCTACATATGCAAACAAGGGTGATTGAGATAGCTTGCTCTTCTGAAAGAGACAGAGGAGTTGTTCCAACTGACTTTGGCAATGAATGTGCACATTATTCCCTTTTACATCCCTGGAAAGCTGAACTCCCTGGCCTACAGTCTCTCTCCTCAGGCTCCCCTTCCGAACTGGCATCTTGGGCCCTCGATCACCAGTATTGTCTTCCACCGGTGAGGCATCCCAGAGATCGACCTGTTCGCATCATTCCAGTCAAGAGCAGTCATGCGATATGTGACACAGGACCCCCAAGCCCGTCAGGCAGACTTTGTGGATGCCTTCTCAAGGACCTGGAATTCCAATATTGCTTGGCTTTTTCCCCCTCCTCCGTTATTGCCTCAGTCCTTCACCATCTGAACAGCGCATCGGACCACTTTCTAGTGGTAGCCCCACGTTGGCAGAAAGTTTTTGGTGGGCAGACCTCAAAACCGATGACTCCTCCATTGAGCATTCGCAACCTACATTCTCACCTGGTGGACCTGTCAACACAACTTCCACCTCCTCAAGTCAGCGATATGACAATGGAAGTTCGGAAAATACAGGGTGGACTGGCCAGGTGGCAGGGTGGTCAGATAGTGAGAAGCAGTTATTAACAGCAGCTTGGCATCCATCAACGCGTGCCTCCTACCACAAAACTTGGTCCCGATGGATCTCCTGGTCCTCTTCAGCTAACGTGGATCCTCATAACCCATCCCCCCATCATCTTGCAAGATTTCTAGCACACCTGAGGGTTTGGCTCTACCGTCTATCCTTCTCCATAAGCCGGTAGTTGCAACAATGTCCAATCCAGATTTTCCGCTTCAATTTCAGCTCACCAGTAGTCACAAGAATGATCAAGAGAATCGCAGCATCATGCCCTGCAAGGTCAGTTCGCACCATATGGGATGTATCTGTGCTAAGAACCTGGATGGAAAATCATCCTCCACCTCCCCCCAGTTTTTTCGAGGTTTCTCGCCATCTGGCATTGCTTCTTCTACTTGCATCAGGTCGACGTGTTCATGACTTCACCTTACTGCAAGTGGACCCAGCTCATCTTCAGTGCACAGAAAATTTCATTGTATTCTGGCCCTGTTATGGCTCTAAGATGGACTTAGCATCCTTCCGGCAATCAGCCTGGCAATTCCAAACGTCCCTGCAAGCTGAATTGTGGAGTACATCACATTGGCTTGATTTTCCTTGATCTTAGTAATTCACGATGTGGCTCCTTGCCCATTGTTTGACCACCGTATAAGGGTAGCGTCAAATGATGCCATGACTCGGTCACGAACGGAACTCTTGATCCATGCTCAGTAGCTCATTAGCACTCAATCTTGAGATTATTCTTTTATGATCATTATTCTATCGATCGGGACATTGTTCTAGGACTATCAAGCTGAAATGGTGTGCAATTTGAACTGAACTTGAGAGCAAGAAAATATAGGAATGAACTATGATATCTCGTGCCTGGGTTGGCAGCACTGGGCCCGGGGTGAGTTCTAATATTGCGATTCATTGCGATTTATCAAGACGCCATTACACACATGTGAATAGACTTTCTGACTTTGTGAAGACAGTATATTGAATAGTCTGAATTTGTACATAAAAATATTCGTATTTTGTTGAATATATAGTTTTGTTCAAGATCCAGTGCTCGTACTTATTCCAAGAACTTATTCCACTGGTGCCGAAACCCGGGATTTCTTCCGCACGGCTGGGAGACGATCCAGCGTGCGAGGTTATGCTCAAATTGCGGTCATTCCCGTAACTTTGTAGTTTTTAATCGGTCATCAGGTCGTCATTGGACGTCATAATGAGCCCAAGATCTTTACTGTCTTTAAAAATCATCCTCGACCCAGCCATTGTAGCTCCGTTGAACACGGATCAGAAAAGGATCTACAACGCCTTACAAACCTGGAGCCTTCAAGTGGGCCCAGCTCTAACTGCGGATCAATAGACCTCTAAAACGAAGGAGCTAGTACAGCAGTTTGTAGCTCAGGGTCGATCTCTTACCAACGATATGGCTCAGGCAGGATTTTAGGAAGCCGTGGAGGAGATCCTCATTGTTAAAGTAAGCGAACTGATTGTACGCCTGACTTCGGTCGCAAAATCGGTTGCGCTCAATCTACGTTTGGAACCTAAGGACAGTTCTTGATCCACTTTTGAAGCAGTCACGTATATGAATTTGCTGTTGCCCACCGTCCCCATCTACGATGGAGATACTTATTACCAAGTATTCGTTGTTCAAAAGCTTATTCAACCTTACAGTACATGATGTGCCACATCTGCCTGATGAAATATGGTACCAAGCTCTTCTCAATCAACTTAGCCCTGAAGTACAGTCATCATTCCGTCGATCTGGTTCCACTTACCACGAATTGTACGAAGCACTGTGCTCTGAAAATTCGGGCAAGTATAGATTAGCACGGAGTTCCTTCGCCAACTGTAGACTCATCCCAAAGTTGCAACAGCTGAATGCTATACAGATTGACAGATTTCTCTCATCTGCCCGGAGCTGGGTGAGTTCAATGGAGGGACTTCCCACTGATGAACCTTCCTTCTGTTCGAAGCTCTTCTCAGCCAATTGGATGGGGCTATTAAGGACAAGTTCAACCGGGAGGAGATGGAAGACAAGGACGAGATAGCCTCATATAAGCGGCTCCTCGAATTTTTGGAAAGAGAGCTCAAATTTGCCCAGATGATGCCCCAGGGGTCACGTGCTGCACCTAGATCAAGTTCTGAGGAAAGGGGTTCCAGCCAGCAGCGAAAACCCAGGTCCCCCACTCCCCCTCATGCTACAGATCGGCCAAGCTCGCTCGCTGTCCAGCAGCCAGCTCAGTCAGTCACAAGGGAGCAGTTCAAGTGTCATCACTGCTAAGGACCGCACTTCCTATACCACTGCAAAGAGTTCCGAGCTCTCCCAGTAGTTCAGCGTAGAGAGTTCATCAAATCCGCCGGACTCTACATTAATTGCTTTTCGTGGAAGCACAACCCCACTCAGAATTGTACCTCAGTCCGACGGTGCCATTGCGGAGGATTCCATCATTTCCTACTCCATGTCAGCGAGGAATCCGGACGATCTGCCATCACCATCAAAACAGTTAAGGTATACGGGGAACCCAAAACCTTAGGCTCCCAGGCCCCGCCACCAAGGTCTTGTAGTTCAGGGGTACCCATTGTTCATAATAGCTCTCCCTTGGTGTCCGGTCAACTTTGATTCTTGTTCAGATTGCTCTCAGGATGCGTTAGAGTCGGACACCAACCCCCCTCCCCCCCCACTCTCCAAACAGGCGAGGGTCCGCGTTCATCTAATTCGGACCTTGCCGGCAGTCATTGAGGATGCCCAGCAGCTGAAACTCCTGCCAGAACCAGTACTCGTAAAAGAAAGTTCAGTGGTTCAAGTTCTAATTCAAAGATCAAGCTCAACTCCTGGCAGGGAGTGAATGTTGGCGGGGTAGACTCTAAGGCTCCTGTCAGTTCTAATTTGCGCTTCCCTTTCAGCTCTGATATTGCGTCCGATCCCCTAGGTAGGATGTTTAGTACTAAGCATCAAACCAGTACCTCGGCTGCAATTAGCTCTAAGATGTTAGTACCTTGGACCACTGAGGAAGATGACCCTTCTCTGCTGTAACCTAACGGTGCCATACAGAGGAGAAGTGGGATTCATTGCACTACTCAGTTGGTTAGTAATAGAGTAGATCTTAAGAACCCTATTGGATCCGTTGTGCCGCCAACCCCTCTAGGTCATAGGGCTGGCGCACGTAATTCGCGAATGTCTAGCGAGTTTCACCGATTGGTCGTAGCGAGTAACTTCCGTTCTCATACGTCCACTAGTAGGAATTGCTATGGGGATCATTCTAAGTCTAGTTCAGTTTTTCAAAGAAAAAGTCTTCCTTTCATTTCCCACGTTCAGAGGGACTACTTCCCTCTGCTAAAGTTCGGGTCTCCTCAGATGGTGCTTCTCCTGGCGCCGTATACTGGGCTTTGCTTGACTGGGGTCTGAAATTCAGTTTCTCTCCCCATGTTGTCCCATGTTGCTGTTAGATCACGTTTGTCTTGTCCTGAATGGACTCGAAAATACAGATCGTACCTAGCCAAGGCCTTGAAAGAAGTCACTGAGGTGTTGCGCCTGGTGATTCAGTCGGGCCTCCCCCAAGGCGAAGTTAAGGATCCTTGTCCCCAATGTACCGAGCCACCCCGTTCCGGTAAACCCTTGTTCTTTCCTAAGGTCCAGACAGCTCTATCCAAGGCCGCTCGGGAGCCCGTACGAAACTTGTTCTCCATAGCCCCTCCACTTCAATACTGCCCTCATCGATGCCATTGTTCTCGCGAACATCGTGTTCTCAAACCCTAATTGATCATTTGATGGTTTCACCGTGTGTTGTTCCTCTCTCTCGGGACCCCACTTGTTTCAAGGCAGCAGCCGCGCCCATCTCTGGTGAGGTGTGTGAGACGGATCGGCTTCTTCGTCAAATGTTCGAGATTGAGTCTTTGGAGGAGGCAGTTCCATACACCACCGCTGAATTAGAGGCGGAGCAGCTCTTTGTTAGTCAAACTGGCCGTAATGAGAGTGGCCATTATGTACTTTCTTTGCCCAGGACCATGCTCTCTTAGTGCTTCTCGTGCGATCGCTCTTCGACAGTTCTACCGACTCGAGTCCAAGTCAGAAAAGATCCCATTCTAGCTCAGTCCTACCAGCAGTTTATTCACGAGTACAGAGACTCGGATCATATGCGCAAGGTGTCGACACCCCCTTCAAGCTTAACCCATTATTATATGCCGCATCATGCTGTGCACCGTTCTGATGACCCCCGGAACAAAATCCGAGTGGTATTCAATGCCTCTCAACGCATGTCAGTGACCTTTCACTCAATGAGATCTTGCACGTAGGTCCCAAGCTTCAACAGGGCATATGTCGTGTAGTGTTTCGGTTCCGTTTGTTCCGTTTTGTGTTCATTGCTGACATTCGTCAAATGTTCAGACAAATAAAGCATGCTCAGCAGGATCAGGACATGCTGCGTATAGTTTGGAGAGATTCCCCTTCAAATGAGATAGAGGACTACACTCTTTGTACCGTAACTTACAGAACAGCCCCTGCTCCTTTTTTGGTCATACGAGCACTTGTGGATCTGGCTGGGTCTGGTAGGGAGACTCACCCAGTGGCGGCGGAAATATTATCCAATGATACCTACGTAGATGGTGCCCATGGTGGGGGAGAAACCGTTCAGTTGGCTCTGCAGGCTCGAGATGAACAGATAAATCTTCTGCAGGCGGCTGGCTTCGAGCTTCGAAAGTGGGCCTCCAATGACCATTGCGTCCTGGAGGCTGTCGACCTCGGTGTAGAGGATGAAAAGCCATTAAAACTGTTAGGCATAGCATGGAACCCCAGATCTGACTGATTCTTCTTCAGAGTCCCCACTACCCCCCCATGTCAGGACCAAGCGGGAGTTGGCGAGTCAAGTAGGTCGAATTTATGACCCCACGGGGTGGGTCATGCCCATGTCAGTCTTTGCTCGGTGCATTCAACATGAAGTTTGCCATGCTAAGTTTGGATGGGATGATCCATTGCCTAGTTCCTTGGTTCATGATTGGTCTAGACTTGCCAGTTCTATGGAAATGTTGGCTGGTCTACAAATTCCTAGACACGTAAGTTTGATTAGTTCTATTCAGTGGCTCGTAGGCTTTGCCGACGCGTCTGAGCGAGCCTACGCCACCATGGTGTATCATGTTTCTCTTCAGGATTCCTTGTTTGTAACTCGCTTGATCATGTCCCGAGCAAGGATCGCTCCATTAAAACAGGAGACAATACCTCATCTCGAGCTTTTGGCAGCAGAACTGCTCGGAAAAACTATAAGAAAGGTACGTCCCCTATTTGCTCAGATCCCGGACAGTAATATTGTGGCATGTTCCAATAGTTCAGTGGTGCTCTCGTGGCTTACTGCTGACCCTGCTCCGCAGTGGAAGGTCTTTGTAGAAAACTGGGTAGCCAAAACGCTGGCAGACTTGCCTGCTGAACACTGGTTTCATGTTAACTGGCCACAATCCCGCTGATGTGGCTTCCCGAGTCAGTTAGTACGTCACTCGTTGTGGTGGTCTGGACCCAAGTGGTTGCATTTAGAGAAAGTTCACTGGCCAATTAGGCGCATCCGTCCCGATTTAGCCCAGGAGCTGGTAGCTGGAGAGATCCGTGCTGCGGGTGCTCATCACGTTACAGATTGTTTAGCAGATCTGCTAGAGAAGGACTTCAGCTCATACGGTCGCCTTAGACGCGTGGTTGCATGGATTCTACGATTCAAGAAGAATTGTATACCATTCCTAGTACATTCAAGTAGTTCCTGTTCTAAGAAAAGGCTCTCAATCACTGGACTTTTGGTTCAAATAGCTCCACTCAGCACAGAGGAGTTGAAAGATGTGGATATGGTTTTAGTCAGGCGCATCCAGAAACACCACTTCCACGATATCATGGCGGCACTTGACAAGTCAGACCCTAGGACCAAGTTGATGAGGCAGTTAGCTCTCTTTCGTTCAACTGATGGGGTTCTCCGTCTGGGAGGCAGATTGGCGCATAGTTCTACTCCGCACAAAACCCAGCACCCTGCTTTGATCCCCGCACAGGAAGTCCTTACCGAGTTGCTCGTTCGGCAGGCTCACAAGAGCTGTCTACACGTGGGACCTCGCGCCATGCTAGCAATTTTGCGTACTAGGTTCTGGGTAGTGAATGGGAGATCAGTGGTGGCTAAAGTTCTGTCGGGCTGTACTCGCTGTTTTTCCATCAGACCCAAGCCCTTTCAGCCCAAGAACTTACCGGCCAACTTCCGGCCGTACGAGTGCAGCGCTTTTATGCCTTTGATCAGGTGGGCGTGGATTTCGCCGGTCCCTTCGCAGTTTTGGTGGCAGGATTACGAGGCGCTCAAGTTTTGGAGATGTATTTGGCAGTATTTTTGTGTTTCGCCACCAAGGCTGTCCATCTGGAGGTGGTTATGGATATCAGTACTGATGGGTTCTTGTAGTGTCTCGAACGCTTCATAGGTCGCAGGGGAGTCATTTGGCCGGACAATGATCGGAACTTCCTTGGCTCAGCCAACTTGCTCCGTAAGCTCAGAATTGCACTACAGGATGGAAGCTCTCTGGCCCTTGCTGAGATTAGCAGCTCGACAGGTCCAGTGGAGATTCATACCACCTCGGGTACCGCACTTTGGCGGTCTTTGGGAAGCTGCGGTCAAGTCAGCCAAGAGGCTGATTAAGGTGAACTTACCAGGACACACGGTCAATTACCAAACCTTCAGCACTATAGTAATCTGTGTTGAGGCAGTTCTGAATAGTAGGCCTTTGGTGTTTCAGTCTAATTCGCCCGATGATTTGCTCGTTCTTACGCCCGGTCATTTCTTGTCGCAGAGGCCCCTTACCGCTCTCCCGGAATCTACGATCAGCCCTGACGTTGGTTCTCGTTTGGTCCCTAAGTGGAACTTCGTAAACCAGATCATGAACACCTTTTGGAAGAAGTGGAGTAGGGAGTATTTGCTTGATCTTCAGACCGGTGCTAAGTGGAACACCCCTAGCCGTCTTCCGCACGTAGGAGATGTGGTGCTGATCATTGAGGATAACCAGCCTCCTCTCTCGTGGCCCATGGGAGTCATTGTGGAGTTTTGTCCAGGCGCTGATAGGGTGACTGGTGTGGCCAGAGTGCGTACTGCCACTGGAGAGTTAGTCCGACCTCTTGTCAAGCTTTGCCCACTGCCTATGGACGGTCAGGATGAATGACTGTCGTCATTGGTGGAGGAGTATGTTTGACTGCCGTATAAAGATCGCGTCAAATGAGGCCATGATTGGGCCACAAACAGAACTCTTGATCCATGCTCAGTAGCTCATTAGCACTTAATCTTGAGATTATTCTTTCATGATCATTATTCTATCGATCGGGTCATTGTTCTAAGATTATCGAGCTGAGAGGGTGTGCAATTTGAACTGAACTTAAGAGTAAGAAAATATAGGAATGAACGGGGCTGTCGCGTGCCTGGGTTGGCAGCACTGGGCCCGGGGTGAGTTCTAATACTGTGATTCATTGTGATTTATAAAGACGCCATTACGCACATGTGAACAGACTTTCTGACTTTGTGAAGACAGTATACTGAATCGTCTGAACTTGTACATAAAAAGATTCGTATTTTGTTGAACATATAGTTTTGTTCAAGATCTAGTGCTTGTACTTATTCCAAGAACTTTTCGCTCATCGAAGCTCTCTTTATCTCCTCCATGGGCAGGGTTAGACCAGCTTCCAGAGCTATCATTGCAGGGTGGGTCTCAACAACCCTAAGGTCAGCAGAAATACCATTCTCGGCTGGGAGCATCAGGTCGGCTGTAAGCTCGTCACTGGCTAGAACAGACCTGCTGGACTCAATCCTCGGCAGAGGCAATTGGCAGTGTGCAAATACCTTCCTCCGCCACTGCTACTGCCCTCTGGTAAGCCAGTCATCACTGTCCTCCACTTCGAGCAAGCTGGATTCTGGCTTCCAGCCAGTCTAACTACTGTCCAGGTTATCATCTTCTGGGTGAGTCTTGGACTTTCCATATTTCTTTGATCTCCAACATGTATCATAATAATTGATCTACCTTAAAAGTAGTAGACCTTTTGTATAATCACAGTACGCTATTGAATCTTCAAGCTGTCAGATAACAAACATTTCTCATGTGGGTCAAAGCGAAGCGCAGACATCTTGTTCTTGTGTACTAACGAAACTCAAGACAGCTTGACATCAATGCCATAGGCACGCCCCATGCGTGGAGTTAGCCCCAACGGAATCGGGAGTTGAAGGAACGGTGGGCATAGGGAAAGGAGCGTGGAGGAAGGGTTATGATTCTCATGTGGGTCAAGCTCTGCGAGAATCAAAATAATAGTTTTCATTTTTCAGGGGAAAAACTGTAGTGTTATTTTGAGAATTACAATTATGTGTACATTTGCATTACGGTTATCTGTTGATAAAATGAAAGACTTGATTTATTAGTTTAGTGTATTCATTAACCATTACACCTACGTACCTAGTCGGTACCCACCACTACATCCGTTATAAATATATGGACAAATTCTTGCTTATGGTAATTTACTATCCATCAAGTTAAGAAGGTAGGTACGTTCTTATCTACTTACATTACTTGAAAGAATCACAAATGATAACAGAGCTACCTACATCCTTATTAACTTGTTTACCTACCTACCTTTGGAAATGAAAATGTCTGTGTCGGAAGGTTCTTTCTTCCTTTCAACAGGGCGATACCTATACATACCTATAAATTATTGTCAAATCAAAAATAATAATCGGGAATGGATAGTTACGAATCCTCTACTAATTCAAGTTCTTTATTTGAGACTAGTTTCGGGCTATCTCACCAATCATCAGTCAGACAAATAAATTAGGCGGGTATAATATGTAAATGATCATATCGCCCCTATGCACCATCGACGAACAATCAATATTAGGTATTAAAAATAAATTTTTTTAGTCTGACTAATAATAAAAAATTTGATACCTACCTGCGTTTCAGACTTAAACTTTCAAACTTAAACGTAGATGAAAAAAATTGTCATAAATTGTGAGACAACATTATTATATTACAGAACTCAAGAAAATGAAAGTATTTAATAGGTGCCTACGCACTTTCGTTTTCATAAACTTCAAGTCCGGGTTTGGTGAACTATACACTGTAGTAAGGCGATTTTAGTAGTTTTAGGATTTCTATTAGGGATTTTGCTAATGGGAACAATGGAGAATCATCAATACCTACTACCTGTAATACCTCCGAAGAGTATTACCTTCTCAATGAAACAGTTCCTAGAACAGCAAACACTGTCTTCATGATGGGATTTGTTAAAAATATGGGACATATGAAGGGAAGGAGAGAGGAGCTGAAGGATCCACAATGCTTAAGTAAAAAAAGTGAGAATACTTCTTTATTTAATTGCACTTGAGAGGAAAAGAGAACAATAAAAGTCTAGATACTACTAGAAATATCGAAAGAATGTTTGGAAGAACACGTAAAACAGTACGTATATAACCATATCTTACTCAACAATAGGAAGGGTTGGGAGTAAACATTGTAGGAAAAGCAATCAAATAAATTATGGTAACTTTTAATTTTGAATGACGGAAAAATTCTACTGAACTAGGTTCTGAACTAATTGTCACGTAGATTTGTGCCGAGGAAATATTATAAAATATTGAAGGAAAGATTGTGGGATCGTTATTTAGATGAAAATTTTTATGGGTGTAGTTCCGCAAAGGTCCACATTTTCAAACCAAGATATCTCCCGTTAAAAAATAGGTATCAAAACATTTTATTGGTGATGTAGAAAATAAATAAACCTTTCGTTTACCACCATATATATTTAAGCACGAAGCTTTTCACTCAGGTTCTGAGCAAAATCATGTAAGTACCTACATAAAACTCACATAAACCACATAAAGGTTTATGTGAGTTTTATGAAGCCAGGTTCGCTATAGGTGTCAAAAGCGTAGTAAGACCCCCATGACAATCACATCGCTATTTTCGCCAACTCTTTTTACACTTTTGAAACTTAACGTTTTTTAAGTATGAAAAACATGTGGTTTCATTGCATTATAGTTAATTAATTAATTTACTATTACGCATTACAAAGTTGATATTCTGCTCTATTCAAATCACCAATCTAACGTTTTGATGGGAGATCTACCTACTTTTTAATGGGAGATATTTTGATTTAAAAAAGTGGACCTCTGCGGAAGTACACACCTTTTTAAACCTAGTGAATCCTATACTACTAAACTAAGTCCCAAAACTTTAGATTCAACACAGTAAAAATACGTGTAGGTAGAGGTACAAGTAGCACCATTAGAGTTTCAAGAATGTAATACAGTTCGGTTCTTATAATACTCATAGTCGGATTTTTAAATGATAATTACAATCATATCAAAAGGTAATTATGTCGACGAAAGTATGTAGGATAATGACTGTTACATACAATCTTTCTTAAAACTTCAATCCTCTTCAAGAACCTCTTCTCAGCGAAAGCCTTTCCTCTTCACAGCTGAAACAATGAAACAACCTACTAGTTATCCAAGCTACTGCGATTTCACACAACATGAAGAACCAACTGAAGTCACAGAATTGGTTCAGAAAAGTTGGGTCCCTTAGCTACCCGCACCCCTAAAAAAAGTTACGTTCGTTCCCGCTCGCGGAGAAATCCCCGCACTTTTGTTTTTTTATTACAGTAGAACTTCGATAATTCGTAGTTGGCGGGACGGAGGATTTACTACGAATTACTGGAGGTAACGAATTATCGAAGCAACGAATTATGGAAGGTGGAGAAGGTAAAAAATAAGATTTATAGAAGGTTGTGTGTTTTTACATGAGATCACGTTACATATGTATGTATGCACATATGTATTTACATCTTATTTCCAGCAAAAGTATATAAATTATCAGGTTTTATAGAAGTCAGTTATTTTTGACTGCTTTAACTGATCCACACGAGCACGATCGATCACATTTCCGATACAAACCACGGCGGAAAAAACTGAATCGTCGACGTTTCTCGTCGACAAGAAATGACTTAATTCCGTGATGTGAGATCGAGCTCGTTTGAAGGAACTCTGCTGAGGAGGTTGGTCGTCGTACGAATTATACTTAGTGCGTTCTTGCCGACTTGACTACGAATTATAGAAGGTGACGATTAATCAGCGCCCGCCTGGGCTGCGAAATGACATAGGTACGAATTATGGAAGGGACCGAAATGCATTGACTTTCTACGAATTATAGAGGTGTGAATTGAGATAGAAATTTGGAAAGTAAATATGCACTTATATCAGTTTTTACATTTTTGCATGCCAGTGGCAGAGACCCGCACTGATGGAATTTTCCAAATCAGTGGCTTATTACGGACAACGTTCAGCAAAAAACCAGCAGGGAAACCTTCGTACTTCTGGCGGATTATATGGAACGAACCAAGTTTTTCCTCATTGAAGAGATGCTAGCCTGTTTAATTTATTCTGAAAATGCAGGTAAAAATCCCAGTCTAGCGGAACAGGGAGCGTGCACAGGGCTCACGAAACTTACAGACAAGAACACGGGAAAGCAATAGTGTCAATTCTTGCCATGATTCCTTAGGTTCGAGTTCTCGACTGCGTCCACGGTGGGCATGGTAAAATTCATTAACTTCGTTCTGGAGCGCTGTGTGTGTTTATATAACCGTAGAATATTTAAGAATAGTTAATACTTAATTTATCACAAACTAAAATAAAAAAAAAACCACAGTCATGCAGCATGGCTATAAGAGCGAATTTTCGAAGAAATAACTGATTTTATGTAAAACTGTTTTATCTCAAGAAATAACCACGTTCCTTCATCTTCAAAGTGCTCCAGTTTGAGAACGGAATGAGATATCGCAATTCTGATTTCACCATCGTGTTCAGCGTAGAAAAACCTTTAAAATGAGGTGTCACTTGTCAGACTGTTTCATTTTGGGAATTTATGGGTAATTTTTCCCCCCTAAAACTCCCCAAAACTCCCCCTTAGAGTGACCCGATTCTGCCCATCTACGAACTTAGCCTGTCGATTGCCAAGACAGATTTTTCGTGCAAATTTGAACTTTTTATCTCAATTCTGTCGAGAGTTATCGTCTGGAATGACACATACATATATAAATATATAAATATATAAATATATAAATAAATATATATATACATATAATTTTTGGTGTCTTTCGGCAGTGAATTCAGGATGGTCTGAAACGGATTTTGGTATAAAAATCTTTCGGAAATTCGAGTTTTAAAAATTTTGGACCGAGAACAATAGCTTCCTTTTCTTCGAAAATTCGCTAAAAATTTTCGAGAATGATAACAATCACAAAAGTAGCATAAACAAATACAACAATAACGGCAAATCAAACATGAATAAACAGTTGAATAATATTACGTTTATTTGATTACAAACGAGCAATGTCATGGCCTCTGTGAATATTACGCTTATTTGATTACAAACGAGCAATGCCTTTGCGAACATTTTCCGAGCAAGTAGGGTTGGATGGGGAGGGATGTGTTGTGCACAAGATTCCCCGGCTTCCCTGTAAAGGTCGCTTCACACAAGACCGTCACGAGACCGGCCCTTCACCGTCACGAGATTCCAGCGGCCGAGATAGGTCCGTGATTCCTATTCCCGTCGGACCGAGTTTCATCCATCATGAATCCGTCGAAGAACAACGCAAAGCACCAGTCGTTTGGTTAGTGAACTGAGCAAATAACGATGTAACATCTAATATAAAAAACGCAAAGTATTACACAACGGTTTATTATTCACCTGTATAGATACCCCTTCTGCGTAGATCACTGTATTCTGCGGTCAATACCTAGGTACCCTTGTGCTTCCCACAAGAGTCCTAAATCAAGTAGGTACTGGAGCCAGCCGGGCAATCATATTTCATAAATATGTGGTGGAATCAAGAATTCTATAATTACTTGTTGTTTTTGTTGTTATTCATGAAGCATTACGTTTGTTCAACTTAAAAAAGTACCTATCAACAGAATCCAAAATAACCATCATTCTTCAAATGAAATAATATCTCGGAACAACCAACTCCACTTCAGAGAGCCATGCGCGATTGTGATAGGTGTTCCCTAGCAATGATATCTGGGCCGGATGTATACCGTTTGATTCACGATCATGTTGACGAAGGTTTTCGGTACACACGAACGGCTGGGCGTGCAATATTCCGGGTGGTCTCAAATAATTCTTTAGTTCGAGATCGTACGTAAACGAACGAAAACATAAAAAAACCATATCCTCTTACTGAAAGTATTCGAGCTACGGCGTTCGGAAATTCCAACCCTTATTTTTCACCCCTTAGAGATGACTGACAATAACGCCGAGCTTCGCGGACCAACTAGACCCCAAATGGGACCTACAAACTAAATTTCATTAATTTTGGTTTATGGTAACTAAGGAAAGTACGGCGGATGGACAGAAATTTTTTTAATTCCATTTTCGGATCCTACGTACCTTGAAACGGAAACCATCAAATTTTGAGGAGGGGTTACAAAAAATTTCCATACTCAGAATCATTATTGAAAATAATAAAACAATAATTATACACCTATTTCTCATCAGTTGATATTCCTCTCCAATTTTACTCCAGATGTTGTTCTTGATATCAGACCAAGACCAAAATTTGACCCCCTTGGAATTTTTGAAAATTAATCATCTTCGAACTCATCTTTTTATTTGTTAATAAGAAACTTTTGGCGAAATTTGGTATTTTCATCATGCACCCAAGGTCAGATATCGTTTGGAGTGACACAAAAAATAAATAAATAAATAAATATATATATACATTTTTCTTAAAATCTAGGGATGAAATTAGGATACTCTAAAACGGATTCGGGTATAAAACAATTTCAAAAATTCATGTTCCGAAAACTTCGAACCTGCAATAGCTTCATTTTCTTGGACAATTCGCTAACATTGTTGCCAAATAAGTATGTTTTATTTTATCAGTTTATCTAACCTAACGTTACCTGTAACATTTACTGCTTCATTAAATTTACATTCAGCTTTGTTTGTAAAGTCAAACCGTATATTTTCTATTTCCCATGCCCCCCCCCCCCCCCCCCCCATTCAACAATCCTGGCTACGCCACTGACCATAGAAGTGCCGCAGAATAAGTTGGAATTGAAGAACAGGTGCTGTCGGAGGCAAGAAGGATCTCTTGGACCTCCTTCTGTCTGTCGGATTGTCGGCTACACATCCACCTCTAGATTAATATCAACTCGCCACCCCTCCTTCTCAGTGTATCAAGCACTGCCGGTAAAATTTAGGATGGCCTAGTGATACTGAGCGATGGTGGGGGCTGGTTCCTGTTACTGTCCATGGTTGGAGGGTCCTAAAAGCCAAATCTGTCTCCATCACACCACAATAATCGTCGGCTTGATTGTCGGCAGAATAGAATGAATTATTCATTTAGTAAGACTATTCTGCGACACTGCAAGGTACCTACTTGATACCAAATATAATGGGGAAAATGAATTAAAGCCAGACAAGGAAAATTATTTTCTCGACTCGGAAATATGTATTCCATGCTATTATTTTAACTGAATCCCCACTTTCCATTCCGACAAGAATATTGATATCTCTTAAATTCTCCTAACCAACAAAACCCTATTAAGCAAGTGACATAAGCGTCAAGTGCATATATGTAAACTTACCTGCAAGTTACATTGTTGAATGTGAATCCTGATGCACAAATCACGTTGTTTCTACATTGGCAAGAGCATGTGTTCACATCCCAGCGTTTATTTTGTTTGTCTGCATCGCATTTCTGCTTTTCATCTCTGTTCGTGCATTTGCACTGACATTCAGCACTGCTGTACTCTTGAAGTGGATTACAGTCCTGAAATAGGAAGAGAGGTAGGTATACTTAATGCGAATAGAAGTACAGATAACTACATAGGTATAGGTACTATAATTTTTACAATGTAGGGTACCACGTTTGGAATAAGGTTGAATTTAAATATATGAAAATTATATCGTCAGGATCCTACAGAGTATGTAGGTACCTACTCGCAACTTTGTATAGAAATCTGACTAAAACCTTGGCTTCCTGTAGTTTTTGAACATTTCCAAACCACAGTGTTTCATTTACGACCTAATTTTATTGAAATTATACCCATCAAATAGCTGTGAGTCGGTGTCTGGAAAATTGCTCATAAATCATTAATTTTTCTTGCAGAATCGACCAAACTGGCTTCCGTGTGAAATAAATATTGTAGAGAATCAAATTCTGCGTAGAGAATGAGAAGAGTTATGTAGCCATAAGTTTTGAATTCAACGCCCTTCGTTGTGAAATTTGAGCAATATTTGATCCCCAATATTTGAGATTTTAATGAAGTGTTTGCAGCCAGTAAGCGGTTTCAGGTATATGAATAGGAGGTACTTATAGTATAACCAGCGCGCATTTTCCAATGAAGTGTGGAGAATCCACTCCACTAGTACAGAATCCGCTCCAAGGTGCGTCGAATCAGCTCTTTAGCTTTAGTACTCCTACTAGCGCTAACAGAAACATAGGTAGGTATTATGTTATAGACGTTCGACCTACTGATTGTTTGACAATGCATCCGCATGCACATTTGATGTGTCTCTCTTCTTTCACGTAAATAGCAGGCAAGTTCTTCCATTTCCGCTTCCCCAGATACTTTTTCACTGCGACCTGCAACAAGCAGGTAGCGAAGCTGTGTGAACACCATGAATAAAACGATAATAATTTGGGTACAAATGTATAAGTGTCCAGTGATCTAATAATATAATCAACATTAGGTACCTATATTAATAATAAGCCAAGTATAATACGGCTGACCAGACGTCCTTCTTTCCGAAGGTATACTTTTCAACCTGTGATCTTGCTGACGCCTAATATATAAAGTAAAATATATATAATGATTAGGTACCTAAGGGAAAATCGGATACCTTGGAGCCCCTAACACAAAACCGCTGCGAAGCCCTTGTCACATGGTTTACTACTCTATTGGACATACACGCTACAGAAATGTTGGCTGTTCATTTATTGCTTCTTTCATGTGTTATAATGAAAATATCTATTTTTTATGGTTTCCACCAATTTTGGCCCTTAAAAACTTGGACTAGGCTCCTATGTTTGACAAATTATCTTTGATAATTGATAGTACCATTTCAATGTCTTGATTCACCTGTTAATACTACTTCTGGCGTTATTATACAAATCATTCTATATAATATTATTATACAAATACATAGATGTATTATTCACAAAATAATAAACCAAAATGACTCCCACATGAATATTTTTTCATAATCAAAAATGCTTTACATTCCATGATTAGGTATACATATTCATGAATGAGAATAGAGAAAGGAAAATCTTCAAATGATTTTTTCTCTTGAAATCCAAATCCCAGAAGTAGGTACAAAATGGTCGAATGTAACCCCACTATGCGGGTACATTCGATCATGCTAAGGGGTCATTCAGCCCCACCTGTCTCATCGTCTTTTTAAAAAATCAGTAAACCAACACAGGGACAGGCATGAACACTCTAAATCACGATAGGAGGTCAATAAGAGAGGATTCAAACAGATTTTTTTTCCAATAAACTTTACTGATACAGTTATTTAGAAATACAAGCGCAATAAAGATCGGAGGGTTTCCAAAACGAATTCCAGGCTTTCCATTTCAAATAACTGGTTTATCATGGAAATGGAACGGAAACCCTTGAAATCGATTTGGAAAGCCTTGAATTTGCCTTCAAAGAAAAAAATTATATGAAATACTGCGATCGATTTTAAAAACTAACATAAAACAATCCATATTACATCGATGTTAAGCATCAATTAGTTTGGGATACATCGATTCTGCTTCGGCCGATTCGATTCTATGGGCGTTCTTCGTTCTTGGACAGCGACCGATCATCTGTCCGCTTCCAAGACTTGTATGTTATGTTGTACCTGTGTTTCTTCAGTACCTAGGCAGTTACCTCCAAAACGTAAGAAGGTACACATAATACACTCCAAATTTTGTTGGATTTTATATTTAAGCGCCAATACTTGTAATGGCCCACCCCCACCTAACTTATCATCTCACTTCTCACCACCTACGGGTTCAGTCCTGTTAGATTTTTTAAATTTTTATTTATTTATTGCCACTTTATAACATCAGTATATAAAACATTTGCTTCATGATATTGTTAAGTAGGTATTTAAATTACATAGGTTACAGTCTATCGTCAGGTTTTATGGTAATTTATGACTCTTTTGTAGGTACCTATGTTAATTGGACGGATCGCTCAGCAAAGCTAGTGCACGATCCGCTCTTTAGTCCAGGCAACGAATGATTCTAGGTGAAAATGCCTAGAGTAGTAAGTTTGACTTCGGGGCTTTGTTAGGACCATTTAGGAGGTAAAATACTAAAAGTCCGCCCCCCTTGGAGGCAACCGGGGTGCGGGGTCCCTTTTTCTGGTTTTTCGCTTATAACTCAGGAAACCTTAGGTCCTATAGCAAAAACCGCTGCAAATGATTATACAACGATTTATTATTTAACTGCAGACCCCTTCTGCGTATTTCACTGTTTTCTGTGGTCAATACCTACCCTCGTTCTCCCCCAAGAAGCCCTAAATCGAGTAATGGAGCCGGCGCGGGAATCATTTCATAAAAATGCACGGGATTCAATCATTCAATCACTAATTATTTCTTGTTATTCATGAAGGACGTTTGTTCAAGTTACCAAATCCAAAAGAGCAATCACTCTTCAAATGAGATCAAGTTACCAAATTATATCAAGTTACCAAATCCAAATCCAAATGAATTACCAAATTAGATCAAGTTACTAAATCCAAATCCAAATGAATTACCAAATTAGATCGAGTTACCAAATCCAAATGAATTACCAAATTAGATGAAGTTACCAAATCCAAATGAATTACCAAATTAGATCAAGTTACCAAATCCAAATGAATTACCAAATTAGATCAAGTTACCAAATCCAAAAGAGCAATCATTCTTCAAATGAGATCAAGTTACCAAATTAGATCAAGTTACCAAATTATTCAAGTTACCAAATCCAAATCCAAATGAATTACCAAATTAGATCAAGTTACCAAATCCAAATCCAAATGAATTACCAAATTAGATCAAGTTACCAAATCCAAATCCAAATGAATTACCAAATTAGATCAAGTTACCAAATCCAAAAGAGCAATCATTCTTCAAATGAGAAAATATGTATCACAAAACAGCCCACACGATTTCATACAGCCATCCGTGAATCAGGTGTTCCCTAGCAATGATACCTGGGCCGGATTTATACCGATTCATTTACTATCATGTTGACGAAGCTTTTCGGTGCAAACCAACGCCTGGACGTACAATGCTCCGGGTGGTCTCAAGAAATTATTTAGTTCGAGATCAATTAAAAAAGTTAAAGAAAAAAACGCTGCAAAGTCCTTGTCACACGGGTTTATTATTCTATTATTTTATTGGTCTACAGAAATGCTGGCTGTTTATTTATTGTTTCTTTCATGTAAAATAATTGAAATAGCTATTTCTGGTGGTTTCCACAAATTTTGGCCCCCAAAACTTGAATTAGGTACTACGCTCCTTTTTTTTCTTCTTTTTTCAAATTACCTTTGATCATTTATTGTACCATTTAATCGTCTTGATCCACTTGTTGACACTTTTTCTAGGGTTATTATACAAATTGATGGTGATTTCAGACGATTTCGCAGGTTTTTGACTCATAAAAAATCAATTTTGGGAGCTGAACATCTGGTACAACCTCAATTTCCACTCCTTGGTCAAAATCGACTTCATATTCGGTCTTCTCGTCCCCAAAAACATGGAAAACGATACCTCAAAAGCTCATTTTACTACTATGTTACTAAAACACAAAAAGTACCTATTTTTATACACATTTTCACTCATAACTCCCCTGGATATATTCCGATCGGGCTGAAAAGTTTCGGGACACAACTAAGGCCCAAATGGAGCATGTGTGCGAAAGAACGATTTTTTTAGACCGAAAATGAAGCCTGTACACGTGATACGGCGTACGACGTACGGACATTGCATTTTTGGAATCTGCGCAACTTGAAACGGAAAAGAAAAAATTTTGAGGGGGTGTTATAAAATTTTTTTGCTGAGCGAATACATAGGTGTATTATTCACAGAATAATAAACCAAAAGTTTCTATTGAAAATTTCCGAGCTACGGCTAATTTCAGTGCGATTGGATTTTTCCTTCGATGCAGACAGAAAGACCGACAGACACGGAACCAAATTAGTAAAATGCGAGTGGCACTATTGAACTCGGAGGAAATGAAAAAGGAGGCCATATATCTGTACGGCCAATGATCGAACGTTAACGGTTTCCTCTGGCAACCTACCTTTGACGTACCTACCATTTTGCCACGATAATAAACAATTAAAATGTCTTTAAAACCATAAAAGAAAAACGGATGAATGAATAAATGAAGATGATACAAGGAGGTAAGCAACTTTCTAACCCCCAAAAATATTTTATATCACTAAGCCTCTTTTTTTGCTTAATCGACCATCCTCAAAGTTCGTCGTTAAGTGAAAAGAGGGCTTGATATCAATCGAAAATGAATTAAAAAATTTCTGATGATTTCCACCAATTTTGGCCCCCAAAACATGAAATAGGTACGCTTTTTTTTTTTTTTTAAGATCATCTTTGATCATTGGTAGTGGCATTTAATGGTCTTGATTCTCCTGTTTACACTTTTTCCAATGTTATTGTACACATTGATGGTGATTTCAGACAGTTTTCCAGGTTTTTGACTCATAAAAAACCAATTTTGGGAGCTGAACCTTTGGTAAAACCTCAATTTCCGCGTCTTTGGTCAAAATCGACTTCATATTCGGCCTTCTCGTCCTCAAAAAGTCAGTAACATAGTTTCAATTCAGGTTGGTAAGAATAATCAATTTAGACTTCAATCAGCCATGTGCTTCACAATATCTCGGGTCTTGTAGTGGGGGATAGATGGAGATGCGGAGATGATGAGATGGAGAGTTAGTTTTCCTCTAGAGTTTTTTAAAATTAGTTTTGGGGAAGGAATGATGGAAGATGAGTCTAGGATTAAGAAATTCCATCGACGAGTGCCGTAAGAGGTAGGTATCTGAATCGGAGTTTGTAAGCTATTCTAACTGCGCTATATTTTCTATAAATAACTACTCATGCAAACTAGGCATGTGATCAGAAATGTAAATGAATTTACCCACTGAAAAAGGCCTTTTAAAATGAAAAAGAAGAAGATAATGTGTAGATCTAATTAGCATTTTCATGACAGCTGCGCTGGTGAAATCAAACCTATTACAGTAGAGATAAATTGTGATTATTTGAGACAAATTCAAGATTCAACTCACTTTGAGCAGAAGAGGTTCCACTTCGACTGGCTGGCACTTTTTGTTGGCGAAATTCCCACAGCAGCCACCGCATTTTTGGATTCTCGTACAGCTGGGGATGTAATAGAGTGATAGCTCTTCTGTCTGTCTCAAGTTAACTGTCGTTAGCTCTGGTTCGCATTCTGCCGGTTTGGGTATCGTATAACCTGAAAAATATATTATATCTGAGTTAATAAAGATCACTAGGTTAGGTTAGGTTAAAATGGACGTTCGCCAATGTGTGGCACACAGTTTCCTCACAACTATTTAGATGATCGTAAAGACTACATTAAAACATTTACTTTTTTATTGACTATTTTAAAACATAACTGCTAATATCGATCCATAAAATTAATCGGTCTGCACTCGGCCGCATTTTAGTTATTTATGTTGGTAGATAGTCGCAATATATGAATTAAATGATTTTTTGTACTGAATCTCGCCCATCTACCAACATGAAGACAAAGTGGAATTTGTGTTCCTATAGGTGACGAAGTATCCACGATGGCGCTTGCGCAGACGGAAATTAAACCCCATTCTTTATGAAATCCAAGTACTTATGGGTATCAATGGGAAATTCCTTGTGAATTCCATATCAAACGGCTAACCAGAACCAAAAAGTTTCAAGTCTGCGCATAAAGAAAATTACGGACCAATTTTGATTATCTTCATTTGGGATCCCTTAAGGCCCAACCAACAACGGCACTCCAAATTCGCGCTCATTAAGACCATTCTTTCTTAGGTGTAGTTATAGGCGTTACAAAAGGTTCACAGTTGCGCAAGCACAGACGAATGTTACAATCTGATTTGGACGGAATTCATATGAGACCATCAAATCTATTCGCTTCTACCATTCGAAACTCAATTCATTACGACCAGTCTTTCGTACAGTTATGCGCGTTGCAAAGATCTGCAATGAAATTTTTGATCGGTAAGGTCTAAACTCAGAAGGCAAGTACTTGGAAATTTTCATTTAGGTAAAAATAATAATAGGTAAATAAAATAAAATAATGATATAAAAATGAAGTAATAATTAAACGATCACGTCTCTAGTGCTGGAACTGGGGCTAAGACCGAGATCGAGTCTGTGATTTATCTGAATGGAAGATTTGAACGAGCACGTGTATGAAAAACTTGATGAATATAATTATTATTAAGAGTGACTAACTACGATCTGAGGCATTTGATACCTAGGTGAACCTATCTATTTACGAAGTACAAAGAGGTGGATGGACATTGTCACTTTTAGTTCCATCCGAAAATGTTTCTATGCTCAATATATGAAACAATATACCTGCCTGAAGTTATTCATCACGACCAATGGAGGACAACGGAGCTAGTTATGGATACTCGGGATTTCGTAACACCCGCTAAGGAGCTGCAAAGTGAGGGGCTCGAGGTGAATCAGCACTAGATGGCAAATCCTGATGAAAAGATTAGCAGAGTTACTTGACGGCAGAACCCGAACCGGTGCATACTGAATTTTACTGCATCCCAGTGCATGAAGAGTAAAAATACTCAAGTAGTGTTCTTTCGCCGGGCTGATGACTCTAGTACCTGCTACTAACGGCGGATTCCTCCGAAGTATGTAAATTGTAAGCAGGTTATGTGCCTATAAGAAAGAGTTAATACTTATTGTATCTAGCTTTTGTAGAACTGAAAGTTATACATATTACAGAAGGATAGGGCAGAACGATTATCTACAGCAGGTTTTTTCCGCAGTATTTCCTAATGAGTTTAGGAAGGTACGTACGTGCTCCATTTGAAATTATTATTTGCACTTATTCATAATCATCATGAAAACCGATCTTCACATATTTTGTTTCAGGATTTCTATAAATATTTGGGGTCGGATCCCATAGTATAATCTTATGATGTTCGCGTTCAGAATTCATAATAAATTCTCGACGTTATTAACAATGATGACTGGTGATTAGTAGACATAAAAGAGGGTTTCTGGCGCAGGGGTCATCCTGCCAAGGTCGAGGGTATGCTAAACCGGCACCATCTACTCCAATTGTGACGCAGTAATGAAGCAGGTGATACAAAAGCTGGGGTTTCGAACGAAAAATTTTGCACCTGGCTTCCTCATGGAGGTCGAGGGTTCGAATTCATCATCTGTTATATTTATATACAGCTGAGGTATATCAACTGTGATTGCCACTTGTTATACCGTTTTTCAGCTTCCAGTCCTTTCTCCGCCCGAAATGAATACTGGAGCTCACGCAGACCTCTATGCACTGTACGATGTCAAACGTTTGAATCCTAGAGCCCATAAATGATGTACTATCAAATTTTTTCGTCCCGATTCGACCAAAAGTGAAAAATCTAACTTTTTTTTCTTGCGATCTTCCAGAGTAATCTAAATTCGACGGGTATTTTAGAACTGGTTCACAAATAATGAACTCTTATTAATATCAAGGGAATTATATATTATGTTGGCTTATACACAAAAGCTCCCTTTCGCACAAATCGATGTACAGATTTCCCGATTTGGCTCAGATTTTAAGAAAATCTAGAAAACTTCATTTTGAAATTCAATTTACATCACTGTTGAAAATTTTACCCAGGTAACTTCGATGTCCCATTTATAGGGGAAGGATTTTCAGACAGACCAACAGCAAGTTGTCTGACACACAGAATGACAGCAATCACGTTGTCTGAAACACAGAATGTGATTTGAAATTCCAAATTTTGGATCGCCTCGCGTTCACTCATTTTGGAGGGCTTTGAAAACAGGTTCCTTGAAAACAAAATATCTGTTTGGAGAAATTACTTTGAGTGATCTGTGGTGAATGGAGGGGACGCAGAACTGAACTTCAAATCCCCGCGGATTCTCATATGGAAGCGAATAAGGAAATGCAGAGAGTTATCACGAATCGCTGGGCTGAGTAGTAATAGTTCTGGACGAGAACTGAATTGGATGAGAAACCTGGAATGAGGTGCAACTTCAAGAGCAATACTGTTATACTCATGATGAATCAACCAGAGCAGAATCGGAAGAAATAGTAATGTCATATTAAGTCATACCAACACTCAGGAAGATCACACGTCTGAGATTATGGTACCTCAAAATTTATGGACGCAGTTCTTTCAAGATATAGTATCCTATTAAATATTTTTTTAAACAGGAATGCGATTTTTGCCAAAAAAGTATTGTTTGCCTTTATTTCTCTGATTCTTAAGAAGATTAGCTAGGAGGATTGCACTTTTGTGTTCTAAGAGATCCTGAAAACCATCCTGAAAATAAGGAGTGTACATAATACATACCAATTTTTATGCATGATCGAGCATCGATGTATGGAGGACCCTATATTTCCCTCGAGGATGGAGCAGTTATACGAGTTCATCACTGACCATAATTTATGCTTTTCTTGCTTCACAAACTTTTCACTGATTTCAAGCAAGATATTGACCGTATCAATAAATTGTCATAGGTAGTTAGGAGATTGTGAAAACCGAACGAAGAGAAAATCGAGTCTGCACAAATCTGATCGGCCTTGTTTTGCTGAGCTTATGTCGACTCTGTGTGAATTCTTCATGTTTCATTGAGCCAATGTCTTGTCAATGAAATCATCAGTTCGCTTCCATTTAGGATATTCACACAATCTTGTTTCTTCATCCGGAACTCCACAAAATCTAACTTGTAAATCTTGTTGATTGTGGTGTAAATTATCTGAAAAAGTTCAGGAACCACTGATCTAGATCATTCAACTTGGTTTTACGGCTACCTATCATCGATCGGTCCTGATTCCAACTTGGAAATAAGGAGGTCATTAATTTCACGACCCCTCGTCATTTCTACTCTTATCATAAATGTAGCCGATAGCATGCAACAAAAAGGTTCGTCGCCTCGCGAGAACCAAATGAGGAAATCCGTATTGTGTTGGTGCCGGCAATTACATTTACTTTGTTAGTTGAGGGCCTGATTATACTCATCCTTCGTACCAACACTTCCCCCGCGCTTCTCCCTCATCTTCAAACCGCTGACGCATGTTGTGGCGAGACCCAATTGCCCTGACAATCTAAGGCTAGTGAGGTAAACGGTCGTCGCCATCCAGATCCATTTTCTCGCGAGAAAACGAAAGAGTTGAATCCATCTTCAAACAAAACAAGTGAATCAGTATCGAGCTATCGAAGGTATGCTTGTTATCGGACAGTAAATTTGTTATCTCCCAAATTAGCCTTTCGATCATTAACCCTCGACTATTTCGACTGATAGATTCGAATAAATATTGGAATGAGCACTCACATGTGTAGCAGGTTCTAGCCTTTCAATACACATGAGATAGTGCAGGATTTCGATTTCCGCGATAGCAAAGGAGATTCCAGGTTTTTTTTTTGGACAATCAGGTCCGAGAATTTTGGACAACAAATTTGGACATCAGGTTCTGATGTCCAACTACTCTCAAACCCGCATTTGCCAAGTTTTAGCTCAAAGCCCCGTGTAGTACGGCCAAAACTGTTGAAAAGAAAGAGGTCGAGAAGAAAACGCAATGACGTCAGATCCGCGGAGGTAAGGTGCCTTCAACTATCACGTCTTTTCGTTTTTCACCCGTTTTGGGCCCACATCCAACCTCGGGTAACCCCCATGTTGCACCTTTTCGGAAAACCTTCCCTGAGATATTTCACTTGAGAGAATAAATTGAAATGCCCATTTAGAAGAACAAGTGGATACCGACTACACTGCAGGTCACGCTGTCCGGAACGATGGCTTCAAACATGTGGGATTGTTACTGCTTTGTCTCGGGTGAATCGAACCAAAACGTTCTACCGAGTAGGTCGCTACAGCTTGCTCCCCGATTTAAAATTGAAAATGCACCGAATGGGTACCCACCTACCTTTTAACAATTTCCATAAAAATAACGCTTGGGCTGCTGATGGTTCTAAAGATCAAAATCAGATCACCGGATCACCAGTTTTTTACTTATCCGGAGAATATTTGTGACTTCGATGACAGTGAAGAATGTATGTGGGTTTTAACATGGTTTGCCAAGTCCGTGGATGTGCAGAAGCTTGAAGATACGCTTATGATCAGGCTTTGTAGAACCACAGGTGCACCAATACCCCACCGCCCTTTACGTTCGAGCCACACGCGTCAAACCTCGAGTTATTGGTCAGTGTAAGCGGTACATGCACAAGAAGACAAAACGGTTTGATTTTTATGAAATAGGGGATGACGCCGAAATTGGATTCAACGTCCTTGAAATACCAGCCTTTTGTTGGAATCTGTTTCACGTATAATTTTGGGCCGTGTCCACTAATTTGGTTACCACCTCTCATATTGCACATTTTTAGGAAGCATGTTTGATGGATCAGGCATCAGAACATCATTTGGGAGGCATCGCACAACTTTACTTACCCACTTACAGTCGATAGGGTGGCTAAGTACAATGGGCCGTATCTCAAAGAATACTACATATAATATTGTGAGTACTGTAATTCGTAGGTACGTGAGTTATTTGTGGTTCGATAACAAAACTACGGGCAACGACCAGACTTCAAAAGAGTAAGTGCAGGTTGGACCCAAAATGAATCGGTGAATGTTAAAGGGGCAGTAGTCCAAGAAAGCTGACTTTCGGAAAAACGAAAAAAACTGTCCTGTTCCGAATATATTGGCAACTTGTTTAATTGGACCTTACCCTTTAGTTGAACCAGTGATCAGAGAAATATTTGAAGAGGAAAAGAAATTTTAATAGCATTTCCCTATTTAACAGAATTTTTTGAAGGTGGTGGACTACTGCCCTTTCAACTTGCTATAACGAAATTGAGAATTTTGTGTTGGTGTTTTTGTTAAATTGAGGAAAAGCCAAGGTTCTAATGACAAACAATAATTTTTTAAGTGAATCTGAATGTTTATTTATAATTGAACAAAACAAAATTTGGTTGTCATCAGCTGATGCCGCACAGCGACCGTGCAGGTCGACGCACGTTAAAAGGGCCATAGTCCCGGACTACTGCCACTTTAACATGCTAACCTCAGAAATTCGTAGTTTCCAACCGTCTCTACGCCTCCAAAATGTGGTGGACAACGGTCCTTGTAGCATCAAACAATGCGGCTGCCCATATAGAACCCGAAAATGCAAAAAAACGAATATTGACAAAACATGGACAACTGCCCTTTTAACATTCACCGATTCAAATAGTCCCATATGAATTTGAACAAAATCTTTCTAATAAAAGAAAGACCAAAAAAACTTCCTTATGCGTAAGCGTGACATCCTGGCCACGCTACCTAATCGAATGGTCGTAATGAGCAGAAGTTTTATCGTGCTAGGCCCTAGATGTTCCCATGTGTATTGCGTTGTTAGTGTTATTGTTGGTGTTTGTTTATTGTTGCCATACATTGCATTTTCTGAAATTTAATAAACATCTATCTATCTTTATAAATTTCGGAAACTTTCGGCCATGTATGCGCGAACTTAGGATCCTCGTAACACTGACGTCAGTTACAGAAAAGAATGGAAATAATGAGCTGAAATTCGGAAGGCATGTTCCAGTTAGGCCCAAGATGGTCCCACATGATTTTCATCAAATGACAACAGGATCTTTCGTCAAATGAGAACAGGAATCATGCGCCATCTTAGAAACTTTATGACCAATATAAATATTGATCCGATTTTATGAATGGATTGCTTTGCAACCCTGTAGGGAGTAGCAACGCAGTTTGTGTTAATATAGTCAATAGTTACGAGGAAACTGTGCCACACTTTGGTAGATTAATTGTTCCGAAGAAACTGATGATAACGATGTATGTATAGGTGTAATATCTAGGTGCACCCAGGTGATATATGTTTTGGTAGATACTAAAGCCAGCACGAATAGGTACAAACTGGAAAAAAATGAAATAAAATAAATAAACCCAGATCCACTGATAAATCTATAGGTACGCATTTTTCAAGAAACATATTGTTGCACATTTTTCATAAACTACATGGACCCCCACCGGACTCTATGTAGATTAGTACTCGCACTGCAGTCATTTGGACTACTTTCTAAATTCTGATTAAAATAAGTACCATGTAGTTTTTGATCAATTTTCGAAAACAGCAAATTCCTACTATTCCAAATTCCACTATTTTCTGTATAGATCCTCGTCGATTGCGGTGATCATTTCTCGGACAAAATGGGGCTGCCTACTCGTGAGTAAGATCATATACCCAAGTAAAAAATACGAAGTACCTAATGGTCGTCACTGGATATGTGAACGTATTTATTTATTTTTTAAATGAAATTAGATTCCATCCTGAGAATTTTGACACCAACCGCACTGTCCTACGATAAGTAGTTCTTTTTCTATGATTTTTCGAATTTTCGACAAATTCTGACGTCATTGTACCCCTTTCGCCTGGGCGGGACCCTCCTGTCCACTGTGACGTTAGAACTGGTTGAAAATTTTAAAAATCAAAGAAAAAGAACTGCTTATCGTAGGACAGTACAGTGTTGGTGTCGAAGGTCTAATTAAAAAAAAATAATATAAACAGCTTTTGTGACCCATCAAATGATCCCCACCAACAAATGATTTCAAATTAATGTAATCGAAGCCCGACTGTTAAGTTTAGGAAAACCTGCATAGGTGCCTGTATGATTTCGCATTGTCGAAATTCCCTACTTTCAGACTACAGTCAACACTTGAACTCTGAAGTTTAAATCAGCTTTTCCCTCAGCTTTTCCCTATACTAGTACTGAGAAAACCGAGCAGAATTTTGCAGTTTGATTCATGCTAATTTAAACGAGCATCTCTCTATATTATAAGGAGCAAGCAGCTGGCCGTGATGCGCCCCGAAAACACCAATCGGTGGGAAAGACAGAGGGCTTCAAAATATTCAAATAAATAAATATCGTAGGCAATACTCTTCAACGATTTTGAAGCTACAAATTTGTGAAAGATTGAATCCTTTTTTCCATCCTTCCTATTAGCAGAGAGCATGAAGCATCATGCACTCCCCTAACTGGAATACATGTTATATTTCATAGTTCGAATGACATTTTGACAATGCAAGGCAAAAGAAGTATGGGAGAAAAAGAAGAACAAGCAAGGCAGAAGCAGAACATGGGATAAAATTCAAAGTTTCAGATTCAACCCACAAAAATATAAATATCTAGTTGTTCTGCTGAATGATGCCACTGACCAGTAGAAAAGCCGAATCCAACAGTCTTTTCGTGATTTTTCCAGAAAAGATAAGTTAAATATGTACGTCATATGAATAATTGTTGCTCTGCAGTCATTAGAGTACACGTGAAAAATAATCCGTCCCGTATTGAGGATGATTTTTATTATCTCTTCTCTCAATGACATCAACTACTGGTCTTATCTTCGAAATTTCAACGATTTTTTGCTACCTTCGACAAAGTCATACACTAGCGTTATCGGGTTTAGACCATCTAGACAGATTACTTTGTACGTAGATACCTTCACAGCGAAAATGTGACGCATTCCCATATTCCTGGTTCACTTTTCAAAATTCCAAATGTCGCAGTTTTGTAGAGTGACCATTCTCAATGAATATTCGGAAATCACGAAATGGCCTGAAGTATAATCCAGTGCGCATGATTCTTAAAGCCCTGGTGTGTGAACAAACATACGGACAACAGAAGTGATGCATCTAGACCAGTACAAGTGATGCATCAGTACCTCCAGTGGTCTTTCCAAACATACAATCAGCGTATCAATGAGCTCCATGGATCAACAAATAAATTGGTTTTTTGGGTCAACGAAAATGAACACTATGTTATTGGTACTCAATTACTCCATAATGTTTCCAATATAGCCCCCCCCCCAACCCCAACCCCACCCCAGTCTATAAGATTATCAATCACTACACCTTACTCGCAAAAAATAAAAATAAAGAAAAGAAAAAAAGAAGGTGAATTTCCAGCAACAAGACCGCCACTTCGATTTTTCTGAGTTCAGGGCAATCTGCGAGGAGAGATAGTAAAAGGCGTCGATGAAACATTACAGACCTACATTAATGGCACTGGTCGTTCTACTATATGGGTGCTCTAGGTATCTATTATGGTCCATAAAGACAATTACGAAATATCATGTAATGCTCTCGCGACCACGTCGTCGTTACTGTTTTCAATAAGGAGTACCCATGACTTCGGTTAGTATTACTTTCCCATTTTTAAATGACAGTAGGTTCCACTCTAAGATTTTTGAGACCAACCGCACTTTCCAGTGAACGGTTCTTCTTCTATGAGCTTTCAGTTTCGGCAACAAGTGACGTCATTGCACCCCTCCCGCCAGGGCGAGACCCCCTTGCCCAGTGTGACGTCACTTGCTACCGACACTTTGAAAGCTCATAGAAAAACGCTGCAAAGTCCTTACCACATGGGTTTATTATTCTATTGGACGTACCTACAGAAATGTTGGCTGTTCATTCATTGTTTCTTTCATGTGAAATAATTGAAATAGCTATTTCTGATGGTTTCCATCAATTCTGGCCCCCAAAACACAAATTAGGTAGGCACGCTCCTTTTAATTTTTTTTTTTTTCAAATTATCTTTCATCATTGGTAGTGCCATTTAATCGTCTTGATCCACGTGTTGACACTTTTTCCAGGGTTATTATACAAACTGATGGTGATTCCAGACGATTTCCCAGGTTTTTCACCCATAAAAAATCAATTTTGGGAGCTGAACATTTGGTAGAACTCAATTTTCCCCTCTTTGGTCAAAATCGACTTCATATTCGGTCTTCTCGTCCAAAAAAACATGGAAACCGATACCTCAAAAGCTCATGTTACCAACATGTTGCTAAAACGCAAAAAGTACCTATTTTTACACACATTTTCACTCATAACACCCCTGGGTATATTCCGATCGGGCTGAAAAGTTTCGGGACACAACTAGGGCCCAAATGGAGCATGTTTGCGAAAGAACGACTTTTTTAGACCGAAAATGAAGCCGGTACACGTGATACGGCGGACGGACATTGCATTTTGGTTTATTATTCTGTGAATAATACACCTATGTAATCGCTCAGCAAAAAATTTTTATAACACCCCCTCAAAATTTTTTCTTTTCCGTTTCAAGGTACGTAGATTCCAAAAATGCAATGTCCGTCCGCCGTACGCCGTCTGCCGTCCGCCGTATCACGTGTACAGGCTTCATTTTCGGTCTAAAAAAATCGTTCTTTCGCACACATGCTCCATTTGGGCCCTAGTTGTGTCCCGAAACTTTTCAGCCCGATCGGAATATACCCAGGAATGTTATGAGTGAAAATGTGCACAAAAATAGGTACTTTTTGTGTTTTAGTAACATGTTAGTAATATGAGCTTTTGGGTTATCGTTATCCATGTTCTTGGGGACTAGAAGACCGAATATGAAGTCTATTTTGACCAAAGAGTGGAAAATCGAGGTTCTACCAAATGTTCAGCACCCAAAATTGATTTTTATGAGTCAAAAACCTGGGAAATCGTCTGAAATCACCATCAATTTGTATAATAACACTGTAAGTAGTATCAACACATGGATCAAGACGATTAAATGGCACTACCAATGATCAAAGATGAATTGAAAAAAAAAGAGCGTACCTAATTTGTGTTTTAGGGGCCAAAATGAATGAAAACCATAAGAAATAGCTATTTCAATTATTTCACCTGAAATAAACAATAAATGAACAGCCAAAATTTTTGTAGGTATGTCCAGTAGAATAATAAACCCATGTGACAAGGACTTTGCAGCGTTTTTTGAATCTACTCACCTTGAAACGGAAAACAAAAAATTTTGAGGGGGTGTTATAAAAATTTTTTGCTGACCGAATACATAGGTGTATTATTCACAGAATAATAAACCAAAAGAACTATTCATCGTAGGAGAGTACGGTTGGTCTCAAAATTCTTAGAATGTAATCTAATTCCATTCAAAATTATAAACAGTAGTCATGGTTACTCCTCGTTGTACTATTCATGACCCAAAAATTACGGGATACAGTAATAAAAATATGTAGGTAATATAAGTATGTACCTACTTCTGCTTGTCTCTTCGTCTTCATCTGAAAAAAGAAAAGAAAAAAAAGTTCCGTTAGATCCTCATAAAAACTAAATAGCCAGATATATGTGATATTCGTTAGAAATTATACGTGCGATTGACAGTCAATAAGTAGGTACCTACAGAACAAAAAACTTCGGCCAAGTAAAAGCAGGATAGGGTTTGGTGCAGCGGAGGTGCTGGTTCGGAAAGAACAAAACGTAGAAATCTCCGCATATGACACGAGTAAAATGTTGTTTGGGGGTGATCCACTACCCGCTAAAATCTGCGGGTAATGCAGTGATGCGACGATACCGCGAACACCTGTTTTTGTATTATCAAATTCCCGAACGATGTGGCATTCACCGATCGAATGTTCAAATATAAATGGCAACAAACTTCTTTTCTTAAAAATGTATCTGGGTACCCAAGCCCATTGGCATGACCAAAAATTCTTGCGATGTATAATACATATTATTAACTTTTTGCTACTAAACTTATGTTGTAAACGCACAGAACCCTTTAATAGACGCTGAACTGATCGAAAATTGTGTTCCTTACTATTTTCTACCTTTAATCCCATTAGTTGGTACTATTACAATTAATTAATACCACCCCGAAAGAGGGAAAACGAATAGTCCGAAAAGTTCCGGCAGAGTCCTTGTCTGTCACCTCCGGTGACAGTGCATCCACTGGATGCATGGATGCAGTGTGACGTGCATACTAATGAAGCTGAATGAGTCACCGTGTATACTACTGAGCGCAGCATCCAAATGGTGGTTTAGGGATACGTTAGGGATGGTTAAGGATGGTTCCCTAAATGTTCCATAGTGAGGAAACAGTACAGCACATTTCACTGGTATCTGAACCAATTTGAGGGACTCCAGGAAAAATTATTTGATACCTACCACTGTATTTTTTTTAAATCTTAAAGCTAGGCAATTGATTTTATTGAGCACAAAGTCCAGCAATTATAAATTTTTTAGCGCAAAGTCCAGGTATTTTTTTTTTAAATTGAGCAAGAAGTCCAGGTAATTTTTTTAATTGAGCAAGTAATTTTTAACCTGGTAATTTTTTTGGTAACTAATTTTACCTGGACTTTGTGCACAGTTTAAATTACCTGGTAATTGTACAGGTGATCAATGACACCTTAACAAACTCGAGGGCTGTACAGAAGGCTCTCCTGTTGTCCCCTCTGGCGTTAGCCACACTCAATCACTCATTCATAATTACCTGGACTTTGTGCTCAATAAAACCAATTGCCTAGCTTCAAGATTTAAAAAAAAATACCTGGACTTTGTGCTCAATTGAAATTTACCAAAAATTTAGCAATTTGTTGGTAATTTTTTTGGTAATTAATTTTAACCTGGTAATTTTTAAATTGAGCACAAAGTCCAGGTAACTGTTTACCAGGTAATTTAAATTGAGCACGAAGTCAAGGTAATTTTTTTTAAATCTTGAAGCTAGGCAATTGGTTTTATTGAGCACAAAGTCCAGGTAATTATGAACGAGTGACTGAGTGTGGCTAACGCCAGAGGGGACAACAGGAGAGCCTTCTGTACAGCCACCATGAGTGAGGGACACAATTACAGCTGAAAATGAGGAAAATCAAAACAATGAGGACAGGTTGTAGTCACTCAGTGTAGCAGATAAACCTGTGCTAAGATGGCACAATGGCAAAATCTGATATTTCACTTTTTCTGGAATCGGGATTTTCAAACCCTCGAGTTTGTTAAGGTGTCATTGATAACCTGCACAAAGATTGGTCGTCCAAACCAAGCGGTTTCCTGGAAAACATCGTTGTCAATTTACCATAATTATGTCCAATAACTGAACATGACAAGATGGCAAAGTGTTATATGTCCGTTGTTTTTTCTTCCATCCTTCAACTTCGACATTTTATTGCTTTTCAAAGATCGCAAGATGTCACATATGCGGACGTATGATCTTTTGCCATCGTCAACACGTCACGGCTTCTTCTACTGATTTGATCAGAGGAGGCAAAATGGATGTTTCCCTCCTGGAGGTTTGCATATGGGATTTGAATAGAAGTAGGTAAGAGCGTCGGAAAGCTGTCAAATGGGTAATGAGTCTCCTACAGCAGCGAATTGGTACGCTCAACAAGTGAACTATTTTTGGTTCGACTGATTTTTCGATTCATGTAATTTTAATTTATTTTTACTCATGTATCATCCTTTCATCATGTTCAATAATATTTTTTACCTTGTTTTAATATTAAATAAAAAAGTATACTAAAGTAGGTACTCTCTAGGTTTAAAAACAAATTAATTAATTCTACCGATTTCAGTAAAAGTGAAGATGGCAAAATCTCATATGTCCGGAGTCTGCTAGGAAAAAACTCGTAATTGTGAAGCTAAAAATTAAAAAACTGCACATGTTATGTCAAACACAAACGGCTCACCGTTTTGACTGTGCCCAGGAATTCATAATTACCTGGACTTTGTGCTCAATGAAACCAATTGCCTAGCTTCAAGATTAAAAAAAAAAAATTACACTGGTAGGTATCATAATTTTTCCTGGAGTCTCTCAAATTGGTTCAGATACCAATGATATATATGCTGTGCTTCCTCACTATGGAACATACAGGGGAGTTTTATTTTATTACATACCTATTACAAAACATTCTTTGTAATGTTTTAAGTAATTTAATCCAAATTAACACTTGAATGCATGGACCGAAAAATCCAAATTTGTATTATAAAATCCAAGTTTCCCCTGGCATTTTGTGCTGTGTTCATCAACAAAAACAATTCAATACCGCGGCCGATAAACAGTCGGTGTTACATTTTTCCCAAAACTCAGTTTAAAGTGTCAATATCCTCTACAAGGTCCCTTCTATTGATTATGAAGATAGAAAGCCCAATTTTACCACATGCGACGAATGTCATGACGACGGTAGTGGTGAAAACTCCGTTCGCTATTGCAAAGAAAAACAGATGTACTCGTAACACAAGCGCTCAAGCGCCGCGCCAGCCATTTTTACCGTTGCTATGAATTTAAATGGCGAAAAAAAGTCTATGTTACATCAGAGCCACTGGTTCTCCGATCACATGGATTTGCAAACGGTTTTTAGCTATCCTGGAAATTTCAGAAATGTAACATGGACTGTTTTTCGGCCGCTTATCATTTTAGCAATGCGAATCATTATCAACATGAATTACTGAAAAATAATGATTTTAACCTGTTGGTAATCCCTTGGAAGTGAGTACCATGGAACATGGTATGCACCTGAGCAATGAGGAGTAACACTGACATCTGATAATATTATTTTCCCATTTTTAAATGAAAGTGGGTTCCATTCTTCTTAGAATTTTGAGACCAGGAGCCGCACTCTCCTACGATGAATAGTTATTTTTTTATGAGCTTCCAAAGTTTCAGCAACAAGTGCCATTGCACCCCTCCCGCCAGGACAGAACCCCTTGCCCAGTGTGACGTCACGTGTTGCCAAAACTTGGAAAGCTCATGGAAAAATAGTTATTTTTCCTCGTATTCATCGTATAAGAGTGCGGTTGGTCTCAAACGTCTTAGAATGGAAACTAATTTATTCCTTTCAAAAATATAAGCAGACGTCATGGGTAGGTACTCCTCATTCCTATATACTTATGGTATGCTGCGCATCCTAACAGCCAGTTCATATTCAACCGATTTCTAAGAGCCGAAGGATATTGATGATGATAAGACTATTCAACAGCGAAGTAAGTTTCACTCGACGGAGTGGCACACCAAGGTTTTCACCTATAAATACTTCCGCGCCACACGCCGATAAGTATGACGCTGTTACAATGAGAAAACGTGGGCTTTGTTATCAAATTCACACGAGTTACGCCACTTACCTCGACATATAAACCGGTGTTGTGCAAAACACGGTGTCACAAACAATCAATTCACAAACTCAACAATTCAATAACTCATTTATTATTGATTTGTATGTCTTATCTCAAATCCCTCTTCTAAACTTGTTCATTTCAGATGCTGATCCTCTTTTTTTAAACGAAACTGTATGTTCTTAGAACTATGCACCTAACATGAAATTTGAATCAAGTTATGCCCCATCTGGCACCCTTCCCACTTACTTTTACTTTTTCGGTTTTTGAATGACCGTTTTCCAATGACTGGTTCTCCTCTGCACGTACATTCACAGGTACGTTACGTTTATGCTGTATCTATTCATGAAGAGAGCAATATACCTAGTCGGGTTTTTAATAAAATTCTCGATGGTTAGAAGTACAAAACAATTTAGTTCAGTACCTATTTTTGAAGTCAGCAGTGTTGGCACCTCTAATTTTTTTCTTCTATGGTCTCCTATAAATTTCACAATGGGAGAGCAACAGTATCGTTTGCCCAAGGTCCAACGTGAAATCCTATATTTCTCCAGATAGGTAAACAAATTTGGCGAGCGTATCAGGAACTCTGCTTTGAGTACAATGACTTCAGTTTCGTATTTAATTATTGAAATTTGAGCAAACTCGAGCTATCTACTCCACAATGAGGCAAGGAGACCACGCAGAGCCCAGTTCTGCTCCAACTGGCATTTGATTCATTTACTGAAGACCGTCACCCTATTTCCTATAATCTCTATAATCTATTTGTAGATATAGTCCTTTGAAAATGTTGACATAATTCGTTGAATATTTGAGATTCGTGGATGCAATATTACTAGGAACCGAATATCCACTGTTCTGTAAGAAAAACCATGGACATTTCCAGGAAAAATACCCATCAGAAAAATTTTGATTTTCAATTCGATCTGCTAAAGTCATGCCATTCCTTGGATATTCATGATCTGGCGCCATCGGCTCTTTGAATAGAAGATAGGAACTTCACTCCTATTTTTTTATTTTAAATAATTGTTTTTATTTGTACAAGGCCTTTACAGGCAATACAAACGTCAAATAGAATACAAAAAAACAATGAACAACGATAATAATAATAAATGAAATATGCTGAACATAAATATCAGAGTTGGTTAAGCAAACTTGGTTTAGTATTAGAACGATAATAAAAATAAATAAAATATGATGACATGAATATCACAGATGGCTAAACAAAATTGATTCTATATTAAAAAGTCACTCATGTCATGGAGTTCATGAAATATCAGTCTACGTTTTATTCGTAACTTAAATAAATTCAAGGGTAGATCTCTTGCCTCTTGGAGGAGGTGATACTTTTCCAACTGATCAGGATTTTCCAAATGAACTTGAACAGGTATACCTAACAGACCTGGAATTCAAGCTAAATTCACATTTTCCTACCGATTAGGATTAGGCAACTGAACGACATTTGTTCATATTTTCAGTAATGGAACTTTGGAGGAAAAAAACCCGCTCGGTGTTACTGTCAGTGATTGATAATTGAAATGTTCACAACACTACGCCGGCGCCGCGCCGTAGCTATCGAAAACATTCAGTAGAAATGTAGGTACGGATTTTATGACGGTTTAAATTGAATGCAAACGTTAGGATTTTTTGGGACCACCAGGAGCATTGCATGTCCAGCCGTTCGTTCACAGTAAGTTTGAACCGAAAAACCCTGAAGTTTCAACCGAAAAGCTTCGTCAACATGAGCGCGGATCAATTCGGTTACATCCAGCCTAGATATCCATGTTAGGGAACTGCTCACGCATGGCTTTATGAAATCGAATTTGTTGTTCCTAGATATTATTTCATTTCAAGTTGGATGATTATTTTGGATTTTGACGATTTGTACTTTATACCTACCTATATTTGTGGTAAGGAAAGTTCTGTGAATTCATCTGAGAATTCCCCCATATTTATGATGACCATGCTGCATGACTAGAACTTACTAACGTCCATTTATTTATTTATTAAAATTTTAACCAGTTGAACCAATTATAGAGTAGAACAAACTAGTAATGATATTCATTAGTAATGGTAGTAATGGTAGGTATACTAGTAATGGCAGCACTTGAAAACTCCCGATAAAAATCAAAGCAAATCAAAGAAAATGCTTACTTACTCTGAATAAGGAACTGAGGGGGGAAAAACCGGTGGATACGCACAGCACAGTAGTACAGACGGTTGATAGTTTGTCGGGGTTGATAAGAGGGACACAACTAGTTAAACAGAGTAACAGAACGGTACAATTTCCTGAACGAACGGTTGAACCGCTCACCGGCGCTATACTGCGCACACTCCGACTTGATACCTTCGCTGTCCCGAGGTGGTCCCGGTGAGGGGTTCGTGTGGCCGAAACGGCGCGTTACAGGAGCTGAGGATGGTGGAAAAATGCTAATTTATGTAACTGTTATTTATTGCCGACTGCCGAAAGTTAGAGCGCTCATACACATACTTCGACTCTGGTGGCATGTTTGTCGTGTTTATGCAGGTATGTGTTGGTGCGTGTGTTGGTAGGTAGGTATGGTCATGTAATAATTTGCAGCGTTTTAAGCAAATGTTGGGAATTTTTTGACCATAATGTTTAAAGATGTGGCAAATTTTGTGTAATTCAAATCTGCCATCTTCAAACTCATCCGTTGTTTGTAATATGCACAAATTTTGAGATACCACCTCAAAAAATAAAAATAAAATAAAATAAATAAATAAAATAGCGACTTGATCTGGGAGAATTGAGATCATGGGGCCCGATTGTTCGCCAAATTTGTAACAACATGCCCAATCAGGTAATAAGTTACATGGATGGGGACGATGCTGGTTCGGTTAGAGATAAAGAGACAGGTACATGCAAAATAGCGCGTTTCCAAAATTTCTCTCCTGGGAGTCAACATATTTGAAGAAAAATTTCATCACAATCATTTACGTTGTGATGACTTACGTGTACCAAGATAGCCAGTTCATCAACATATTTCTATACGTAATATGATCACAATTCGTTCTTTTGAGCATTCAACCAGCCGCAAGAGTAAAAAAAACCAGTCTGGCCAGTTGGGTGGGCAGTATAGCTTCCTCACTTATGGTAAGATGGACGTACCTATAGGATCAGATGGTAAAAAATTTAAAAAAGAAAAGAGTTTTGCCTGTTAATGATCCAATCGCGAGGAAATTCATAGGCAACCGTCTTAGATCCAACCTCCAACTACCCTCCGAATTTGAGCGAAATCGGGTCCATTAGCAACTGGGTAATTGCTGTTTCATTAAACTCACGTTTTACCACTGGTCGACGGCGATGAAATTCACAGGGGACTGTATAAGGGCTAACCCGCTTAATCCCTGAATCTTTTAATCAAAATCGGACCATAATTTCATATAGTTTTGCCCGGGACAAGGAACTGACCACAGACAAACACGAACCAAAATTGTTCAGTAAGCTTTTGAAAAAATGCAAAAAACAAGTGGAAACTTTCATTGTGTAGGATTTTTTTTTTTTCACTTCTTGCACGATTATAAGGCTTCCCCTACCTTCGGGAGTGAGGAAGCAAAATAATGGTGTAGGCTTCCTATGAGGCTCTACTCGGTGGACGCCTGAAAATGAAGACATGGGTAATAAAAGGAAAAGTGTATAACAGGACCTCATCGTATGCCCAACATTCGCCTTCAACAAAAGATCCCCCCAGAGCAAGACAAAGCGTTCTTGAAAGAATGGAGGAACACGTCACGGTGAAGTCCCTCTGCGTTTTAAACTCAAACGAAATTCCAACCATCGATCTTTCCCTCTCACTTGCTCAAATATTCTCCTGTACCCCGCGTATATTAGTTTACTCGGAACGCTACCAAGGAGCCACTTTGGACAGCCTGCACCCCAGTTCTCAAGGAACTTCCACAACATTGTAACTGACTCCAATGCTGGAAAATTATTTCATACTGAGCTCAATGTTCCATAATCATCTTGAATATAACGATCATTCATATTCGAAGAGGATCATTCATATTGGATATACCAATAGTGAGGTAGAAGGCGAACTAGAATTACTTCTGTACCCTATTTCCGTCTCCTTGAAGCATGAGATCGGTTGTTGGATGAACAGGTTGGTTCAGAATACATTATCTAAAATGCCGTTGGGTTTCACCTCTCCAGAGAGCCCGAAACTATGGTACGGTCATATGGCATGAAAATAATAAATCTGACGGAAGAAAATCGCTCCAGATTTCTGGTGACTGTGCACAACTTAAAGGTAAGCTGTTCATGATTCTGAGCCGAAGTAAGCACAATCTAAATGCCGGCATATAACGCAATCCATGAGCTTTGTGATATCCATTGACAAAGAGGGCGAAACATTTTGAAACTACTCGAAATATTATCTGATATTTATAAGAACATCACACTAAATATATTGTGATCCTGAAAAGTACAGTTTTCTGATCCACAAACATTCCTCATTATTTTCCATTCCCGTTTAAGCTTCAGAATCCATCCAGAGCTCCTTAACATCTCAGGTAAGAGTTGGATACGCCCCATCCTCACTCGGTAGCTCAGACGGAAGTTCAAGGGTGGATGAACATGTAACTCATTTTCACATAGCTTTTAAAGCCGAAGTTATAGGATGCATGGACCACAATACCTCCACACCCAACAGATTTCATGAGACCTCAGAAATCTCATTATGGAGACTTGCAATTATTATTGCTTGAGATTGTTGAAGTAAGTACCTCGGTATCTACATTTTTCTTTGAAGTACCCTTGTCAGCACACAATCCACAGTGCGCCGCTTAAAACAATGACCATGAACAACCTCCACACAATTAACAAACACCCACGAAGACAAGATATATTTTAAAAATATACAATAGGTACTGTTGTATTTGCTGTGTTGCAGTTTCAATGGAATTCAAACTTTTCGGATGAATAGCCGAGATTAAACTGTACTATAAATGAACTGAGCCTTTGACTACTCAATCGTGTATCACATGGTATCCGTTATGGCACAGATGTATGAATTCGAAATAAGTCCAAGCGAAGAAATAATGATTGTATCAAGTGATAAACCAAATCAGTGATGCTACTCGTAGGTACATATAATATGAAATAAACGTGCACAGACAAAGCAAGCTATGTGTGGAACGAGAACAGTTACAATTTGTGCGGATATTCTTCATACTCAAGACATTGAAATAATTGCAGCATGATTCTCCATGTCAACCGCGGCATTACAAACACGCTGAAACACAAGAAACCCCCAGACAAAACAAAATGATGGGTTCTAACCGTGCGGGCCAAAAGCAATATTAAAACAAATAAAATTGTTGCATAAACGTTTCATCATGCATTTCAAGCATATTAAGTTTTGAGGACGAACATGAATGAATAATTTGCTCATACCTATGGTAGGCTCACTAGATGCTGCTTCTATTTCAGTTGATGTGCTAGATGTGTCTGTTTCAGTACTTAACATTCCGGCCAATGTGCTAGGAATCTACAACAATAATCTAGGTACTAGTATTGGATAGTGACATGAGCGATATGCAGGCAATGTTCATTCCTTCTATTCGATGGTTACAAAACGTTTTGAATTACATAGTAATCGATCGAGTTATACAGTAGACTAAGTCCTATTGCCGCTGACATCCAGGTTTTTTAAAACATAAATATTCGTGAAAGCTTTTCAAACATTTCTTATGAGTCATGGTCAGCAAAAACGTTTTTCTCTCACTTGAAGGTCATTCAACGACTATGACGTTTCCGATCCCTTGCCCACCTAAGCCCTCACACTCGAAAAAATCTAAATTTACTATAGCTTTCATATGAGTAAACAATTTTCAAGATCATAGATCACAAATAGCCATGAAATAAATTGTGGAATTCATGATGACACTCAACTCACACTTGAAGCGACTTCGATTTCGTAATCGCGAATGAAAAACGAGTGACAGGTGAGATCCCGACTCACCTTTCAAGAGCCATTCGAGTTTCACTTTCTGCACAATTCATGGATGGAACTCATGACTGAATTTGAACTGAGTAACAATCCTAAGTGAAGATGGCCCACACTTATTCGATATTCAAATTATCTGACTTAAGGCTTATTGTAATTGTTCTGCTGATGGTAAATGTTCAGATTTTCGCTGTGGACTGATTTTGAATGCAAATGAGATTTTTTGACGAGTGAGATGAGGAGTTCGATTGCCATAATCACTCAGGATTGCGGACAACAAATTGGTGCGAACTAATTAATTTGAACTTAAGGTGATTGAATGTCCCACCTTCGCGACTTGGAACACACAAGCTGTGCTGTTGAGTAAAATATCGGATGAGAGCGAAAAAAGTTTGTCCACTGATTCCGCCTAAGATTCACTAAGATACGAAGGAATTCATATTATCAAGATTCACGGGCACACAACAACCTAAATCAAGTCAAGGCCTCAGCACTTCATATCTGACGTAAGGAAGTTGGCTGAGCTACTCCTGAAAATATGCCCAATTACAAGGAACGCTGAAGACTATGGCAGAAGCCCGAATCTTCTTCTACCGCTTGTATATAATTCCTAAGGGAATTCCGTTCGGAATAATAGAGCAATCAAGCGGGTGCCTTCAATTTTTCGCTTCTTTTCTTCTGTTTTCAGATGCGTCGGCGCGAGGTGATCTCGATGACTAACACCACCAGAGGTGTATTTTCTCAGTTTCGCCTTTTTTTTATTCCTCCGTGAGTCAACAGTATTTCGAGGACAGATATGACCGGGGTAAAACATCTATAGCATAGGTCATGAGACAGGTCATAACCCAAGAAAGCGTGTCGAGCTCCTCACTGTGCATCGCAGCTACAACTGACCTACCTTAAAAATTTGAGCTTAATTCAACTAAATACTAAATGTTCCACCCAGAGCTCAGCTGGTGCACGAGCTCACATTTCCACTCAGCAGATTTGGGAGCTCAATAATCCCTCAGCTGGTGTGGCAGCTCAATTTTTGGTAGCTATGTTATCACGTGGGTGCGTTCAGTTATTCAAGAGCTAATGATGAAAGAACTAGAAATAAAATTAGCTTCACCTCACTCCTTCTCACCTCCATAATAATCTAGGAGAGAAGGCAAACGATTTGAATGGTTGGGGGGCTCGTTCGTCTCGGGAAAGGAAGACAAGTTCAAAAACCCAACTGAGCAGGATATGTCTGAGACAGTGCGCGCAACCGTCAGCCACCGCCCCAGGCAACATCCATGACTAGGGGCGTCCCCTGCAATGGACAACGGCCGCCAAAAGGAATGACACTGACATGGGCTGAACTTGAATACACCACATGCGGAAAACATTGAGAGAGGGATTGTATCAGAACTTGCCGTAAACGAATATGTATTACGTATAAAATGTTATAATGTGAACTAGCCATGTCCGCTTGCTTCGTTCGCTCATCCAAGTGGGTGTATAGTCACTGGACCTTCTCATCCAAGTAGTTTAGAAATATCACTCGACTTGTAGTCTTGAGGGTTTGTATTGCACATTGTGGAATACTGGTGCGTGCCTCCAGGCGTTTTTAAATTGTTTTCTGTCGTTCTAAGTTGGTAGAGTGAAGAATGTGAAGTAATGTATGTTATTTCCATGAATAACAGTAAGCTAACGTCGAGGAGCCTATAACTGAAATGTCTGGTGTTATGTACCTATTGCCACAGCATGAAGATGACAGAGACGTGAAGCCACCGTCTTACTGTCTCTCTCAACACAAAGGCCCTTCTACACAATGGTCCATGCTACGTCAGCCTTGGCTACGATACGCCACTGCCATATGTGTGGACACGCAGTGACCTTGGAAAAGCTGGCGACGGCTGGTGCGTGCTGAAGCTGGTCGGGAATCGCCTCCGTCCCGGTTTTTCAGGAAATATCAATGGAAGCCAGGCCATGGGCCAGGATCTGCGTGCGCACATTTTCATGTCCCCGTATCCTCACAAGGGGCCATCCTCGCATTACTAATTTACTCTCTGCTCTGTCCTGTCAGAGTACAACTGTACTCCAAGTGTTTTCCTTTGTGCGAATTTGTTCTGTGTTGTGAATCTCAATAAATACAGATGTGTGCACTCTCTAGCAGTTTTGTGTTTTTATTTGTTTGTATAATTTGTTCCATGTTTATTAGTCCCAGCTGCCACTAATTCAACCTCACCATCCATCATCGAATAACTTTGGCACTTCACACCCCAAGAATTTTGAAACTGATGAAAGCAAAAGTAGAGCTACGCGGTGTTCATCACGTTGTGGCACTCAATCCTGGCCCATTGTCAGCCAGTCACCACTGTCCCAATGGCGGCCAGTGTGTGGATGAGGGACGCTGGCCCACGATTTCGTCATCATCGAAATGGGCAAGCGCCGGTGGCCATGCTAGACCATCAAGCTAGGCCAGCACAGGCCATTGTGTAGGCTTTTACCTTCGAAATTCGAAAATAAATGCGTGGAGAAGAAGTTTGGTTTCCTGGAGAAGAGGCGGGTTTGAACTGGGCGCCATTCGGGTGAAACCGGCTATGTTCGGCCATTATCCTCTCCTTCAAACGTCGAGTGCCGACCCCCCACCCTCCTGATCCTTCCATCCTTCGATGGCACGAGCAGTATTGTTGCTTCCAGGATGTTCACATCGAGAGTCCCCTTCACCTAGCCATGTGTGCTTGCTTCGATCGCTCATCCAAGTGGGTGTATAGATCTCTGGACTTCTTCATCCACATAGTTAAGAAATATCACTTGACTCGTAGTCTTGCAGGTTTGTATTGCGCATTGTGGAATACCAGTGTGTGCCTCTAGGCGTTTTATAAATTGTTTTCTGTCTTTGTACGTTGGTAGAGGGAAGAACCTGAAGTAATGTATGTTATTTCAATGAATAAGAGAAAGTTAACATAGAGCAGCCTATAACTGAACGTTTTATAACTGAAACGTTTGGTGCATGCACCTATTGCCACAGCATGAAGATGAGAGAGACGTGACGCCACCATCATACTGTCTTTGACTTCGAAAAGAAAGGAAACCCTTACCACTCCCAGTCCTACCATCCTTCAATGGCCCGAGGAGTATTTTTGCTTCAACGACGACGTTCACATCGAACTGACCCCCACTCCTGAAGAGCTCCCTTCACCCCGGGTGCCTCACTCCGAATCAAGAGGGCTCTGACAAGCGCACCACCGTTTTTTGACAACACCCTAAAGCTGGGGACACACATAGCTTTTTTGTCGCAAGGACGGACTTCCATGAACAACGCGCGCAGAGAAAAATACGTCACACGCACGGGACTAGGTGACACAACACCGTGCCCTGCCGCCGCTCGTAGCAGGGACGTGGAGGGGCTGAAGGTGGGCTCCCTCCAAACTTCAGCGTGAAATTCCTACTGTGCTTTTTCCTGCTTCCGACGAGAATCCGGCGTGGAGCGGGCGCGTGAAAAACCAGCCAAGGGGCGAAAAATCCGCTCTGCTCTGCTCCACGCCGATGTGTGTTCCATTCCATTTGACTGCACAGCTGTCAGGCTCAGCGCGTGAGGCGGGCGGATTTATTGGAAGAGCGTCAGCGTTGGAATCGCCATGTGTGTCCCCAGCCTGGATTTTATATTATACTAGCCATGTCCCCTCCCTTCGCTCGCTCATCCAAATGGGTGTGTAGATCACTGGACTTTTTCTTCCAGGTTTGAACTCATCGTTCAGGTGAAACTGGCTATATTCGGCCCGTATCCACTCCTCCAAACGTAGAGTGGCGAACACCCCCCTCCCCCTCCCCCACGGTCATAGCATCTATCGATGGCGTGAGGAGTGCTGTTGCTTCGACGACGTTCACATCGAAATGACCCCCACTCCCGAAGCGTACCCTTCACCCCGTGCGCCGCACTTCAACCAAGAGGGCCCTGACATGTGCAGTACCGTGAAAATTAAAACACTCTTCACTCACGCTAAGGATACCAATTATTATATTATTGTATGATACCAAAGGTTCATTATCGTAAATAATAAACCGAAAGGGGAAGGGGAAGGCGGGCCGTGTGGAACTACAAAGGTCAACTTTGCCAGGTGTCTTGTAGTACCTAGGTAATCTGGTAGTAGGTAGGTAATCCATCCATTGCTGTTTCGGGGATGAATGGAAATGTCCCATCATCCTGGAAGGGGAATGGAGATCTGTATCAGGTATCCCTTTGGTATCTGTATTCAGAAGAAGTGCAACAGCCTGGAATGAAATGAAGCAGTCCTAGTCCAGTTCCCTTCGTGAAATAACAGTTAGCCATATGTTTTGAGTTTACTGTCTTCGACTTCGAAATCCGAAAAGAAACGCGTGGGAAGTGCGGTTCCCGCTTCACAAAACCGTTAAGCGTGAACTGAATAATTACAGTACAGATTATGCCAACCTGAGTTTTATTGAAAGATTGTCTTACGTCGACAAGTAGTTTCTCTAGCCATGTCCGCTTGCTTCGCGCTCATCAAAGTGGGTGTATAGATTTGAACTGGGCGCCGTTCGGGTGAGGATGTTCGGCCCCTATCCTCGCCTCCAAACGTAGAGTGGCGACCCCACCCCCCTCCTGGTCCTACGATCCTTCGACTGTTGACTTCAAAATGGCCCCCACTCGGGAAGCGTCCCCTTCACCCTGTACGCTGCACTTCCAACCAAGAGGGCCCTGACATGCGCACTACCGTTTTTTGACAAACTTAAACACGCTATAATATAAAACAAATATTGTCGTGAGTCCCTCCCGGGAACACTCCTATAATATTAAGTTCTCACCAATATCCAAACGCCAAACTAAAGCTCCGTAAATAAAGATATGAGTGGGGACAGGCGACAGAACCCAGGGTTACTCAACCTGGGGCCCCACTACCAGCTCCTTGCAAGGAGTTGGAGGGAGAGGCCCCCAAGTCCTATAAAACCCTGGATCCTGGAGCTCAAGCTTCATTCGACACTTCCTCTAACCAGCTCTCTCTTCTCTCTCTTACCTTCCTTCTCAGATGATCGGTTGACTACAGCCGCCTGAGAATTTCACCTCCTCTCCTCCTCCTTGTCTAGATGATCGGTTGAATACAGCCGCCTAGACAAGGGACCTCTCCCTTCCTCTCCTTTACCTAGATGAACGGTTGACTACAGCCGCCTAGGTAAAATTCCCTCATCCACCTTTCTCTCCTCCCAAGTCGTAGACGTTCGGTTGATTACAGCCGCCTGCGACTTTTCCTCCTTTCCTCTCCTTTACCTAGATGAACGGTTGACTACAGCCGCCTAGGTAAATTCACTCACCTTCCTTCCACGCCACCGTGATGAGAATTCTAAATTCATCACAGTGGTGAACCCGACGTTCACTCAACCTTCTTCCTTCCCACCTTCCCACCTCATGTGTCGCCCCAGTCTAGTTCGGTGTCCCAAATTTTAAATTCAAATTTCAACAGTCAGTGTAAATTCGCAATTCTTGGCCCAACCTCACCGCACCTCCGCTTCCGCCGATTGCGAATTTCAAAATTCAAAACCACCTCAAATTTTTGAATTTTAGTTACAGACATGGACCCGAACTCACCGACGCCGCCGCTCCTCCGGCCGTCCCTGCTGCAGCCGCCGACCGCTGCGACGACTGACGCCGCCGACAACCCCTTCACCAGCCTCTCACCACCCGGCTCCTCCGCATCCGCAACGACCGCCGCAGCCACCACCGCCACTGCGGCCGCGGCCGCCACCGACGTCATGACGGCGTCCGCAGCTTTCCCTCTGTCGCTGCCCCCCTTCTACACGCACGACCCCGCACTATGGTTTTTCCAAGTGGACGCTGCATTTTCGGCCGCTAACATACGCAGCCAGAAAACTCGATATTCCCGGATCATTTCGTTACTACCATACGATATCCTGCTCCAGACTTCGGATATCTCCCCCGACGCCGCCGCTGCGTACGACGACCTCCGCAGCCGCCTCATCAACACCTACCAGCCGTCGAAGATCGCCCGAGTCGCCGCCCTCTCCCAACCTCAACACCTCGGCGACCTCAAGCCCTCCCACCTCTACCGACGGCTGCGACACCAGCTGCAGGGTATTATGACCGCTGACATCGCACGTACATTCTGGTTACGTGCCCTCCCCCACCCCATACAGATGTCCCTGGCCAGCCACCTAGACGGTCCCGACGAGCCCCTCCTGCGACTCGCGGACACCGTTCACGACTTGGCCGCAGCGGCCGCCGTCGGCGAAGTACGTACGCCACGTCACCCCCCGCCTCTACGGGACCGCACCAAGTCCCGAGACCGCAACCGGCCCCCCTCCCGCGACAGCCGTCGCACCACTTCGACGGATCGCCGACGCGACCCCTCCGCCGACCGCCGCCGCCAGCGCTCACCCGAGCGCCGCAACGCATCCCCTCCTCGCCAACGCAGAGGGCGGTCCCCGGCCGCTGCACGCCCCTCCACCTCCAACCGCCCCACCAACACCACCTACCTCCCAGTGGACCCCCCCCACCGATGTTTCTATCATGTCAACTTCGGTGGGGAGGCCCGCAAATGCCAGCCCCCCTGCTCCTTCACCCCTAAGCAGGGAAACGCAGACGCCCGCCGGTAAACCCGGCGGGCCCCCCTCCTCGCCAACACGGGGGGGGACCATGAACAACCCCCCCCCCCCCCCCCGCCCGCATTCATACCACCACCACGGAGCCCCGTTACCCCTCCTACGCCGCCGCCACGGCCGCCAACCTCCCGGCCGCACCTGCCAGCGCCGCCGAAACCCTCACCCCACCATCAACCGTTCCCCCACCTCGGAACGTCCCCTCCACGCCCGCCTCCAGGGCAGCCACCCTTCCGGCCGCAACTCACGCCGCCGCTACCGTTCCCCCACCACGGAACGGCCCCTCCACACCCGCCTCCAGGGCAAAACCCCCTCCGGCCGCCACTCACGCCGCCGCTACCGTTCCCCCACCCCGGAACGACCCCTCCACGCCCGCCTCCAGGGCAGCCACCCCTCCGGCCACCACTCACGCCGCCACTACCGTTCCCCCCCCCCCGGAACGGGACCAACCCACCTCCTACCAAGAGGACCGGCCTCCCTACCGACACCACCGTTCCCCCCCTCCGGAACGGCAAGAAACCGCCCCACGTCTCATTCGAAGAGGACCGACCACCGCCAGCACAGATACCCACCTCCGCAATCCTGCAAAACGCCCTGCCTACCCACCAGCGACTTTTCTTGCGATGCAAGAAAACTAACGTACCTTTCCTGGTGGACACGGGGGCGGCGCTATCCATATTCCCCAATAATATCCTCCGTCGTCAGGCGCGCTGCCACCGGCAACTTCTCTACGCCGCCAACGGTACCACCATCCCCTCGTACGGGACGTACCGCTCATCCGTTTACATGAGCGGACTCGCGTACGAGTGGGACTTTACCGTGGCGGATGTGGAGAAGGCGATCCTGGGGGCCGATTTCCTAGCGTATTTCGGTCTCCAGGTCGACGTCCGGAATGCGCGCCTGATAGACCCCGCCACAAATAAACCCATACCTGGGTTTATACATGCCATCAACCACCCCCCCCCCACACAATTTGAACGCCTCCTCCTCAACTACCGCCCCCAGCGCCGCCCCTCTGCCCACATCTCCACCGTCCAACATCACATCGAGACTTCCGGCCCCCCCATCACAGCGAAGGCCCGACGACTCCACCCCCTTCAACTATCAAAAACTCGACAACACTTCAACAAACTAATAGCCGACGGTATCATCCGCCCCTCGAAATCCCCTTGGGCTTCTCCACTCCACATCGTGCAGAAGCCCAATGGGGATATCCGCCCCTGCGGAGACTACCGGCGCCTAAACGCCAAAACCACACCGGATCTCTATAACGTTCCCCACCTACGAGATTTCTCGTCACATCTACATGGTACTACTATCTTCTCTGCCCTCGACATTTCAAGAGCGTTCCATCACATTAACATCCACCCCCCCGACGTCCAAAAAACCGCCATCATTACCCCATTCGGCTTATTCGAATACGTGAAAATGGGATTCGGGTTGAGGAACGCAGCACAGACATGGCAGCGCTATATGGACAGCATCCTGCGAGGCCTACCGTTCGTCTTTTGCTTCCTCGACGACGTCCTTGTAGCCTCCAGAACGCCAGAAGAACACCTCAACCATCTCCAACAGATCCTCGACATCTTCTCCGCCGAGGGCCTCCTCGTTAACACTGAAAAATGCGTTCTCGGCCAACCCTCCGTCCGCTGCCTCGGCCACCAAGTCTCGTCCGAAGGCATCAAGCCCCTCTCGGACAAGGTCCACGCCATCAGTGATTTTCCACAACCCCGCACTGTGACGGAACTCCGCCGCTTCCTGGGTATGTTAAATTTTTACCGCAGACACATAAAACACGCAGCACAACATCAACAGCCACTCATACACGCCATCCCCCAACCCTCGAAAAAAAATGACAACCGCCCCATCACCTGGACCCCCCATCTCACCTCCTCCTTCAAAATTTGCAAACAGGACCTAGTAGACGCCGCTCTATTAGCCCATCCCGATCCCCATGCTCCCCTTTCCATCACTACCGATGCGTCCGACTGGGCCATCGGGGCAGTGCTCCACCAGCACACCGGCGCCACCCCCCCAGCCCCTAGGTTTCTTCTCGAAAACATTGTCCCCCACCCAGAAAAATTACTCCACGTTCGACAGAGAACTCCTCGCCATCCACGAAGCCATCAAGCACTTTCGTGACTTCGTGGAGGGCAGGCAGTTCTCTGTCATCACCGATCACAAGCCCCTGACCCACGCCCTCCTCCAAAACCGCAAATCCGCCTCCCCGCGTCGCCTCCGGCAACTCGAGTTTATCGGACAATTCACGTCCGATATCCGATACTTGCCGGGGGCTGACAACTGCGTGGCGGACGCACTCTCCCGACCCACCCCTACCCCCGCGCCGGTGGCGGAGCTACTGCCATTCCCCTCCCCCCAATCCCTCAGAAACAAACAAAACCCTTCCACTGACCCAGCCCTCTCCAACCTCATTTCCGCCTCCAAGTTGGAACAACTGCCGCCCCTCAACTTCTGGTGCGACGTAACGGCCGATTCGCCGCGCCCTTACGTCCCACCGGAACAGAGGCGGCAGTTGTTCCTCCATTACCATTCCCTCCACCATCCTGGCATTCGGGCTAGCCGAGACCTTATCAAAACGCGGTACTTCTGGCCCCACATGAACACAGATATTCGTAACTGGGTTCTGGGGTGCCAGAAGTGCCAGCGATTCAAGGTCTCGGCCCACCCCCATGTTCCCCCTCAAACCATCCCCGACTCCCTCCCGTGGGAACATGTACATCTGGACTTAGTGGGCCCCCTTCCCCCATCCGAGGGGAAGAAATACTGCCTCACGATGATCGATCGTGCCACCAACTGGGTGGAGTGCATCCCGCTCGCCCACATCACCGCGGACGCCGTCGCGACGGCTTTCCTCACTCAATGGGTTAGCCGTTACGGTTGTCCGCGAACAGTCACGGTCGATCAAGGGAGGCAGTTCGAGTCCGCCCACTTTTCCGATTTACTACGTTCCCTCGGAATCCAAAAAATCCACACAACCCCGTACCATCCCCAATCCAACGGGAAAATAGAGCGGTGGCACTCGGTCCTCAAGCAGGCCATTTCTACATCAGCCAATTCCCCTTCCTGGACAAAATCCCTTCCCTACATTTTGCTCAGCCTGCGCACATCAGCCCGACCATCAGACCAAACCAGCCCCGCACAAAATGCCTTTAAAGACCCACTCCGTTTACCAGCCGACATTTTCACCCCAAATCACACACCGTCAATTAACAGGGAGCCGCTACACTCAACAACACCGACAAACGACACCACTTATCCCAAACGCTTTTTCACCACCACACACATGTACCTGAAAGAGCCCGGCATCCATAAAACTTTCCAACCACTTTATGCCGGGCCCTTTCAAGTCATCCGCACAACACACACCACCGCAACCCTGTTAATTGACGGCAAACCACATACAGTCCCGTTAGCCAGGTGTAAACCCGCACCTGTGCTAACCCAACCCCCTAACGCTATCAGTCTCCCGCCGTCCGTTCGCGATGCACCATCCTCTGTTCCCACAGCACCCGTCACCTCCGTCGTTTCCGGATTTCGATTCGGATCCGGAAATGGCGGAGATTCTCCGGGACGTTTTCGTCCCGGACCCGCTCTCACCCCTACCCCCTTCGCCCGGGCCCCCAGCACCGCTTTATTTTTCTCCGCCACGGATCACCGGACTACCTCCCCGGCCCCGACGATGGAAGTACCCCCAGTGGCGAATTCTGCGCGAATTTCGCGCAGCGCAAGCCACGGGGGTACACCCCCCTTACACCCCCACAGACCCCTTGATGTCCTCCATCCTCCACGAGTTCCGCCTCGCGGAACTCATGCCCCCCCCACCCCCCGTTCAAATCGCGACCCCCCCCGTAAAATACAGACCCCCTCCTCCCGCCCTTCAACCGGAAATTTTGAATCCCCCAATTTTAACTCCCCCACCAGTTTTTTCAATTTTCGACCCCCCACTTTCGACTTCTCCCCCTCCAACGTTCCAAACCCCCAAACCCACAACACCCCCCTCCCCCCCTCCATCGTCGGGGATATCCCGGCCCGGGCGGCGAAACGGACGGAGGGAGCGTCCCCACATCCCCCGCGTCCCGGCGGCCAAGTCCCCCGCCCCGCTCTGAGCAATCACGGCGGGGCCTTGAGATTCCGGGACGGTGCTGGTGTCTTATTAACCCACTCGCACTGTACCGGAACTCGAGGCCCCACCGTGGCCGCCTCACCACATCGGCCGCCGGCCGCTACCCCCCCGCACACTTCACCCACACACTCACTACCACTCGCCACACACTCACCACACCCAGGAAACGGCGGATTCCAACACCCCGTTCCCTTCGGTTAACCAAATTTGTACATACCCTTCTACTATTGTAAATACTCATTCATCTTTTGTAAATACTCATTCATCTCTCATCACTACTCCTTCATCTTTTGCCCATACTCCCTGTAAATACTCATCTTTTGTAAATACCCCCTGTAAATACTCATTATTGTAAATACTCATTCATCCATTCTGATCACTTTTATAAATGCCCAATGTTTATAACTGCTGACCACTGCTGTAAATATCATCCTGTAACTCATCACCTCACACTTACCATGTTACCCATCCTACTTACTTACTATATTTACCATGTTAATGCTCCCTATGCTAATACTCTCTGCTTACCATATTAATCCTCTCTATACTCTAATACTCTATACTTACCATGTTAATCCTCTCTATACTCTACCTTCTTAATGATCTCTACCTACCATGTTACTCCTAGACTTAAGATTCGCCTTCAGCTCAACCACTTGTTTGCATCGGCCCTCAGCTCCTGTCACCTTGCGCCTTCAGCACCACCTTTTGTTTGCCGTAGCCCTCAGCTCCTGTCACCTTGCGCCTTCAGCACCACCTTTTGTTTGCCGTAGCCCTCAGCTCCTGTCACCTTGCGCCTTCAGCTCCACCACTATTGGTTCAAACTGGGGGGACCTCTGTCGTGAGTCCCTCCCGGGAACACTCCTATAATATTAAGTTCTCACCAATATCCAAACGCCAAACTAAAGCTCCGTAAATAAAGATATGAGTGGGGACAGGCGACAGAACCCAGGGTTACTCAACCTGGGGCCCCACTACCAGCTCCTTGCAAGGAGTTGGAGGGAGAGGCCCCCAAGTCCTATAAAACCCTGGATCCTGGAGCTCAAGCTTCATTCGACACTTCCTCTAACCAGCTCTCTCTTCTCTCTCTTACCTTCCTTCTCAGATGATCGGTTGACTACAGCCGCCTGAGAATTTCACCTCCTCTCCTCCTCCTTGTCTAGATGATCGGTTGAATACAGCCGCCTAGACAAGGGACCTCTCCCTTCCTCTCCTTTACCTAGATGAACGGTTGACTACAGCCGCCTAGGTAAAATTCCCTCATCCACCTTTCTCTCCTCCCAAGTCGTAGACGTTCGGTTGATTACAGCCGCCTGCGACTTTTCCTCCTTTCCTCTCCTTTACCTAGATGAACGGTTGACTACAGCCGCCTAGGTAAATTCACTCACCTTCCTTCCACGCCACCGTGATGAGAATTCTAAATTCATCACAAATATAAAACAAGGATTTTATATTATTACGATGATGGGCTGGAGCTTCACAAATAGATGGTTTCACTGATTATTTAATGCTGTGTGTTATCTTTATTATTGTAGAATCCCATGTCGAAGGTCTAGCAGGCTGTCTGCACAATCACCATATACATTTATTAACACATTTTCAACGTTTTTGATATAGTTCACACCCAAATAGTGCCTGCTGTTAAGGAATCACGATTCGGAAGGGCGGGAGGGGGATTATAGCTGGAATTAGGAAGAACATAATGAAGTCGACCAGATGGGAAGTCAGTTTCGAATTGGAACAAGGCAATCTAGCAATTGTGGGCCATTCAATGTTGCAATGTGAAGGAAGAAGAGTAGCAGTACTGTCAGTGTACTTCAGAACTCAGTTGGGACGAGGACCTCGACAAAATCTCGAACCTAGTAGCAAAATATGAAAACGAAGACATAAAACTGACGGGGGATGCTAACGCGAGGACTGGTGTCACTCAGGAACTCTGGGCAGAAATAACTGATACAGCCAACTTAAATGCGAAACGAGTAGTTAATTCCGAGGGTAGGAGACTTCTCAACTGATGGATGATTGCTCAAGGATAATATTGAATGGCCACACTCAGAGTGATGCTTCTGGGGAGCTAACCTTTGTAAGCCACTTAGGATCGTCAACAACAGATTATGCGAGCTTGAGTTACAGAGTTGTGGACATGGGGGGTTGAGGCTGAAATATTCTCAGACCACTTGCCCCTGAATTTGCGTACATTACTGAGGAACAGTGAAGCACTAGCAAAACAAGGGGAGGTAGCTCTACCAATTAATTGGACGAGCTGGGGTGAGAAGCATTTCAAAGAATGGC
>OX940974.1:68462257-68628034 GCA_954871275.1 Leptopterna dolabrata | reverse complement strand
GGCTCCTAACCAAAAAGACATCATAACATTTGTCTCAGAGAGATCGCATTCCAAATTAGAAGACAGCAATGATACGTGCGGTCAATGTGATTACGAACCATTATTCCAAGAATGTTCGTGATCGAAAATCGAAGAATGCTGCACAATCCTTGTCACGTGGGTTTATTAGGTATTCCATTGGACATCAAAAAAGCTGGCTATTCATTTACTGTTTATTTCATGTGTAATAATATTGATATAGAACGTCATCGAACTTATCACTGAATTGTCCGGATTCACTTCTGAGTTATTATACAAATTTCTAGTGATTACAGCCATTTTCACAGGTTTTTGACCCATAAATAATGAATTTTGAGAGTTGAAACTCAGTGGTCAAAATCAAGTTCATATTTGGTCTCCTCACCCTAAAAAACACGGAAAACGATACATCACAAGCTCAAATTCACTAAAACGTGAAAAATACCTAATTTTGCACCCATTTTTCACCCATAACACCCCTCGATGTTTTCCGATCGAACTGCCGAGTTAGGGGACACAACTAGGGCCCAAATGGAGCCTGTGCAAAAGAACGGTTTTTTTTAGACCGAAAATTAAGGTAGATATCGATGACACGGCAGACGGACATTGTGTTTTTGGAATCTACACACCTTGAAACGTAGTTCCAAAAAAATGTTCCGAACCGAATACATAGGTGTATTTGGGGAATAATTAACCAAAATGACAGTCGCATGTTGAAGCAGTTCCAGAAGTAGAATTCTATAAGCAAACTATAATTAAGTAATTCATGTTCCATTTCCTTTTCTCTAAGTCATCTTGCTTGTTCCTTTCTGTTGTTCTAGGTATAAGTTCAGTAGGTACCTTTCTTTTAAATAATGCAGCATTCAGAAGATGGTTGTTTTCATTAATTATACCTACTCGCGATATACATGTATAATAATAAAATAAGTGACGGATTCATTCATGGAGCTAAAAGAACGCAGTGGTTACGAAAGGGCCTGAACCAAGAAGCTATTACAGCGCCACGGCCTTCTCTGAAGCCGGCCGTGGTTCTATACAATTTACTCGTGGGTCAAGAAGTCCGAAAAATGAGCCCTTGCAGCCTTTTTGAATTTACTTGAGAACTGCAAAACTCAGCATGAACGATAATATGCTAATGTGCAAAGGGGAATTTTCGTCAAATTTAAAAATATATATACATAGGGTGAACCAAATAATGGTCCTAATTTCTGGCGAAGAATTCAATGACATTTTTGCGCGCTTGCGCATGCGCGAAACGTGCGCGATGCACACTAACTTTGTTTTTTCAGATAGGCAGACTCTTTTGGTTTATTATTCTGAATACCTATGTATTCGCCCAGCAGACATTTTTATAACACCCCCTCAAAATTTTTTCTCAATGTACATACCGCCGTACGCCATATCATCCGTATCTACTTTATTTTCGGTCTAAAAAATTCTTTCTTTCGTACACAGGCTCCATTTGGGCCCTAGTTGTGTCCCAAAACTTTGCAGCCCGATCAGAATATATCCAAGTGTGTTATGGGTGAAAAATGGGTGTAAAAATAGGGTTTTTTGGTGTTTTAGTAACATGAGCTTCTCAGCTATCGTTTCCCATGCATTTTAGGACGAGGAGACCGAAGCCGATTTTGGCTAACGAGCGAAGAATTGAGGTTATAACAAACTTTCAGCCTTAAATTTACGTTAAACTTTGGTTTTAAATCCTCGTTCTTCCGCACAAAGTTTGGGTCTCCATTTGGGAACACATTTGGATCCTAGTTGTGCTCAAAAGCTGGGAAACCCGATCGGAATACATCCAATGGTGCAATGGAGGGGGGGGGGGAATGTAAAAATAGGGGTTTTCGATTTTTTTCTGAGGTTTTAGTGAACATGAGAGTGTGAGATATCGTTTCCCATATTTTTAGGGCGAGAAGACCGAATATGAAGTTGGTTTTGACCAAACAAAGAAGAATTGAAGTTGTAACGAAGTTTCAGCTCCCAAAATTCATTTTTTAGCGAATTTTCAAAGAAAATGAAGCTATTGCAATGGCTTCGAAATTTAAATAATATAAATTTTTGGAAATTTTCTTCATAGAAATCCGTTTCAGACCATTCTAAAACGATTCCTGAAATTTAACACTTTTTTATATGTATATATATATATATATATATATATATATATATTTATATATGTGTCACTCCAGACGATAACTCTCGATAGAATTGAGATAAACAGCTCAAATTTGCACAAAAAATCTATCTTGGCAATCGAAAGGCTAAGTTCGAAGATGGGCGAAATTGGCCTACTCTAAGGAGGGTTTTGGCGCATTTAAAGTGCGCAAAAATTACCCAAAAATCCCCAAAATGTTATTTTCCAACAAGTGACCCCTCATTTTAAAGGTTTTTGCACGCTGAACACGATGGTGGAATCGGATTTTAGATATCTTGATCCGTTCTCAAATTAGAGCATTTAAAGTGCGCAAAAATTACCTAAAAATCCCCAAAATGTTATTTTCTAACAAGTGACCCCTCATTTTAAAGGTTTTTGCACGCTGAACACGATGGTGGAATCGGATTTTAGATATCTTGATCCGTTCTCAAATTAGAGCATTTAAAGTGCGCAAAAATTACCCAAAAATCCCCAAAATGTTATTTTCCAACAAGTGACCCCTCATTTTAAAGGTTTTTGCACGCTGAACACGATGGTGGAATCGGATTTTAGATATCTTGATCCGTTCTCAAATTAGAGCATTTAAAGTGCGCAAAAATTACCCAAAAATCCCCAAAATGTTATTTTCTAACAAGTGACCCCTCATTTTAAAGGTTTTTGCACGCTGAACACGATAGTGAAATCGGATTTTAGATATCTAAATCCGTTCTTAAATTAGAGCATTTAAAGTGCGCAAAAATTACCCAAAACTAGGATAATCTTTAAACTCTTACCCCCACCCCCTTAGAGTGGTCAGATTGAAAAATGTGAGAAGTATTAATTGAAGACGAGAGTTCGAAGCAAAAAAGGGGGAGGCAAACGATTAGTACAACTCCTTGAATTTACCCACAGCGATCAAATAAATAAGCACTTAGTACAATTACGTAATAAACAAACGGTAGAATCAGGATGGACAAAACGTACAAATTAAAATAAATACGAAGAGAATATACATAGAAAACCAAATTTTAGACCGAAGTTTTCCTTTATTCAAAACCATAGCCATTAATTCGAATATTTCTTTGAAAATTCGCTCATTAAGTCATGCTGCATGACTGATTTTTTATGAGTCAGAAACCTGGAAAATCGTCTGAAATCACCATAAATTTGTATAATAGCACTTGAAGTAGTATCAACAGGTGAATCAATACAATTAAATGGCACTGTTAATAATCGAAGATAATTTGTAAAAAAAAGGAGCCTGATTCGTGTTTTTGGGGGCCAAAATTAGTGGAAACCATCAAAAATAGCTATTTAAATTATTGCATATGAAAGAAACAATAAATGAACAGCCAACATTTCTGTAGGTATGTCCAACAGAATAGTAAACCTAGTGACAAGCGCTTTGCAGTGTTTTTTATTGCAGATTCGAATTCCACGTAAAATTTCATGAAAAAATGACCCATCTCTCGATTTTTTGACTGCGCAAAAACAAAAAGCAATTTTGCGAGAAAAAAAAATGCAAAATGCAGAAAGTTTTGTGGGGGTACAATCTTGGGCACTCGAAAATTCTTTTTTCCATGAATTTTAGGTAGAATCCAGATGTGGAATAAAAAATAAGGGTTCCCATTGAAAAATCAAAGTTCGTACCTGTGGTCATGTGAAGATTGAGGTAGGTGAGGTTTGGAAACGCGAACGTGAGATGGAGAACGCGGGTGCGAGGTAGGTAGTATCCAGAAAGGTTACACCACGTTGGCTAGGCCAGAAAGGTTACCACCACGTTGGATATTAGAGGATACGCCCAGAAAGTTTATCACCACGTTGGGAACTTTTGTGAGAGAGAGGTTGAGGACATGCCCAATAAGGTTATCACCACGTTGGGATCTTTTATGGGAGCTCGGTAGAATGACGAGCCAGGCAAGAAGGGCGCCTTATAAAGGCGCCTCTACCCTCCCCCAGCCGTTGGCAGATGGATGGAGGGAGGCTACCTGGTTGCACCCCTCATGTCACGTAGCGCGCCTTTTCCTTGGGTTTATTGGAAACAATCTTAAATGGACAATTTTGAGAGGTGTATTATAAGGAGTACCACAAAAGTACGCATTGCCTTCTAACTGAAAATTAAGGCGAAAATTTGTACCGTATTCCGGTAGTTTTATCAAGGTAGTATTGACGTGATTCAGCGTGAAAAATACCTTAACTTTCGTGTATCACATGTGGCAATTGAATTACTAAATACCCCCACAAAACTCGATTTTTTTGCAATTTGCGCGTAATTGCGCTTAGCTTTGTGCAGTCAAAAATTAGTTATCGGTCATTTTTTCAAGAAATCACGTGGTATTTAAATCTGCAATTAAAAAACCGCTGCAAAGTACTTGTCACATGGGTTTATTATTCTATTTGGCATACCTACAGAAATGCTGGACATGCATTTATTGTTTCTTTCATGTGCAATTATTCAAATAGCTATTTTTTATGGTTTCCACAAATTTTGGCCCCAAAAACACGATCTAAGCTCCTACTTTTGACAAATTATCTTTGATCATTAATAGTGCCATTTAACTGTCTTGATTCACCTGGTGATACTACTTCTAGTGTTATTATACAAGTTTATGGTGATTTCAGAATATTTCCCAGGTTTTTGACTCATAAAAAATAATTTCGCTTATCCTTCGTTACAACCTCAATTCTTCACTCTTCTGTCAAAATCAACTTAATATTCGATCTTCACACCCTAAAAAACACGGAAAACGATACATCACAAGCTCATGTTCACTAAAACCTCAAAAATCCCCCGAAAACCCCTCCTTTTACACCCATTTTTCTCCCATAAAACCCGTGGGTGTATGCCGATCGGGCTGCCGAGCTTCGGAGCACAACTGGGACCCAAGGTGTTCCCAAATGGGGACCCAAACTGTGTGCGGAAAACGAAGATTTTAGACCAAATTTTAACGTAAATGTAAGGTTGAAACTAGGTTAGAACCTCAATTTTCCACTCTTTCGTCAAAACCGACTTCATATTCGGTCTCCTCGTCCTAAAAAACATGGAAAACGATCTCACAAGCTCATGTTAATAAAACACCAAAAAACCCCATTTTTACCTCCATTTTTCACCCATAACACCCCCGGGTATATTCCGATCGGGCTGAAACGTTTCGGGACACAACTAGGGCCCAAATGGAGCCTGTGTGCGAAAGAACGAATTTTTTAGACCTATATTGAAGTAGATATGCATGATACGGCGGACGAGGTACGGTGTATGGCGGACGGACATTGCATTTTGGTTTATTATTTTCAATAATGAACCTTTGGAACTGAGCATGAAAAAAAAGAAAAAAAGCCCCCCTCAAAATTTGATGGTTTACGTTTCAAGGTATGTAGAATCCGAAAATGCAATAAAAGAATTTCTGTCCGTCCACCGTACGCCGTAGTTAGCACTTTTCATAGTTACCATGAACTAAAATTAATTAAATTTGGGTTGTTGGTCCCATTTGGGGTCTAGTTGGTCCTCGAAGCTCGGCGTTACTGTCAGCCATCTCTAAGGGGTTAAAAATAAGGGTTGACATTTTCAGAACGCCGTAGCTCGAAAACTTTCAATAGAAGGGTATGGTTTTTTTAACGTTGTTAAAATGATCTTGAACTAAAGAATTTTTTGAGGTCACCCGGAACATTGTACGGACCAGTCTTGTGTTTGCACCAAAAAGCTTCGTCAACACGATCGTGAATCAAACGGTATAAATCCGGCTCAGATATCATCACTAGGGAGCACCTGATTATAATCAAGGATGGCTGTATGAAGTCGAGTTGGTTGTTCTGCGATATTATTTCATTCGAAAAATGATGGATTTATTAGATTTTGTTGGAAGGGACTTTTGAAACTTGAACCAACGTTATGCTTGATGAATAACAACAAATAATTAATGATTTAATTATTGAATCCCATGCATTTTTATTAGCTGAGACTCCATATATATCAGAACTCTTGGAAAAATGGTACCTAGTTTGAAGCCCGTTTAAAAAAATAAGCGTTATTTTTTAAATGAGGGTAATTAAAGTTAAAATTAAAATTAAAATTATAATTAAAATTAAAAATACAGGCGTCAGGCCTGTTGACATCTGATTGGCTGTTGGCCCAAGGAGACGCAGCGAAGCCTCAGAGGTGAAGGTTCTCAATCCTGCCAACAACCCAACATTAGAAATGGCAAACCTTGTGATCAACCTTCAAGAACCTTTGCCGTGACCTTCCCCTCTGTTTGATTTGAAGGACGTGTTTTTTTTGTTGTTGCTTTTGTTTTTTAAATTTATTTCTACAATTGCGGTTAGTGTAAAGTGATGCGCTAGCTCTAAGCGGGATTTGAGTTGAACTACTCGGCAATTTACCTGATACGTCATTTCTAGCGGGAACTCAGAAACTCAAATTTCACATTCGTTTTCTGCCTAGACTCTCCGGCATGATCACCTGATTATTTGGTCAATAAATGTTAATATTTCCGTTATTGAACAGAATTTGGCAAAAAATTTTAAACAGATCGTAAATCAATTATTGTAAACAGGCAAGGGAAAGGGTGTTCAGTATGCTGAGGCTTCAAGAGGCAGATGTAGTAAGAATAGATTACTTGACAAAAAAAAAAAAATCAGTTTACAAAACATTGACGGAAAACAAAGAAAAGAATTTTTATAAAAATACAGCCCAAGATTTGATATCTGCAAGGGATTCAAAGGATTTCTGGGATAAAGTCAACGTCCACAGAGCCTTCAAGGGTGCCCAGGGGATCTACCTAGAAATTGAAGACGTTGCCAAACATTTTGAGAGTGCACTCTATACGGTCTCTACCGTGTTGGGTGGAACCGTTGGTCGAGGTGGAACAGCTAGATACGCCTTTCACTTAAGTGAATTGAAATCTGTTCTAAAAGCTCCAAGGAGATCGGAGGCAGTTCGTCTATGCTCCCTCTGCAATCTTCAGTGGGATGTGTCCCATCTTGGTGGAGCTGAGGGCAAAGTGGTTGGGGAGGTGGTTGATGTCCCATACGGAAACCATCCAAGTCTTGAGGGGGTCGAGATATAAGATGCTGGCGGGTTTCTGCAGGGAGGCATAGAGTTGCAGGTGGGAACCGATCAACCATTTTAGTCTCTTAATCAGAGTAAGGTTAACAATACTTACGTAAAAAAAATTTTTTTTTTGTGTGACACATGTAGCTTTCACTTAGTTTGTTTCCTTTTTTCCGCACAGTAAAGTGTTATAGTTTTTCTTCAACATAACTATTCGGGAATCTTTACATATAACTATATTTAATTCATGCGCATATGAATTATAAACAGGAGAAATCACACTACTTCTATAATGCAGCCAATCCCAGCAGACGGTCCATAGCCCATGCTGTAACTTGATTTTGTTACATATAAATTGTACTTATATCTATTCCTCAATAAATCAATTTCTTCTTCTTCTTCTTCTTCAATTTCCCATTACCAGATACACGCCATTGTGTCGCTTAACTGATTATTGAAATTTTAAATAGCAAGTAGAGCTAAAACTCAGTATCCAGGTAAAAGCCATTTTGTCGTTAAACTGGATTTGCAAAAGGGCAAGTTACCGGACATTCAACACAAATACCAGGTAAATGTCTTTATCCAACCTTTCTCACCTAACATTTCCCTATTTATAGGTACCTAAAAAAGTATGTATAACATCATTTGGCTGCGAGAATATACATATTCGAGAAACTTCTACGTCAACATCAGTGTGAATCATACGGAACCTATACATCCAGCCCGGATATCATTGCTGATTATAATCACGCATGATAATCTTAACCTTGTCATGGCTGGGGTTTACCCAACAGATATCATATCTCATTAAGTTGCAAAAGTCAATACCTATAGTAGGACACTATTTCTAATTTTTCTTCTTGTTGCACTGCCAATAGTCCCCGTTGTATGGCTTGAAGTGTTGTTACAGCAGAGTGATTTGAGACTTTTCTGCTATAGCTTTCCATCCCAAAAATCATCCGAATCTTCCCACATGAACGTCTCAACGTGTGTGATTGAATTGAACCGTTTGGTAACTCAGTTAATTGCATTTTAATGTGACTGCAAAACCTGCCATATGCGCAATCCCATGGATTACAGCATGGTAAGGACCTAGTGATGCTCGTGGGTGTTGTTCCCCGACAAATTAGGTGGGCCCTAAAAAGAATCGATATGTTCACAATAGTAACACGCTTGGCAATCTCCGCCCGATGAGGGACCCGATTGATTGACTCTACTACATTTATTTACTAATTCCCTGTTTTGTAAAAATGTCAGCCACTCAACTATCCTTCAACTAAAGGTAGTCCTCAGTGACAGAGGGCGCAGCGTTATTCACTGTGGCGGATACCAAATCAGGAATAATGAAGAGGGGGAGGAAAAGGAAAATCAACGCGGATTATCGCCTAACGGCCTGACATGACCATCCACCCATTTTACATTTTTTATCAGTTGCTCAATTTCACGGCAGTATCTTACAGAAATATACTTCTCATAATATTATTGCGTACCTCAATCAAAACCACAACTGATCTTCAAAGCTAGGCCAATCATGCCTTCACAGCAATTAGGGTGATTATCTTTCTTATCGCAATGCCTGCTCCAAAGTAGAGCGGATCTACTTTGAGATTGTTATGTAACCATATGAACAGAATTATGGCCCGGGCCGGTAAGACACCCAAAACAAAACACGACGATATTTAAAATGGTAATTTCTGTGATCACTCTTCTGGTAGATGGTAAGTCAACATGAAATGTTATTGTTAACTGACATAGGTATAGAATGGAATGTATATACCGACGTGTGGAACGCCAAAACAGATGAGATTGAACTCAACCAAACGCAACTGTCGTGATCGGTGAATTTAGAATATTTAAAGTCGTGGCCACAATGCCACAATCATGCTAAAGGTATATAATCATAATTTATTGAGATATAGGTAAATAGGTAAGTTTAGACTGTTCTCTCGATGGCTTGATGATGATGGCTCGCCCCCAGCACTCGACTTGCTAATGACGAAGGACTCCTTCTAAATACGTTAATTGCTGAGAGACCAAGTTTCTATGCAACTTGAAGTTTATTTTTTTTAGGCTCGGCCTCTCAGAAGTGCCCGAAGTCTTACGTTTTCGTTTTCCAATCTTTTTAGACGATTTTAATTATTTAGAGAGGGAAAAAGCGGATTTCCCCAGTTTAGACCACGCTGAACACGAATCCGTCGAAAAAATAGGACATTTCGACTCATGACCCAATGGTCCGAACTGGCTCAAATTTTGAAGGTAGTTCGAGGATATGTCCTAGTTGGTCCCATAGGAATTTCGTTGCAATGGGATTAGTAGTTTAGAGACTGCGCATACGAAAAGTAAAAACCATTGAACCGCCACAACCAACAACCCACTGGTCCGAGCAAACCATCTTTCATTAATCTAGTGTTCCATATATTTATATCATTGTTCAATCCTTGTTAATACAGCGAAGGTCGCTTCTTAACTTCCCAACGGCCGGAAAAATAATTGAAAAAAATCCTCTCCTTCGAACTATCCTAGAAAATATCATCCAAATACTACCTATTATGAACACGGGCAACTAATTCCACCCATAGTACCAAGGCCGATCCATGTAATCCATGGATTATTTTAGACTACATTTCCAACTAGACTGGCATTTTGACTTTTGTGCATCGACGGTGCCAACTTTTTATTGAATTTTAACGTTTCAAATCGTTACCTATTCATTTGAATCGCATCGAATTGCATATAGAAATGCAACTGACGAGGGATGCTGTGCATTCAACGTAGACTTGGTCTTTCAAGTCTACGCATTATGGTCTTCAAAGGCCCCAGATCGAGGTACGTAGTGTCGCGAGTTTCATCAAAAACTGTCTTTTCCTCGGCTGCAAAAAAGTTAGAATTCATATGTCCTCTCCTGCACCCTCTTAAAATCATCATGGGTCACCTAATCGAGCAATGGTTATTCGAACCCAGTTGACATCACATGTTTTTATCACACCATAGACTACTCATCAAGTATGAGTTCATTCTTGAATAGGCTAATCATTAAAACAACAAAGGAAAGGACGATGGGTATAATGCCAATTGAAGGAAAAAATGAATTTTGTAAGTAGGAAAAAGGGTTTCCGTGCGACCACTACATTAGCCTAATTTTTGACGTTCTTGAATTTTGTTGCGCAATTAAACCCAAAACTGAATCGAACGTTAAAAGAAAAATATAATAAAATAATAACAATTCCAAGTTGTAAATTTAAAAACACGTATAACTGAAAACCAACTGGCACGTTTGTTCTAATAGATTTTTCTGGAGAATTCTGAACAGAATCGAATGGGTTACTTCACTGTTTTTCGACCAACCGCTCGGGAGATAGTGATTGGCAGGCCAAAGAGAAGCTCCATGATAGTAGGCAGCACCACTTTGGGCTACCGTATTCAAAACGTGATTGTGCAACACCTTTACTAGAGCCAAGTACAAGGAGTATTAGGAAAATCCTACTATTAGCTCGGAATCGTAACTTTTCTAGGGAGCTTACGTATGTTTAAAATCGTGGTAGGTTCAGATATTATAAGATGTCCGTAATCCAACTAGCTTGAAACTTCGTCATTCGATTATTTATTTTGGCGAAAAATGTTATGAGAGCTCATAGAACACCACGGTAACCAGCTTTCGAGCTGTTGCAACACAAAAGTGTATGTCTATATTAATTAAGTAGTCCAAGATTATTTTTAAAAAATCATCGCGAAAAATAAATGTAAGGGATCTTAAGTTTATACAAAGAAAGGTCGATAACAATACTTTTGTACATTGAATGAGCTGAAAATTGGAATACTTGTCAATAAAATCACCAAAAACATTAAAGAGTTCAACGGCAAAAAAAGCCTCAAATTTTGGACGGTAGGTATAAAAAAATTGCTGAGATTTTTAATATATTGATACCATACCTAGTTTGGTACCTATTGGTACCTAGTTTGAAAAGGGTATCAACGATACTTGGGAAATTCGCTAAGTTATGCCACATTTACTCTCACGCAAATCCACATCCCGAAACATATAAACACACTACCTATGTTATTAGGGGTCTAAATATTAAATTATTGATGTCGAATTTTATCTAAAATCCCCAATATCTCAGAAACTGTCACAAAAATGTATGTGCAATGCATGCTCTGTTGTTCCTTGAAGACGGGCACTCGATTCTATTAACTTTGGAGAGAAGGGATAGTACCTATAATAAAATAACCAGATACGGGATAACGGTCTACGGGAAATGCGGGGAATCCCAGTCAAACAAAATTATGATCAATAAAATACAGGGTTCAAATTATAAGGTCTATTATAATGGACTCATATTTCCGTTCAATGACGCCTTTTTCAATGTAATCACGATATTTTTCTTTTACATTGAAAATTAGCACCGTTCATTTAGTAATAATTCCCAAAAACCATTGGATTATTATTGGAGGGGGGGGGGGGGGGTCTTCCAAAGTCAAATCTACGTTCTCAAAGTCTAAGCCTGTACGTAAAACACCTCAAAAATGACTAGGTGGGATAACAAAATTGCTTGGAAAACTGCAGATAAGTACGGCTTTTAGAAATTAGTAATTCACATGCCATTTACACGAGCCCACTTTATGGAATATTATGTATGTTCCACACCTACACTACAAATTTTTGATACGGTCCAACATACAGGATTTTTGGCCACACCATACGATACAGCAAGAAATCTTTTTATCATAAATAGAACGGTTTATAAATAAAAATAAACAAAAACTCGAGGCACGTTTTGTCGAACGTTGTGATTTTGCTTCATTACTACCGGAGGTAGAGAAACCTTATATTCGTGCAAGAAGTCAAAAAAAAAAATGTGTCCTCCTAAATCAAAAATTTCCACTTGCTTTTTGCATTTCAAAGCTGAAGTGCCTGTCGGTCTGCCTGTGGTCAATTCTTTGCCCCGGCAAAAATATATGAAGTTATGGTCCGATTGCAATGAAATTTTCAGGAACTGTGCAGATTAGCCCCTAGACGGTCCCCTATGAATTTCATCGCCATCGGACTAATGGTAGCGTGTGCGCATGCGCAAACGTGAATTCATGAAACAACGATTTCCCCGTTCCTAATGAACCGATTTTGCTCAAATTCGGACGGTAGTTGGCGGCTGGCTCCAAGATGATTGCCTAAAAATTGCATCGCGATTGGATCAGCAACAACCACTGCGCATGCGCAAACCTGAAATGTGTTGTCACAGGCAAAACTCCAGAACTATCAGACCAATTTTAGTGAAATTTTCAGGGATCGTCCCCGGGTTTACTCCTGGACGATCCCCTACGAATTTAATCTCCTTCGGGCCAATGGTAGCTTGTGCGCTTCCTATAATCTTATTACACATATTAGGTAATTTATTACTACTCTATTTATTGCTATTCAATATTTGTGCTAACCAACTGATTCTATACGTTACCTATGTTACAATAAGTGAGAAAGCTATCCTGCCCACCCAAGTTGGCAGACGTTTTGATATTCCGAATTCTTTCCTAGGACGGCAGACAAAATCCGATATCAATCAAGTTAACACCCCCTAAGAACATAATACAAGGTGCGTTTGCGTTAAAATATGTGGCATGCAGCATAACTTGATGAGCGAATTTACAACGACCAACCTAGTTCAAAGGGATTGTAGGAAGGTGGGAGTGTACGAGGAAGAGATTAGAAAGTTCATTTTGATTATTGTTGAGCGAATTTTAAATGAAGTTTTTTAGGTTGAGACGAAGCAAAACCAATATTCCAAATTGTTTCAAAGACGGTGGGCAACGTACGGTCTACGGTCACACTTCAAGTATTAGTACCTACCTATTTTGGTAGGTAAATGAATGTTATAAGTAGATAGCAACACATCCAAAATTTACAACTTCGGCTTTTGTAGACACGACATGCCAAGTGCTGATATCCAGCTATAATACAGGAAATTCTCGGTAGGTAAGTAAGTGCATAGCTACAAAATTAGGAGAGTTGTCTTACCTCCGTCGTCCAGGAAGTCGTCGTGTCTTCGGCATATACCGCGAAAAATAAGCGATGTTCGACCAAAAGAAGACACAATACGCGAACGCACAGAGCCATCGCAACAGGTCGTCACCGACTGACACCTACCGAACCTGACGCTTGACGTGAACCTCCGTCGAAAACAAGTCTCGTCTCCTGCTACTGCTACCTGTCTCCCACCACCGCATCGGGATCGCGCTGCGTCGGTGGTCCGCCCACCATTAGCCGAACCGTGGATACTATAAACGTACACTCCCTGGGCTACCGACTAGGTACCTACTTACTTGCAGAAGTGTACAGGTACAGGTAGCAGACTGATACAGCGCTGAAAGACACAGGAAAAGTACAGATTTTTCCTCATTTTCGACCACGCTGAACACGAATCCATCGAGAAAAGGAAATTTCAGCTCCTTCGGGTATGTGTGTGTAGGTACGAGTGTGTCTGTGTATTGCTCATTTCTGCGAACCATCATAACTTACGAGTTACGACCCAATGGTCCAAATTGGCTCAAATTTTGGTTTATTATTTTCAATAATGAACCATTGGAATCGAGCATGAAAAAAAAAATTCTTACCCCCCCTCAAAATTTGATGGTTTACGTTTCAAGGTATGTAGAATCCAAAACTGCAATAAAAATATTTCTGTCTGTCCGCCGTACGCCGTACGCCGTACGCCGTACGGGCCACTTTTCTTAGTTACCATGAAAAAAAATTGATGAAATTCGGGTTATAGGTTCCGTTCGGCGTCTAGTTGGTCCTCGAAGCTCGACGTTACTGTGAGTCATCTCTAAGGGGTTCAAAATAGGGGTTGAAATTTTCAAAACGCCTATACAATTTTTTTACGTAAATATTTTTACGGTTTTAAATAGTTCTTGAACTTGCGAGTTTTTTAAGACCATCCGGAGCGTCGTGCGTCCAGCCGTTCGTTCACAGTAAGGCCCCGAAGTTTGCACCGACAGGCATTTTCGACTCCAGTGTGAATGAAATTGTATACAATTCAAACCAATTCTCGTAACCAGAGACGCGCCCACAATAGGAATTTGTGAATACGGCCAATCATTGGTAGGGATCACCTGATTATATTGGCGGAGTATGAAGTCGAGTTGGTTGTTCTGTGATATTATTTAATTTGAAAAATGATGGCTCTTTTGGAGTTTGTTCGTAGGTAGTGAAACTTGAACAAACGTTGAAGTATTATTGATGGGTAAATTATTACTACGGTAAATCATTACTCAACGGTAAATTATTACACAACGGTTCATTATACCATCTACGTAGAAGGGGCTGGAGTTTGTTGGTAGGTACTTTTGCAACTTTTAGCGAATTTTCAAAGAAAATGAAGCTATTGCAATGGCTTCGAAATTTAAATAATATAAATTTTTGGAAATTTTCTTCATAGAAATCCGTTTCAGACCATTCTAAAACGATTCCTGAAATTTAACACTTTTTTATATGTATATATATATATATTTATTTATATATGTGTCACTCCAGACGATAACTCTCGATAGAATTGAGATAAACAGCTCAAATTTGCACAAAAAATCTATCTTGGCAATCGAAAGGCTAAGTTCGAAGATGGGCGAAATTGGCCTACTCTAAGGAGGGTTTTGGCGCATTTAAAGTGCGCAAAAATTACCCAAAAATCCCCAAAATGTTATTTTCCAACAAGTGACCCCTCATTTTAAAGGTTTTTGCACGCTGAACACGATGGTGGAATCGGATGTTAGATATCTTGATCCGTTCTCAAATTAGAGCATTTAAAGTGCGCAAAAATTACCTAAAAATCCCCAAAATGTTATTTTCTAACAAGTGACCCCTCATTTTAAAGGTTTTTGCACGCTGAACACGATGGTGGAATCGGATTTTAGATATCTTGATACGTTCTCAAATTAGAGCATTTAAAGTGCGCAAAAATTACCCAAAAATCCCCAAAATGTTATTTTCCAACAAGTGACCCCTCATTTTAAAGGTTTTTGCACGCTGAACACGATGGTGGAATCGGATTTTAGATATCTTGATCCGTTCTCAAATTAGAGCATTTAAAGTGCGCAAAAATTACCCAAAAATCCCCAAAATGTTATTTTCTAACAAGTGACCCCTCATTTTAAAGGTTTTTGCACGCTGAACACGATAGTGAAATCGGATTTTAGATATCTAAATCCGTTCTTAAATTAGAGCATTTAAAGTGCGCAAAAATTACCCAAAACTAGGATAATCTTTAAACTCTTACCCCCACCCCCTTAGAGTGGTCAGATTGAAAAATGTGAGAAGTATTAATTGAAGACGAGAGTTCGAAGCAAAAAAGGGGGAGGCAAACGATTAGTACAACTCCTTGAATTTACCCACAGCGATCAAATAAATAAGCACTTAGTACAATTACGTAATAAACAAACGGTAGAATCAGGATGGACAAAACGTACAAATTAAAATAAATACGAAGAGAATATACATAGAAAACCAAATTTTAGACCGAAGTTTTCCTTTATTCAAAACCATAGCCATTAATTCGAATATTTCTTTGAAAATTCGCTCATTAAGTCATGCTGCATGACTGATTTTTTTTCACTCCTCATCAACAATTTCTTTTCAGAACTTCATTATGTGTGTTTCTTTTTGTTAGGTACCTACTGTTTGTCATCGGCAGAATTATTTTAGCAACATTTAACTCGTGATTTAGGTAGGTACCTAGTAACGAGTACGGGGTTATGTACTAACCTACGGAGGGTCTGCGATCTACATAATTATGCATAGAATAGTACATATTATATTATATAGACGGGTTATCTATACATAGAGCTGTGATCTGTAACAGAAGGGTATTCTATACAAAATAATAAACCGTTGTGCAGGGATTTGCAGCGTTTTATGGTAGTCCTAGTTGGTCTCATATGAATTTTGTCGCATTCAGATCTGAGCTTGCGCATGAGCAAGCGTGAAATGCGTCGAACCCACATACGTAATTCACAACCCAGTTGTCCAAATCAGCACAAGTTTCGGTGTTAGTTCGGGGTTAGGTCTTCGTTGGTCCCATATAAATTTAGTCGCATTCGTATCAGTAGTAGCGATTGCGCATGCGCAAACGCGAAAACCGTTGAACCGCCATAACTTTGCTAAAACGGGGAATGCATTAACAAGGTGCTGATGGCCCGGATTGTTAACTGAAAAAAATACTCTTTCGAACTATCCTAGAAAATAACCTAGAAAATACTAGTTAATAATAATAATATTATGAACACGGACAACTAATTCCACCCATGTACCAAGGCCGAGCTTTGTAATCCATGGATTAGACCATATTATGTTTAGTACTACTTATCTAATTTAGTGGTGAAATCGACTTTAAACGTTTTATCGTAAAATAAAAGCTTTACTTCATACAAAAACCATATTTCGTCCATTATGTGCTGACAATTGTTGACTTGTAATCCTATTTTAGAAATTTGCTTTGGCTTAAAACCGCCGTCATTAACCGAAGTACCGGTGTGGAGATTGCCACACAATACTTCCATGATCTTCATAATAGTATGGATGCAAGTTTGGCGGTAGGAGCCACCCATTTTGATCAAAATCCGTAAACTTGCAGAGAAATCTCTTTATGTCGACCACTTTCTGGCACCACACCAACGTCATCTAGCTAGTAAACCTAGAAAATGTTGGGCCTGTATTGACATATGTTTTTGCTGTAAATTAGCCAAATCGAATGCGATCAAGTTCAAAATCAATAGGCATAATCTGGACATCCCGACGGACATTTTGGTAACAACCGCTCCGATTTCGGTCCATTCTTACGGCAGTTATCGTTGAAAATCGAAGAATTAAAAAACCCGTCATAACTCCCTCATTTCTCCACCTAGAAAGCTCGTTCTCATCTAAAACTGAAGATTTTAATAAGGTGAACAAAACCCAAGAACAAAATCCGACCGTATTTGAGGAATTTATAACCATTTGAGATAATTATAACATACGTATGTACTACATTCGGAGCGATCAAGCGGAAAACAGCATAGAAACCGTAGTTTTGAGCCACTTCTGAACAAGATCCATGGTTTTCTCGAATAGCTATTTTTGTCGGTATCGCCAAACCTACTCCCATTCCTTTATAACAGAAACATGGAAATAAAGAGGTATATGCTTGTTTGAGAGGCTCAAACATACAAAAGAACAAGATTCCATGGTTTTCTCGAACACCCAATTTTGACGGTATCACAATTCCATTCCTATTTATAACAGGAACATGGAAGTAAAATATAAGTTTCAGTCATGCAGCATGACCTTTCAGCCATGTCTGAAAAATATTAGCGATTTTTGACCTCCCGAAAACTAATACGAGTGACTTCTGTATCAAACGGGGGGTAAAATGCCGATGTTTTGAAACTTGTCATAGTTGCCCATTCGAGTGTCCTGCACAACACGTTCCCGAAGGTGTTGCGAGAGCGGGGGTGGGGGAGCAAATGCTGGGAGAAAAGGTAGTTTTTTCACAGCATTTGCATAATATATCTCCGTAACTATTAATCCTACCGAAAATTATTTCGTATACAGACTTGAAGTAGACAAAATATATTATACACGAAAAGGTCCCATTTTTGTCAGTCAAAAATATCAATACTTTCTCGTTATAGGGTTGAACAGTTCTCGTATTTTCTTGGGACCAGGATTATTGTAGTTTTCGCCTTTCTAATGATGATTTCAAACACATCTATTTTTTTGTACATTATATCCCTACAGAATTTAATTAAAGTCGGCAGTCGTAATGTAACTATCTACTAGCAGTTTTGCAAGAAAGAGGGATATAATGAGGAAGCCTGAGGGAGGGGGAGGTGTGCCACAACGTTCCCTATTATGCGATGCAGGCGGTGGGTGTGATTGAGTAAGTATTCGGAAATTGCGCACCATGGTTTCTCTTCTGATTATTGTCCAGGAGGTCCTATTGATCAGGGAAATGCAGGGAAGTGGTAGGTTTTGACTGTTTTGAAGGGGGTGGCGGGAGGTACTATACGTAGTACATGTACATAACTAAGGCTATTGGTCAACTCCCTATATAACTCGGCCACCGAGGGTCGTAGAGACTGCAATTTAGTCTCAAATTGTTCGTAATTCAATACTAAACACGTTTTATATTATATTATTTTAAGTAAAACCAAATGTTTTCCCAGAGTACTTGCTGCAAGTAGGAATCTTGCACCAACAGCAGTTTGAAAATAGAAAAAATTTTCACCTATCTGGTTTCAGACCAAAGGACAAGTGCTGACAACGCACGCTTCAAGTATTTTTTTCAAAATAGATGGGGCTCCAGTTACTGGTACTTCCGACACGCGGTACCTATGCTGTCAACGAGCGGCGGCTCAGGTCTTCACTTTGTGGAAGAATGAGGAGTACCCATGACTTTTGTATATACTACTTTACCATTTTTAAATGAAAGTAGGTTCCTTTCTAAGAATTTTGAAACCAACCGCACTCTCCTACGATGAATAGTTCTTCTTCTACGAGCTTCCAAATGTTCGGCAACAAGTGACGTCATTGCACTCCTCCCGCTAGGGCGGGACCCCCTTGACCAGTGTGACGTCACTTGTTGCCAAAATTTTGAAGCTCATAGAAAAAAACTGTTCATTGTAGTTGGTCTCAAAATTCTTAGAATGGTACCTACTTTCATTTGAAAATATAAAGAGAAGTCATGGATACTCCTCATTCGTGTCATCCTTGATCGATCAAATTGATATGGTGAAAATTTGGCTGGGAATTTGAAAACAACCCTCTTGACCCTAAATTAACAACAAAGGCAAAGCTACCCCCACAATGACTGAGCCATGCTATGTTGGTCAACTCCCTATAACGCTTCACAGTTGGCAGGGGGGTCCCGCCCAGGCGAGAGGGAAGCAATGAAGTGGGAAGCGGTGGAATCCTTGAAAAATCATAGAAAAAGAACTATTTACCGTAGGAGAGTGAGGCTGGTCTCAAAATTCTTAGAATGGAAACGACTTTCATTAAAAATAAATAAATACATTATTCGCATAACCCATCGCACGAGAGCTTTAGGCATTTTGTTTTACACTGCTTGCATTGTCGGGGGTGGCTTTGCCTTTGTTTTCAGTTATATTATATTATAATAACAGAAAGTTTTTGGTATTGAATTTACGACGCTCGGTGGCCGATCAATATGGAGTTGGCCAACAGCGTTATGTACATAGCACTCCCCTACAGCCTAAACCTATCTACCACTTTCCCAGGTGGCAAACTGCATCTTCCTGATCAGTAGGACCCCCTGGGCAATACTCAAAAGAGAAACTGCAGTGCGCGATTTTTGACGGTATCACAATTCCATTCCTATTTATAACAGGAACATGGAAGTAAAATATAAGTTTCAGTCATGCAGCATGACCTTTCAGCCATGTCTGAAAAATATTAGCGATTTTTGACCTCCCGAAAACTAATACGAGTGACTTCTGTATCAAACGGGGGGTAAAATGCCAATGTTTTGAAACTTGTCATAGTTGCCCATTCGAGTGTCCTGCACAACACGTTCCCGAAGGTGTTGCGAGAGCGGGGGTGGGGGAGCAAATGCTGGGAGAAAAGGTAGTTTTTTCACAGCATTTGCATAATATATCTCCGTAACTATTAATCCTACCGAAAATTATTTCGTATACAGACTTGAAGTAGACAAAATATATTATACACGAAAAGGTCCCATTTTTGTCAGTCAAAAATATCAATACTTTCTCGTTATAGGGTTGAACAGTTCTCGTATTTTCTTGGGACCAGGATTATTGTAGTTTTCGCCTTTCTAATGATGATTTCAAACACATCTATTTTTTTGTACATTATATCCCTACAGAATTTAATTAAAGTCGGCAGTCGTAATGTAACTATCTACTAGCAGTTTTGCAAGAAAGAGGGATATAATGAGGAAGCCTGAGGGAGGGGGAGGTGTGCCACAACGTTCCCTATTATGCGATGCAGGCGGTGGGTGTGATTGAGTAAGTATTCGGAAATTGCGCACCATGGTTTCTCTTCTGATTATTGTCCAGGAGGTCCTATTGATCAGGGAAATGCAGGGAAGTGGTAGGTTTTGACTGTTTTGAAGGGGGTGGCGGGAGGTACTATACGTAGTACATGTACATAACTAAGGCTATTGGTCAACTCCCTATATAACTCGGCCACCGAGGGTCGTAGAGACTGCAATTTAGTCTCAAATTGTTCGTAATTCAATACTAAACACGTTTTATATTATATTATTTTAAGTAAAACCAAATGTTTTCCCAGAGTACTTGCTGCAAGTAGGAATCTTGCACCAACAGCAGTTTGAAAATAGAAAAAATTTTCACCTATCTGGTTTCAGACCAAAGGACAAGTGCTGACAACGCACGCTTCAAGTATTTTTTTCAAAATAGATGGGGCTCCAGTTACTGGTACTTCCGACACGCGGTACCTATGCTGTCAACGAGCGGCGGCTCAGGTCTTCACTTTGTGGAAGAATGAGGAGTACCCATGACTTTTGTATATACTACTTTACCATTTTTAAATGAAAGTAGGTTCCTTTCTAAGAATTTTGAAACCAACCGCACTCTCCTACGATGAATAGTTCTTCTTCTACGAGCTTCCAAATGTTCGGCAACAAGTGACGTCATTGCACTCCTCCCGCTAGGGCGGGACCCCCTTGACCAGTGTGACGTCACTTGTTGCCAAAATTTTGAAGCTCATAGAAAAAAACTGTTCATTGTAGTTGGTCTCAAAATTCTTAGAATGGTACCTACTTTCATTTGAAAATATAAAGAGAAGTCATGGATACTCCTCATTCGTGTCATCCTTGATCGATCAAATTGATATGGTGAAAATTTGGCTGGGAATTTGAAAACAACCCTCTTGACCCTAAATTAACAACAAAGGCAAAGCTACCCCCACAATGACTGAGCCATGCTATGTTGGTCAACTCCCTATAACGCTTCACAGTTGGCAGGGGGGTCCCGCCCAGGCGAGAGGGAAGCAATGAAGTGGGAAGCGGTGGAATCCTTGAAAAATCATAGAAAAAGAACTATTTACCGTAGGAGAGTGAGGCTGGTCTCAAAATTCTTAGAATGGAAACGACTTTCATTAAAAATAAATAAATACATTATTCGCATAACCCATCGCACGAGAGCTTTAGGCATTTTGTTTTACACTGCTTGCATTGTCGGGGGTGGCTTTGCCTTTGTTTTCAGTTATATTATATTATAATAACAGAAAGTTTTTGGTATTGAATTTACGACGCTCGGTGGCCGATCAATATGGAGTTGGCCAACAGCGTTATGTACATAGCACTCCCCTACAGCCTAAACCTATCTACCACTTTCCCAGGTGGCAAACTGCATCTTCCTGATCAGTAGGACCCCCTGGGCAATACTCAAAAGAGAAACTGCAGTGCGCGATTTTTGCATATTAGCCAATCACACCTAGGTACCGCCTACACTACATCGCATAATAGGGAACGTTGTGGCACAACCTCCTCCTCCCCCGGGCTTCCTCATCATCCATCATTTGCAAAACTGCTAGTAGATAGTTACATTACGACTGCCGACTGCCGAAACCATCTGCTGCCAGAAAATGTTAGCATCTGCCACCATAGCTCTGAATTATTCGCAATTTGGAATTTTGAGTTACCGAAGTATGATTTTAAAAATGAAATAAATGACGCCACATAGGTATTATTTTTATGAATTGTTTTAAATATTTATTATTTTTATATTATTATGATTATTATTTAGTTATTATTTTTAATAATGAACCTTTGGAATCAAGCATGAAAAGAAAAAAAAAAATTGTAACCCACCCTAAAAACTGTTGGAAGTAAGCTTTCTGATCCCCACCAAGAGGGAGGTGTCCTAAAATGCATGCATAAATATACGAGATTATGTTTCTTCTGCGCAATGTTATTTAGATTTCAACAACCTCCTCTGTTAGAGTATCCCGTCTTGGCGTTAAGTTACGCCAGAGACGAGGATCGACTATTTCAGGGAGTAAATAATTCTTGTAGAAGTGAGAGTCGGGGAAGCATGTCGTTCCAGAAATGGTCGTCCCTCTCAGTAACTTCCTGGTGGAAATCGACTCTGGTCCACACCACAAAGTGGCAGAATTTCCGGTCAAAATGCAACGAAGAAGCCAATGGATTCGGCAGGGGAAAAAAAAACCAGTTCCGTCGGTGTCGGTGGAGTTTGGCCCAACACAACGGTGGCAGTATAAACATTCAACTGCACTTCTCTCTACACTATCGCGTTCGTATTCGGCAGAGTCAAAAATCGGCCGAAGCCGGATCCAGTCTAACAGCAACTTACTGGGCTGTCCGTGATCAATGTCAAACCTGCCAAATCAACACGGGGTATAGGAAAAAACACTAAGTACTTGGCAACCTGATAGATTATAGGTATGTAATGTATGTAGGTAAATGATTCAATGATCAGTGAATAAATATTGAAAGGAATACTTGAAGTAAAGTAATTAGTTGTCATAGTATGGTGATCTATGGCTATGACTATACCTACTACATGTAGGTATATGCCTAACATGACTATACCCTAACTACTATGCAGTCTTATGTAGATAAACTTACATTATAATAAAGCATGATATCAGTATCTACTCTTTCCACCAGTGCATAGACGGAGTCGACCTCAGCTTTTGGTAGAATGCCGACGACACATTTTGTTAGGCACGGGACAAAAAAGACGGAGAACAGAACAAACGCAAATACACACAGTACACGGGAACACGTACTGGAGTTCGTAGGGCATCAATGGTTCGATGTTTCAAAAACACTGATGTTTTTCCCATCGAGGATTTACTTTCGATGTCATTTAGCCATCAGCTCAGACATCGATGTTTTTATCTCTGCAGTGGAAAATGAAAAATTGCTGAGAATTCTTTCTCCGATGAGTGAGAAAAAACAAAGATGTTTTGGCTATCAATACCTACCCATCCTTTCACATGAAGCGAAAAGTCGGTTGTCTGGGTAAGCCCAGTACTAGGCGGGAAAATCTCATGAAGCTGAAACTGGCGAGAAGACGCCTTTTATTCCCTTTTTCGGTAGATGACCCACTTCGAGGGAAATCATATTGATATCCCCTAGCCGAATGCACGAAAAAAGTGTACAGCGAAATAAGCTTATACAAGGAAATATAGGAAAAAAGTGTACAGGATCATTGCCTGAAAGATGACGAGGGTAAGCGGTGACGAGCATCTGATAAAAATTTCTCAAAAACGTTCGAGAGTCGACCGGAAAATCAATCGGTAATAGCTGATGTAAATAGCGGTAATACCTGATATAAATATAGGTAATTCACCTAGCTACCTAAACTTTTTTTAATCAAATTTCTGACTTAGATGAGTTACTAGGTACCTACCACCCTCCTATCCCTCAGCACATCTCTAATACATATATTGGTACCCACTAACCTGAATGTTGAGTAAATCATCAATCAAAATAATTTCATGAGAAGCAGGACACAGAGGAACCTTGGTCCATCCAAGGTCGTCAGCTGCCCCCTTCTCATTGCAGGCGCTGGCGCCTCCATTCACAATTATCCCCCCCCCCCCCCACCAAATCGTAATAACAATACTATTTGCTTGCTATTCATCCGATTTTCAATTTTCAAACGGATTTGAACTCCAAATAAATATCCCTAGCGCGCCTGGACCTTCAAATTTGAAAACGGGTTTTTTAAATAGGGTTATTGTTTTATTTTTGTGGAAAATTTGAAATGAAAATATAAAAAAGAGTGTCATATCAATTCTACGTACTCATGGTTTACAAATAAATTTTCAGAAGGAAAATCATACGAGTGGTTTAGTCACAGTTTCCATATAAGTTTACTACGTGGTGGCAGCTTTTGGAACTAAACCGGCGATATTTAGCCTTCAGGCTAAATGTCCCTGATTTTATTTAAAAATTTTTTCAAGAGATGGCAGCACTATTGCTGGCAAATTCAGAATCGGTTGTGCGCCAGGACGGCTGAACCGATTTTCGTTCTGGATTTTTTTTTTGGAAACCATAAGTAAGTAGAATTGACATGACACTCTTTTTTTCCATTTCCGTTTTTCATATTTTCTGCTATGAGTACTGCTATGAAAGTTATTCACGAATTTTATGGTCCAGGCGCGCTAGGGATATTTATTTGGAGTTCAAATCAGTTTGAAAATTTAAAATCGGATGAATAGCAAGCAAATAGTATTGTTATTACGATTTGAAGGTGGGGGGGACAATTGTGAATGGAGGCGCTAGCACATGCAATGAGAAGGGGGCAGCCAACTACCTTGGATGGACCAAGGTCATTCCTCTGTGTCCTGCTTCTCATGAAATTATTTTGACTGACGATATATCTCAACATTCTGCTTAGGGGGCACCAAGATATTTATTAGAGATATGTACTGAGGGATATTATTAGGAATAGGGGTGGTAGGTACCTACTAAATCATCTGAATCAGAAATTTGATATAAAAAAGTTTAGTTACCTATATTTATATTAGGTATACCAGCTATTACCAATTGATTTTCTGATCGACTTTCGAACGTGCCGTCAACGCCCCTGACTTGAGACAAATTTTACCATTCAAACTAGAATCTCAGAGTAGAAAGTGTGGGTGCTTATCGAAAGAAAACCACCCTTTCCAATATGGACACCAAAACTGAGCAGCACGTAATCCGATGAGCTACACCAGTTGCTAGGCGAAGGGATGGCGCGACAATAAGCGTAGGTACATGACGAAAGTGTGGCGAATGACGAGGATAAGTTTTTGAAAAATGTTTACCAGCCCGGCCGATGCTCCCCGTAATTACACGAAAAGGGGAGGGAGCATCGGTATACTACTAGCTCGTCACCGCTTACCCTCGTCATCTTTCAGGCAATGATCCTGTACGCTTTTTTCCTAGGATTCCTTGTATACGCTTATTACGCTGTACGCGTTTTTTTCGTAAATTAGGCTAGGGGATATCAATATGATTTCCCTCGAAGTGGGTCATCTAGCGAAAAAGGGAATAAAAGGCGTCTTCCCGCCAGTTTCAGCTTCAGGAGATTTTCCCGCCTAGTATTGGGCTTACGCAGACAACCAACTTTTCGCTTCATGTGAAAGGGATCTATGTATTTGATTTATTATTTTTTTTCAATAATGATCCTTTGGAATCGAGCATGACAAAAAACTAACCCCCCCCCCCCCCCCCCTCAAAATTTGATGGTTTACGTTTCAAGGTATCTACGTAGAATATGCTAAGTGGCACAAGAGAGTAGGTACTCTTTTGGATCTGAAACATGATCTTCGTTCTTTACACGGGATTTTCATCAGGCTGATTTCAGACTAGGTAAATTTAAACTACGGTAAACCCTTAACTGGGGATAGACTCTCACATTCAAGCAAACTGCCGTTTTGTTCTTACTGCTGGTTAAACCTCAGCTAAGTGAATGTTATTTGCTATTGATAAACCGACCCTTAGTTGTAGGGAGGTAATTGGCTTGATGTAGGTAGGATGGGAACACGTATATAAATATCACTAGAGACGAACTAAAATAAACAAATGAACGAAAAACGTCTTGCCGTTCCTCGAGATAATTTTCATTTTTTCGTATTAGATAGGGTAAGGGTCTGTACCTTGAGCCACCTTTCAAACTATGTTGATTTCCCCAGCTATTCACACTCCGATTTCTCCTTTTAGCGAATTTTCAAAGAAAATGAAGCTATTGCAATGGCTTCGAAATTTAAATAATATAAATTTTTGGAAATTTTCTTCATAGAAATCCGTTTCAGACCATTCTAAAACGATTCCTGAAATTTAACACTTTTTTATATGTATATATATATATATATATATATATATATATTTATTTATATATGTGTCACTCCAGACGATAACTCTCGATAGAATTGAGATAAACAGCTCAAATTTGCACAAAAAATCTATCTTGGCAATCGAAAGGCTAAGTTCGAAGATGGGCGAAATTGGCCTACTCTAAGGAGGGTTTTGGCGCATTTAAAGTGCGCAAAAATTACCCAAAAATCCCCAAAATGTTATTTTCCAACAAGTGACCCCTCATTTTAAAGGTTTTTGCACGCTGAACACGATGGTGGAATCGGATTTTAGATATCTTGATCCGTTCTCAAATTAGAGCATTTAAAGTGCGCAATAATTACCCAAAAATCCCCAAAATGTTATTTTCTAACAAGTGACCCCTCATTTTAAAGGTTTTTGCACGCTGAACACGATGGTGGAATCGGATTTTAGATATCTTGATCCGTTCTCAAATTAGAGCATTTAAAGTGCGCAAAAATTACCCAAAAATCCCCAAAATGTTATTTTCCAACAAGTGACCCCTCATTTTAAAGGTTTTTGCACGCTGAACACGATGGTGGAATCGGATTTTAGATATCTTGATCCGTTCTCAAATTAGAGCATTTAAAGTGCGCAAAAATTACCCAAAAATCCCCAAAATGTTATTTTCTAACAAGTGACCCCTCATTTTAAAGGTTTTTGCACGCTGAACACGATAGTGAAATCGGATTTTAGATATCTAAATCCGTTCTTAAATTAGAGCATTTAAAGTGCGCAAAAATTACCCAAAACTAGGATAATCTTTAAACTCTTACCCCCCCCCCCCCACCCCCTTAGAGTGGTCAGATTGAAATATGTGAGAAGTATTAATTGAAGACGAGAGTTCGAAGCAAAAAAGGGGGAGGCAAACGATTAGTACAACTCCTTGAATTTACCCACAGCGATCAAATAAATAAGCACTTAGTACAATTACGTAATAAACAAACGGTAGAATCAGGATGGACAAAACGTACAAATTAAAATAAATACGAAGAGAATATACATAGAAAACCAAATTTTAGACCGAAGTTTTCCTTTATTCAAAACCATAGCCATTAATTCGAATATTTCTTTGAAAATTCGCTCATTAAGTCATGCTGCATGACTGGTTTTTTTTTTTTCTGGATCAGTCAGGAAACATCTTGGCTACAATATCCAACGGTTGAAATTGAATTTCTCACATCTGGGTTAGAATGGTAGCAGTTTTCCCAAACCCTTCCAAACTGGCTCAAGGTACATGCATGATGTGTACCTTGAGCCACCTTTGTTGACTTGGGTATTCGAAGTTATTTCTCTAAACTAAAGGGAAAATTCATTAAGACGCTGTAAGAAACACATTTTTATTTCAATAGTTCTTTAAAAAAAATAAAAAAAATTAAAAATATAAAAATAATTACCTAATACATTTTTGTAATGATCAGTCTCTCAAAATCAGATTTGGGTATTAGCAGATGACCGTCTTATTTTAATACATTCTTTCATTGTCAACTATATCACATGAATATCACTTAAGATCACGATTCATAAACAATAAGAGATATAAAATAAACAATAAGACCCTACATCTTACATTATACGACCTCTTTCTGGTACAGGCTGTATAGTGAGCTTTATCACAATAAATTACATAGGTATCGTAGATATCACTGAGAAGGTAACATAATAATATTATTGACTGAAGGAACTGTAACCTTGCCACTTACCCAAGATAGCTACATTATTGAAAATAACCAACTCATGATTGTTTTAGGGAAGCCCTACTATTTGAAAGAATAAACCAATTTCTTTTGTAAAGGATACGGGTTCATTATAGAAACTAATTGACCAAAACAGAAGGAATTTTTCGGGGATTATAAATTCTAGAAAATATAAATAGAAAATCAGAGCTTTAACCACAACTGGAAAAAAAGGACTGTTGGGAAGAAATAACTGATGGGAAAGAACCAGTTGGGTGGAATTGATTTTAGAGTTATGTGCAGCAAATATAGCCAATGATCTACGTGTCAAACCGTACAGCAGTTTGCTGCAGATTAAAACGTCCTCAACCAAGTCTTCTTCCTCTTTTTTTGAGGAAAATTTACTATGGTTGCATTTATGTAGGGAATGTGAAATTATCCTCAGGCATGGATTTTCCTTCTACTCATACCATTCCGCTTGGCAGCTTCACTGACTTGGACTTCATTGAGCGCTCTCATCAGAGCGCCCTGATTCACTGGAGGACGTTTTTCCCGTTTTGCTCCTAGGCATCTGTAATATAAAGCATTGGTTGATATTAAGATGATTGGGATAATTTAAAAATAGTAAGCAACAGAAAAATTTGGGTCTTGGAGGAGAATCTTCAGTCACAAAATTTACCAACAGGTGGCTCAAGGTACAGACCTAGAAGTGGCTCGAGGTACAGCAGTTTCCCCCAAAAAAGAAAATCCCTCTGTGTACCCAAAATACCTATACCTACTTCAGAAAAAATCGAATATACCTACACTTAAGTGATTTGTTCAACTATACTACTACATATATATTATATTATATATTTATGTAATATATTATATTATATTATATATTTTATATTTATTATACCTATTATATATTATTATATTATATACCTATTTATATATTTACTTATATTATATATTTATATAGTATTTATTATATATACTATTATATATTATATATACGAGATATATAATCAAACATTTGACTTACTGTTGTGCTTAAGTCCTTACAACAGTGGTTCAGGAGAGTCCACCTAGGGATGGCAACGATATATCGATATATAAAATATATCGATAGATTAGGGTAGATATATCGATATATATATATATATATATATATATCGATACAGAGGGCCGATATTATCGGTCATTATCGATATATTTACCGATACCTATGTCGTGACTTGATTTCAAAAAGTAAAAAATAAATATTAAAATGAATGGATGAGAAAGAACGCCTGTACCTGTAAAAAAAATTATTTCATACCATACCAACCACTGTAGGTACCTGATGAGTTTTCACATGGAAGAAGGAAAAATCCTCCTTCTTCTTCCATGGTTTTCAGATTTCAGCTCTGGTTTCGGACATGCATAGAAACAGGATAAAAAGTGTGGAAAAATAGCGGAGGTTGCATTAGGGTTCACGGAAACAGCACTTTACTGTTACTGTTACTGAGTCAGGTGGTCAAAAACCAAAAAATTTTACTCTGACCGACCCTCAAGAACGCAACAAAAGTACCTATATTGTATATTATTATATTCTATATTTTGTGAACTTGTGTGCCCTAAATTTAGAACATGTAGGAATAAGAATTTTAAGAATTTTTTAGAATTTTCAAGAAGTTTTTGTATTAAACAATGATGTTTGTACATTTCTTCTTTTTTTGTATAACTGGCCTACTTATAATTTTACCTATAAGTGTAAAATGTACCTTACTGTTAATTGTATTAAAAATGATGTTAATAAATTTTAAAACGTTTTAACTCGCTTACCTAATACTTCAACCTAGTTTTTCCAAGCAAATGGTTCGATATATCGGAGGTATCGATATATTATTGCCGATATATCATTTGATCAATATATCGATATATTTAATTCGATTTGCCATCCCTAAGTACACCATAGAGCACCAAATCACCAAAAACTTTGTAACCTTCCAATAAAGTCACCGTTTTATCAATCACAAAGAAGTTGTTCTCCCATCTATTTGTTTTTTAAAGACTTGAGATCAGTGGCATACAACTTTATATATCCTTACTCCTTACTCTCGAAACGTCACGTGGCGCCAGGTACAACCCTATGCAAGGTACAGACCTTTACCCTACTATAGATCTAATTCTTCATCCAATGATAATTCAATTCGAAAGGAGTGATAGAAACATCTCACTGGATTGGCTCATGCTGATGGTGAGAGATGAAAAAAAAACCAGTCATGCAGCATGACTTAATGAGCGAATTTTCAAAGAAATATTCGAATTAATGGCTATGGTTTTGAATAAAGGAAAACTTCGGTCTAAAATTTTGTTTTCTATGTATATTCTCTTCGTATTTATTTTAATTTGTACGTTTTGTCCATCCTGATTCTACCGTTTTGGGTTTTGGGTAGGTTTTGCGCACTTTAAATGCTCTAATTTAAGAACGGATTTAGATATCTAAAATCCGATTTCACCATCGTGTTCAGCGTGCAAAAACCTTTAAAATGAGGGGTCACTTGTTAGAAAATAACATTTTGGGGATTTTTGGGTAATTTTTGCGCACTTTAAATGCTCTAATTTGAGAACGGATCACGATATCTAAAATCCGATTCCACCATCGTGTTCAGCGTGCAAAAACCTTTAAAATGAGGGGTCACTTGTTGGAAAATAACATTTTGGGGATTTTTGGGTAATTTTTGCGCACTTTAAATGCGCCAAAACCCTCCTTAGAGTAGGCCAATTTCGCCCATCTTCGAACTTAGCCTTTCGATTGCCAAGATAGATTTTTTGTGCAAATTTGAGCTGTTTATCTCAATTCTATCGAGAGTTATCGTCTGGAGTGACATATATATATATATATATATATACATATAAAAAAGTGTTAAATTTCAGGAATCGTTTTAGAATGGTCTGAAACGGATTTCTATGAAGAAAATTTCCAAAAATTTATATTATTTAAATTTCGAAGCCATTGCAATAGCTTCATTTTCTTTGAAAATTCGCTAAAAGATGAACCAGAACCAAACATTCCACAGACACAGAAGGAAGAGTGAGACATGACTATGTGATGAGAGACGATTTGATTGGCTTACACAGGCAGTTGGTGGTGGGAGCAAGCAGTCTGAAATGAGTACTTCGGAAAATCTGCGGACCGATCTGACGGTCAGCTAACTGGTTTCGAACCGTCAGAAAAACATCTGGAACAGGATGGCATGGATACTGTAGAGTCCGAAAAACACTGGGAACGCCACATGATAGATCAGGGCCCCGTTCAATAAAACTACAACTACAATAAATTTAACAATTTCACAAGTACAGGGACCTGTAATGCCAAGTGTACAAGTACAAGCGTTTTTCATCAAACTACAACTACCTACAAGTAAACAATTAAACAAGTCCTGTAGTTTTACGGGCCTGTAATAACAAGCTGATAAGTACAGGCGTTTTATAAAACATTGTTATGCAATTCAACAAGAAGTGTACAATTGTACAGGCGAAAGTTACAATGTAACCTTCCCTTGGAGGATACAGGTTATGTTCGGCTTCGGCGACCGTCGTCCATCGAACGTTCGAACGTCTAGTCTAGTCGAAGTTTTGTTTTGTTTCCTATTCAATTTTTACTTATACATCGTTTTGAAATGAATAAGAGAGAAGGTCCCATGAAAATTTGTATTAATACGTGGTCGGAAAATGCGACGTCGACGCCTCCTCACAACTACAGTTTCCTCATCGGATGAAGTATCCCACATCATGACACAAATAAATGAATAAAACGGGGACAAAAACAACAGCAACTCGGACTAATCGCGATTGCAGGCTCACTTGTTAGCTTTTAACAGGAGGATGGAGCTATGTTAAATTGTAGTCCGTTTTTACAATTGTACATTTGTAAACTTGTCAGAAATTTGATGAACGCCTGTAGAACAGGCGAAATCTACCTGTAGAATTGTTAAAATTCACCTGCACTTACAAGTCCACAATAGTAGTTTCGATGAACGCTTCTACCTCTCATTTTTAACATTATTTGTTAAAAAATATCCCTGTAAATTGTGAATTGTAGTTTTATTGAACGGGGCCCTGATAGTTGGAAACTAGTCAGATGGCCACCATGAACAAACCTATAGTGAGAAGCCATACCACTTCCCATGAAATTATACAATTTTTTCATTATTTTAGCCATTTTTACCGATTTTTGACCCTTTTAAAGTCAAATTTGAGCCACTGTTTTTTGAGAAAAATATTTTTACCATTAAGATCTGTTGACAACCACCCCCCCCCCCTCCTTTTTTTAGCCCTTAATACCAACTGTTGACCTCCAAAAATCCAAATCTAACACCTAGTCCTATGAAAAACAACTGCAATGTATTTTTCCGTCTTTACTAACCCTTCCATACCACTTTCAGTGATTTTATATATTGTTCACTATTTTAACCGTTTTTCCGATTTTTGACCCCTACAAACTCGAATTTGACCCCCTTTGATTATTGGAAATTGCTTACTGCTCATCTTCGAACTCACCTATTTGTTTGGTAATACCATCATTTTGGCGAAATATGGAATTTTTATCATGTACCCAAGGTCAGGTAGTGTCTGGAGTGACATGAATATATATGTAATATATATAAATGTTCATTAAAATCTAGGGATGCATTCAGGATGCTCTGAAGCGAATTTGCCTGTAACATGTTTTGAAAATATTGGGCCCATTGCTTGCAGTAGCTTCATTTTCCTTTGAAAATTCGCTAAAAGTGCTGGGAAGGGGCAGAAGTTAGCTATTTTAGTTTATAGGATCCACGGTAAGTAATTCATATCCATGAGACGGTCGTCGATTCGGTTTGAGTTTCAAGCGTCGAACAATAATACGCGCCCCTTCCTACAAGCGCCTTTGGAGAGTAACCCCCCAATCCAAAGAACCAACATTACAAATTTGTCTGTAGATTGAAAGATTACTACAGACTTTTTTTAAATGCCTCCGATTTCTCTAAATTCATCCTGAATCTACGGATTTCTTCAAGCACCATCTTCCACCTTTAAAGTTCGCGCTACGGGGTTGGAAATCACCTAAAGGTGACGGTGGCGGCACGTATGTATGGGTCAGAACTTTGCTGTCCCCGTCCCATGGAAGAAGGGAAACCTTCCCTTCTTCCATGTCCCCGTCCCGACTGTTCGATTTCTTCATCTCGAAAGCCGATTCGGTTGGCTTTGGCTAGCAGTCTTATCAACATTTTCATTTTGTTGTGATTGTGATTGTTAATCCTGAAGTGGCTAGTGTCATATTCCTAGTCTTAGGGTCTTGACTCGTCTATTTAGTGCATATTCCCTGCTTAGAATTCTATGGTTCGTTTAATAAGATTTTCTTCGCCTTGACAGGTGGTTATTTGAGAAATGGCGAAGAACGAAAAACCCCCTTACCAGTGTTGGCGGGTACTCTCGCCAATCATGAATCGTTTCTTGGGACTGAGTTTTCTCTAATGATTTGTTATGAATTGTAATTCAAACATGAAATCATTGGCCTGTTATTTGAAATGGAGATAGTATTTCCTTGGATGTGGATGGTGCTTACATTCCTTGCAAACTTCACAGTCAGAACGTCCGCTCATATCAATGGCACTAGCAACAATCACTCTTCACTCAACCTCTGTGGTGATCAAAAACCCCCTCGCGATGTGAAAATAACGTTTTCCAGCCGGGTTGTAAAAAATGGTACGTGAATAAAATTACTAATTCATTCATTGTCTGTGTCATTCATCAACCTCTTGGTTTATTACAAACTTATTTTACAGAGTACATCGTTACGTTCAATGGGTACTACAAACGGAAGCTTAGAGAGATGTTTATAGCCACAGCTTTGAACCAGAGTGATGTGAGATGGCATATCGTACTACGTAATAATCCAGCCAGCGATTACCCGAGTGATTTTGATGTTGTTGTGGTAAGTCGTCTCGCTTTTTTGCCTGTTGTGTTGTTAACTGAATATGGATGTTGACCAAGTAATATTTCTCGATTCCTGCCGGAATTAGAATCGATTCCGAACCACAAATTCCAACGGGGCACAGTCCAGTCGCTGGGGGTATTTTATGGATCGTCCATTCATTTGTGAACCATCCGCTTGGAGCACCACTGCCTTAGTGTCATGACATACTGGGAAGTAATTGCGTAACTTAGCTGTAATCCTGAAACATGTTGTGTATTTATGTGGTTAGTGACATCGGCCAGGTTCGCATGAGGCGGAAATCGGGTAGGGCAACTCGTTTGCCAGAATTTTGTCTGCATACATTCACATGGCAGTAGGGAGCTGGAATCATGAGTGGAATCATAACATATCAAATGTCGAATTCCAGTATGGTGAAAAAAACTAAACGTGGAAGGTATGCGCAGTAACCTCTGCTCGGATTCGGTAAGGTTCGGGTAGTGGAAAATAGAGATTTTGACAAATTATCCATGTTTTGCGTTGCCATTATCCATTTTGTGTTGGCCAATAGCATTGCACAACGATTTGCTGTACCCTCTACGACTTGTGAACCTAGCTATTGCTAGGTGACCCGCCACAGTAGGCAGTTAGTGGCATCATTTCTTCCGTGTCTTGTTGGCGGGCCAGCTTTTTCCGCCTACCGCCAGCGAGCCCAGTTTGGAAGGGGAAGCACACAGAAGCAGGTAGCTACTGACAAATAGGAGAGCCATCAAAAATGGTGGGCCCTAGCCTTTTGGATAGAGATGGGATGGTGTGGCGGGCGGTCCCCCATCCAGTATGTCAAGCGATTTTATTGCTGGTGACCACGATAAAATTGCCAGTATTTCAAGTAGAGGTGGAAGCAACTTAGTGGTTGCGTTTTTACCACCCTTTATGTCATCAGACTCACCTGCCCATCAGCTCTGTGACATCTCGTATCATTTGAGTCCATCCTGGCTTCCATTGTTATTTTTCATAAGCTTCCATTTCGATTTGTTGAGTTAACTGCATAAGAGTGTCTATCATCCTAAAGGACTGCAGAAGTAGGTGGCTGCAGTCCATAGCAATCTTTGAGCATAACTGCCCTTCCTCACCATTGTGGGACCATGTCTCTGGAACTGTTCCGAGACCACCAGCTCTCTTTTTGACTTTGAGGCTCTACAGGACTGTTTTCTTAGGTGCCTGTTGAGGATAGTTCACCCCGGCTGCTGGCATTCAAAGTGTGGCAAGGCGTTGTTGTCAGAGATCTGACGGAGACCAGGAGTGGTATTCGACCAAGGGGACCATTTTTTTTCTCATCAGAAGCTCCAAAACGTTCATACAATCATTATTCTACTACATTGATGTATACATCAGTCGGTCGATGAAACTGCTTTATTTAAATAATAAAATGACAGCGAATTTGTAGGATATGTGTACCATGTTTGAGCATGGGCTGATACTGCTATTGGTCCATCGAAATGGAACTAGTTTTGAACTGTGTAAGGATGAATCCCCCACCTGCTATCAAAATTTGAAGGTATCCCCCTGTGCGGGGCCCGGGCCCGCTTTTTTCTAGCTTTCTCATTTAGCCTTTATCTTGATGTTTTCTTCAATATGTTGGTTATTATTCCGAGAATAATACTTACGTGGGAGATTCTACAGTACGTCATATTTTGGTCAAAATTGACTTCCAACACTTTTCCTTCATATCCTGTTCATAGACTGTTTGAGTGAGTGCACTGACATTGGTCGGGCGTGTGTGTGTGTGGAAGGGTGGGGGGGGGGGATAATCACCCTTAATGGAGGAGTATGCCGCTATAACCTACCTGTGCCTACTGAAGGTGTATTTTTGGAAGTTCGAAACTCTGTTAGATGGATACCGGTTGGCTGGGTGAATTATGATGTGACACACTCCTTGGGCTCCAAATGGACCTGCAGTCTCCTGGTATGTCCATTAATATTATATGGAAAGGCTGCTCACCATCAATGCTGATAGTCAGACCTTTACCAGCACAATGAGTCGGCCTCCCTTTGAAATGGGGGGGTTAGATTTCCTGAGATTTAGTGCTTCCTTCTCCAATGCTGCAGTGTGAGCATGTATTCCAGCCCTTCATGTGGCAATCAGTATAACATCATCAGTGAAGGCCAATGAGGACCATGGTTGACATGCATGGAGGGTGGACGACAAGAGGTCATCCTGTCTTAGTTCCCTTTGTATTTTAGAGCCATGGGCCAGCCTCAATTCTTGTAGATCCATTTTGATATACTGCTTCAATGTATTCTACCAGTTGCCTGGGCAATCTAAGGCCTTCTTGTCTTCAAGAACTGCTATATCATGCAGTTCCTTCTTCTTACCGTTGGCTTCACACAAGGGTGTGTTAAGAGCCACCACATTCATTGCTACCTCATCACAACACCCTGCATAGACTCGTAGTCTTCTTCCAAGGATCTTATGGAGCTGCTGACTGGTGGGACTGTAATTAGGTGGTAGCCCTCTTCCACTTCTGGTGTACTCTTCTTTAGGAACCATTGTTCTAGCTTGCAAAAGTATGTGTGGCATCCCTTCTGGCATGTAATGGTGTTGAAAACTCTGTTCTTGAGCCGTTTGTTGTTTCCGTGAAGATGGGGTTGTTTTGGTGGAAGCCTGATATCCCTCCTTAACGTGTCATAATCTCGCTGGTCTAGGAGGGGGACTTTGAGTGAAGTTGTTCAGATGTCCTTTCCTGAACCAGAACTTCATACTACTTTTCAACCCCCCCCCCCCCCCCTTTCCCTCTCATACTTCCGCTACTTCTCATACTTCTCATACTTCGAGGAGGTGGACTCTCGAGAGGTGCTGCAGAGTAGGCCAGACGGACACAGAACGTCATTTGTCCAGGAAGCTCTTGGACATAAACCCGAGAAAAACCCTCAAGTACGGACTATTAATCCCACCCTAAATTTTGAGGACTACCATCTTTCAACAGTTATTACGATCTTCTGCTGCTCCAGAGCAAAAGCGTGAAAATGTCCCCACAATATATGCCAGTTTGGTCTATAAAGCTACTTCTGGGCTAAACGGGACCGGTGGTTCTTGAAATATCACGTTTTGAGAAAAATGTTTGTGCATTCTTATATGGAAGTAGAGAAATTAGAAAAATTCCACGTTATAGTATGTGCATCAGTACCTACCATGTTTCCTTCAAACTTGGTCCAAATAGGAAAAACTGTTCTCAAGAAAACAAAGATGTTTTCATTGTAGTACAGAATTGATTAAGCGAGATGGAGCCCTTACATTCAGAAGACAATCGGTCTGGGGTAGATGGCTGATAGTATCAAAGGCCGGTGGCACATGACACACATACATGCCTATACGTAGAAAAATGTTGAATTATAAAGATGGATTCAGACTGGTCTAAAACGAATTCACTGGTTATTTAAAAAAAAAAGAATCATTAAAATCTGTTCGGCAAAGACATCGCATAACACACAAAAATACAGTCGAATTGAGAACCTCCTCCTTTGTTGAAGTCTGTTGAAACTGTTGAAGGATTAGCTAAAATGATTATTCAGAGGGCAGGTCCTAGTCATTGTAAATTGGTTAATCATAATTATTCTTGTATTTTTGCTAATGAAATGTCAATCTTATAGGTTGAGGAAGGCGAAATTGGAACAGGTATTGGGAAACTGAAACAGCACCCCTCTGTGAAAAGAGTGACTCCTCAAAGATTAGTTGTTCGTAATTTGAGCTACATCAACAGTACTGAGTATGAACCATTTGATGCGCCTAGACCTTTTAAAAAGGTTAGTTCCATCTTTTAGCAATTCTTTAGGGCCTGGCTCAGTATTTGAGCATGCAAGTTGTAAGGCTGGCCTAGTGTTTTATTGATCCACTTAGTTGTTGTTTATCCATCCACAATTGAAGTAGTACTAGAAGTTAGACGTCATTTCAACAAAAATATACATGCATTGATGCACTTGCTGCTTCATCTGGCCTGTTTGCATTATGGTCTCAGTTGGAGCTCACCTCATATCAGCAGACCTTTGTGAGTTGCTCTGTGAAAGCTCTAAGATTCGCATCCTGTTCGCAAATTTATTAGTTGTAAAGAATATAATTGTCTTCATCTTTCAATAGTTCCACTGTAAATTGTTGCAGTTGAAGTGATAAGTGAGCTTTTCAACATTCAGCTCGAAGTGGTACTCAATTTGGGTATCTTGATTCACAAGTTAGCTTTCATCTTCGTTTGGGAAACAGAGAATACCTAACAATTTTTGGATCAATGTAACAATATATTCTCTATAGTAGCAATTGACTGTATGTATCCATTGTAGTTTTGGGAAACCAAAGGAAGAAGAATTGGCAGAAATCTCCTTCGAGCTGCTCACAACAAGCAAATTACATCGATTTTACAAGCCGACACCTTATGGGGAATGGGAATAACAGGTTAGTTCTCACGAAATGTCATACCTTCTCCTTTCGGTTATTGAAGAATAGTTTATGGAATAGTAATGATTTCAAACTGATCGCTTGTCATTCTTAAGGGGAGTTTTTTGTTGTTATTTTGTGGTTTTGTTCATTTAATAAAATCCCTAACTATCCAGCCAATTCCCCAGCTTTAATTGATCTAACCTGGTAATTCACCCAAGAAATATCTTGAAAGGAACTTCTTTCCTTTCAAGCACTACACACACCTCTAACTATCCTTAATCTACATGATGATGCTTGCTACTGTCAAATTTTTGACAGTAGTTGGGAAAACCCCAACTCTAACTGGCAGATATGCATTCATCGCCCTAAGGTTTTCAACAATGAGATGTCTCTGCATGCCTGTAGGTGATTTTGGAAACTAAGTGAATTTCAATTATTCTAAGTAAATTATTCTTTTCTCCCAAGTTACTGGAATTTCTTCACAGTGTGAAAAATAATTCGAGGAAAGTATCAGCCAATCACCAATGAAGTTTCGTTTCATCAAACCCTCTGCATAGTGTGCCTATTTTCTATCATCCTTCTTCCTTAACAAAGCAGCCCTACCACAGGAAATCACCACTGCGTTAATCCTATTTCTGTATTACCGTCATTCAGTAAATCGGCTTTACATGAGTAATTAATTTCTTTATTGATTGTATATTTCGAATCCATTAATTTCCAAAATAAATCATACATAACATGTGGAGTGTTGAGTACAGACCATTTACTTTTTTTGCAGTCCAGTTAGATTCATGTTTAATATAGTGTTTAGCTTACGGTGTTATATTTCAAACAAAACAACTGTTTTGAAACCACTGTGCAACAGGAGATTAGATGGACGGACGAGAGGAAAACTCAGGCAGCCCTAATTTGTTGGACTACTGGGGCTCTTCTTGTAAAAACCTTTGCTTCCGAGTCTACCATGTTAATGTTAGCGGAAGCCTTGTGATCACTTTTGGAAAGGAAAAAAGTTACCATACCTTCCGGAGGGATCCGTTGTCTTGCTGTAGAGTATCCTTCGTCTCAAAAAAAGAAGTCCCTAACTTCTGAACATATTTGATTCTGTGACAGTCCGCAAATCCTTGCGACACGCATAACTACCCCCATCCCCCCCAGGGTCGTAATGAGCTGATAAAAACGTTGTTGCAGGTTCTGGAATTAAAGTTGCAGTATTTGACACTGGTCTCTCAAAAGGTCATCCTCATTTCAAGAGAGTCGAAGAAAGGTCAGACTGGACACACGAAAAAAGCTTGGAAGATGGGCTAGGTCATGGTACATTTGTTGCTGGAGTTATTGCGAGTAGTAAGGAGTGTTTAGGCTTAGCACCAGATGCTCAACTACACATTTTTAGAGTTTTTACTAATAGCCAAGTAAGTACTTCAAATGATTACTCTCTTTAATCACCCTCACTCACTATCACTATCACTCTTTAATTGTATTACCCTTCACACCAAAAAATATTTCATAACAATTTTGCAGAAAGTTACTTAAGCATTGTTTTGTTGTTTTTTTAGGTTTCATACACTTCCTGGTTTTTGGATGCTTTCAATTATGCGATCCTCAAGAAAATCAACGTCCTTAATCTCAGTATTGGAGGCCCGGACTTTATGGATCACCCCTTTGTCGATAAAGTGTGGGAATTGACTGCTAATCGAGTTATAATGGTGTCAGCAATTGGCAATGACGGACCACTTTATGGGTATGTATAGTGTAATTGTGTGGACTAAAATCTGTAGGAAGAGGCGGACATTTGAATAATTGCCTGAAATAACCAACTGCTTTTTGATTAAGATTTATGATAAAACGGTGAAAAGGTTACACATATTTATGTATTTATTCGTAATATTTTGAACATTGCAATACATTTTTCATATCACGGGGCAACTCCAGCAGCCATTTTGCCTGTAATTTGTACAATTTAATCACCTTTCTTTTTAAAATACGAACTTGCAGGAAACTGCCGTTTTTCAAATGAGAACTACTTTATTGATTTTCATGGAATAATAATTTCGTTTTTTACAGAATGAATGGTTAATATGTATCTGCCATTTATTATCTATTAATCTTTTTTTAAAATTCTGCTTGAAATAGCTCTTGACTGATAGCACACACCTTTTCTGTGATGGCATCTTTCATGTCGATCAGAGTTGCAGTTTGGGAAGATGAGCACATTTATTCTAGTACCCCTTTAAGAAAACGCCAGTGAAAGACAAGTCTGGTGAATTTTGTCGCCAAGGCATGTAATCTAAATAAGGAATCTGACGCTTGGAGAATTATGAAAATAATTTTATATCTTTTGTGTGGGTGGTGCCATAGCAAACCTTGCCAAGGCAAGTGTATCCATGGAAGTGGTTTTGACCGCGTCCTCCAGGGTCCTGAATTCTTGGTTTTGGGACGTTTTTGGCCTCTAAGATCATTGCAACTTGTTGTTTGTAGGGGGGGTTGTAGCAACGTGTTTATCTTCTCAAAGCCCAAACTCTAAGGTGCTTGCTATCGATCGAAAGCTGTTGGTTCAGCTGATGGGAGTTTTCAATTTTAAAACAGGGATTTGAAGTTGTATTCGATTTGGGTGGCAGACATGAAGTCAGCTATCAGAGTGAGGTTTTGAATATCTTAGCTTCCCACTCCTCCCTTTTGAGTCGCTTATTGATTATTAAATATGAACAATGCATAATTTACTAGATATCAGATCACTTACCAGATGATCAGAGTTGTTCCATGTTATGTGCTGATTCGGTATGCAAAGATGATAATATCTACCATCACTTTGGCTCCTAAACCCCCTCATTGTACATGGTGTCTCAGAACCTCTCCTTTTCATTTTTCCAAGTTTTTCAAAAAGCCCCACATTGTTTTTATAGTAGATACGAAATCTGAAGTCAGAATTAGTCCTATAGTGTCAAAAAACATGCTGATATATATTTCGGGAAAAGCCCACCAGATAACTTCAGGCGCTATCCTACCTAGGGAAGACGACCACCAGGAAGATAAGGGAGCATCCGATAGGGCTCACCCCACTACTATTATTAAGAGGGTTGGACCGACGGCTTTCCGAGTTTTTCTGTCTAGTTTGAAAGGTCGTATCGACAAGTTCTGCTTACCAAAATATAACTTCATTTCGTTCATTTCCCATTTTACTGTGTATCAATCGAAACCACCTACATCTTGACAATATCCGCATCACGGATCGAAATCAGAAGTGGGGTGAGCCATATCGGATGCTCCCTTCTCTTCCCAGTGGTTGTCTCCCGTAGGTAGGATAGGGCTTGTAGGTATTTGGAGGGATTTTCCCAGTATATATATATTTGTTTATGTGTCACTCCAGACGATATCTGACCTTGGTTAAATGATGAAAATTCCAAATTTCGCCACAACTTCTATTGTCAAACAGGTTCAAAGATGGGCAATTTTCAAAAATTCTAAGGAGGCCGAATTTGAGTTTTTAGGGGTCAAAGATAGGTAAAAACGGCTAAAATCAATATTAACTCACCAACATTGAGTGGGATGGTGATTCACGATGGAGGGACTATTTCGAGTTGAAAATATTTTTCCCAAAGAGTGGGGTCAAATTTAACTTATAAGGGTCAAAAATTGGTAAAAATGGCTAAAATCACGAAAAAATTATATAATTTTACGAAAAGTGGTGTCAAGTGGTGGCAAAAAGTGGTTTCTTGCTATATCATATTTTTACACAATAGCACAAATATTTCTTTGAAAATTCGCACTTAGGTATAGCCATGCTGCACGAATGGAACTTTTTTTTCTTTTTTTTTTCAACGTTTTATTGGCTTTGTAAAAATTCAGCCCTAGAGTTCTGACTTATTTCAAATTTTCATTGGACATGCTTAATCTATATATGTTATTAATAAGCACTTCCTCTAAAACACTTACCCTGAATGCCTTTGAAGAACTTTTCTTGTACAGTACAGTACATAATGTCTTTGAAGAACAGTTTTTCGTATAGTATGTTGTCATTTGTAGCCAACATAGCCAAATTCAAAGGTCTCTCTACTCCAAATATGTCAATGTCCTCCAAGAGCCTAAATCGTGCTTGGGCGTTGCTTGGGCTCCCAGGGCAAGTTGCACATTGGCTGGTGTGTCTAATAAACAAATTCTGTTTAAATAGTGGTTGCTGAGAAGGTGATTTGTTCTTAGTCGTGAGATTGTGGAGTAGAACTGTTTTAGTTTGTTTCCAGTTATTGAGTGGAACCAGGCGTATTTTGTCGGAGGAGGACATAAAGGTTCGTATCTCTGCAGAGGGATAGTTCAGATGTTCCTTCTTCCATTCTTTGTTGAGATCCTGAATGAAAGTGCGTTGTAGGTCTGAATGTGGGAACGTAGAGGGTTCTAATAGTTGCAAAGGGATAAGGGTGCTAACCACTGCTTTGTGGTCCAGGTACACATTCCCTAGTATCCCCTTGTGCCCTCTTATCCAAAAGCTTCGTCTGGATACCCTTTGTTCTAAGTGTTTGTATCTCGTTAATTTTTTTTTCAATGTATGTCAGTTTTGAGGTCGGATTAATGTTTTTTTAAATTTTAGTGAGAACACTGGGAATATGTTATTATTACCACTGTAGATATTCTGGTCTGTAGTTCGTTTGAGTACCTCAGTGATGATAGGATAGTGTAAGCCTCTGCTGTGAAAATGGAAGCAGTTCCACAGCCTAAAGGACCTAGCGATTTTGTTGGTTTGGTCATAGAAAGCGCAGCCTGCTCGTCCGTCCGTTACAGATCCATCCATATAAATGTATGTTCCTCACGGCCAGTTTTCAAACAAAAACGTATTGAGGTATATATTGGGGAATATGTTGCAACTGTATGCTCTGTCAGGATGTTGATGTACCTTACTGACCTCCTCACTCTAAGTGGAGATCTACGATAGAGAGACGCCACGTATCTGTTGGAGAATAGGACTCTCCTTAAGTGTAGAGGAGGCTCTCCCACCTCTGCAAGGATTGCATTTAGTGGAGTTGACCGGAGGAGCCCAAGAGCAGTGCTAATCGCATGGTATTGCAGGCAATCCAGCTTGTCTAGAGAGGTTTCACATGCAGAAGAATAAAATATGGAGCTGTAATCTAGAACACTTCTTATTGTACACGAGTAAACCAGCAGAGCCGTCTGAGGTCAGCACCCCATCTGGATGAAGATCTCATGATATTAATATACGAGTCAAGCTTTGTTACTCTAGCTTGGGAAGGTGAGTCCACCAAGAGCAATTTGGAGAACGAGTTGTTTATGGAGGTCTGTTTGCGGGTGAATAGATATTATACATAGGATTTCAAAGAAGATATTTCCAATCCAAGTTCTTCAAAAAGCTCCACCACCGCAGTAATAGCTTGGTCCATTGGTTCTGTGCAATTCTGAATTTCTCATCCTGAACAGAATAAATAAATGTCTGTATTATATTGAACTACTTTCACATCTGTGGGTATTATCCTTCCTTACTATTCCTGACACATGGACGATATAGAGAATTGTACTGGAAATACTTACGGCAGACCTTTATAGATTTTTTCTGGACCAAAGATTGTCATCTGCCTTGACATAGACGTTACGCTCCCTGAGGAGATTATTGATAAGTTTTGCTGTTTTTATTTGAATTCCACATTCCCCCAATTTTTCAGTAAGTATAGGCAATTCTACATTGTCGTAATTTGAAGCCCAGAATCCATACTGGGATAAGGGCAGTTTATCGTTGTTCTCCAACTGCCATGGTAATCTATATTTTATCATATGTTCATAAGTCTTCATCAGGCAGGAGGCTAGTACTGTAGGTCTATAGGAATTTGAATCATTTGGAGGTTTGCCAAGTATTTGGATTGGTAGAACCACTAAATCGGTCCAGTGATGGAAATGTCTCCAATTGCCAGTATTGGTTGGAAATAGAGAGTAGTGCCCTTTTATATTCAGTTGGTATTCTTCCTACAGCTGTTTCTGATTCCGTTATTGTGAGTGGAGAATTGAATATGTCGTCTGGTCCAGTTGCGTATGAACCTGTGGAAGGAGAGGATTGTCCTCTGGAGCCCATGGAGATGCGATTTTGGTGAAAAAATCATCTACCCATTCGCCAGCCTCTGCTCCCCTGTTATTATTCAGCTTGGAGTTTTCAGCGTTCGTATTGGGTTCCAAATGGTTTTGATGGGAGTAGTTCTGTTCAAGTTGCTACAGTACTCTCTGAATGATTCTCTTTTCCTGCTCAGCAGTGTTCATTTTGCTAAGGCTGCTGGTCGCCTTGCTTCAATGAAGTGTTCATATCTGGAAAACTGCTTGTAGACTCTGTACACTCTTACAGTTAGCTATTGCCTGGGCACATCCGTCGTTCCACCACGGACTGTAAGGTTTCTTCCTATAGGGCTGTACTTCAGGTACTGCATAGAAGCATGCTAGGGTTAGTATCTCCATAAACTTTTCATAGGTGATGTCTGGGTGGGTTATTTAATTTTTCCTATTATCTAAGAATGTATAAAATTTCTCCCAATCCATCTTGTCTATATCCACTTCGTTTTTATAAACATTTTTCAATTTTAGCCAACTTTGAAGAGTCAGTACTCCTAATTTACTGCTACCTAGTAGTAATTCTAACCAGTTCCTGAGCACTAAATTGCTTCCTTCTAATTTAGAATCGTTTTTGACTTGCAGGCCTCTGCCTCCTCTAAATCCTAGGCGTGCGTTTATATTTATCGTTCGCCAGATGGAGGCATTAATGTCATTTCCTTCCACGCACAGTGCTACTTTTATATGCACACATGTTCTTCATTCATACTATCTACTGTGAGCTTACCAAACTATTTCCTTAGGGTAAGCTGGAGTTAAGGTTCGCATTTCAGATGGGTTTCAGGTTAACAGATTCTCAGAACATTCTAGTCGTCCTATAAAGTGGTTTGTGATTTTGTTCAATAGCGCTTGCCTTAAAATATGGATTACTAATGATAAGATAGAGAAATTGAATTTTCGATCTGGTATCAACCATTTGTGCAAATCCTAGCCTCATGATTATTACAGGGTTACCACAGGAAAGCAAGAAAAAAAGACTGGATGAATACTAAGTGATATTTTAATGATATGATAATGAATCTCATTGTTCCGTTTCTTGCATAGTAATTTTTTTTTAATTGTTCAGTAATTTCAGTAATTATTTTCTAGCACTTTGAATAATCCAGCTGACCAAATGGATGTTATTGGAGTTGGCGGAATAAACTTTGATGATCAGATAGCCAAATTTTCATCACGAGGAATGACAACATGGGAGCTTCCACAAGGGTAATGAAAATAATTCTTATCCCAACTATAAGTTATCCACATAGTACAGTAATGGGGTGTATGAGAAAATCGATTTTTTTCTATCTTTGTTTTGTTATTTGGAATAAAATAACAAATTTTTTTGGAGTTTTTACGAAATTCTTGTAAGTTTACTACTTGTTTCGACTGTACATCGCAGTCTTCTTCAGCCTTCAAAATTAATTAAAAAAAAAGATAGTTATATAGATATTTCGTCCTAGTTTTCGAAGTTCTAGAACTGTCACTGTAACAATATAAAAACTTTAATTTATAGGTAAGTACATGTATAGTCTGTGCTTACTTACTTCCTAATATGTTGCAGAGTAGGTAGGTACACACTGTTCCCTATATATTTCTGTCAGTTTTTTGCAGACAGCCACACCTTTCAGAAGGTGTTTAAAAAAATAAATCTATGTAGCTAATATTGTTTTTCTGATTGATACGTTGAAATCTGTGCAATTAAATTTATGTTCTAATTGTTCTATCAGTCGCTCGACTTCGGTCCATTAATTTCCTAGTCGCCACCTCCCCTCCACCCCTTAGTGCAACTAACGAGTCGGGTCAGTTACAATCCCGATCTCGAGCTGATGATCCACTTCATAAAAAAGTATTCCTCGCCCTTTTATTTCTCTTTTCCCCCCACTCCTTTAGTTAGCTCCCTAGTGCTACTAATGCATGGTGGCAGCTGGTCGGTGGTTTATTCCGACGATCAATAGAATAATTCTCGGAAATAATATCACGTTTCGCGGAATTAAGGTCTCCTCTGCCACTCCAGTCTCGAGCTCCTTCGTGATCCATCACAGTTTCGTCTCTCTCCTACGATCAACTCAGTTATAAACAAGAGGTACAACGTGTTCTGTCAACAGTGCCCAATCCGCCCGCAACAACAGCTCAGGCGTCAAATGATAAGGGATTTAGTCAAGTTCTTGGCGCCAGAACCGTTTGACTTGTCAAATCCAAGTAATTGGCCAACTTGGAAAAGAATCGTTTCCAACGTGTCATGAACGTCAGTGGGGGAAACAAACGGACCGATGCAGAGAAAATTGATGCTCTCCTGTACATCTGGACGAAAAGGCGGAAGAGATCGTGGCTCAGTTTCCAGCTGAGGCCACATCCTTCGAGGATCTCTTGAAAAAATTGGATGAATACTTCGTCTTAATGAAGAACGTGACTTATGAGAGGTTCATGTTCAATTCTCGTCCCCAAAAGCCAGGTGAAACGGTCGACTCATTCATCACCGCACAACATGTGTTAGCTGAACAATGCGAATGTGAAAAGCTAAAGGATGATTTGATAAGAGACCAAATCCTCCTTGGAATGCTCGATCGCAAAACGAGAGGAGAACTGCATCTCAAAGCGAAACTCACTCTCGCAGAAGCTATAACTTGTGCTCAACAAGCAGAGGCTCAAGCACAGCATAATAAAGCTATTCTTCAAGAACATCAGTTCGTGAATGCTGTGCAGGCTAATCACCAAGGGCCATCCCAGTCTTACAGAAGCCGACGTGGTAGAGGCTCCTTCAGGAAGCACCAGTCAAGAGGCCGTCAGTTAAATCCGCCCCACGGATCCACGTCTGACTCAAGCAGACGAGGATCAGCTTCAATGTCGAATGGACATGGTCGCAAGTGTCCGTACTGAGCCACTTCGTGGTCCGCCTGCCCAGCCAACAGGACTGTCTACAACCGATGCTTCAAACCAGGTCATTGGGCAAAAGCCTGTAGGTCAGCTAAGAAAATTCACAAGGTAAATTATCAGTATTACTCTCATTCGGATGATGAAAGTTCACCATTGGATAAGGATAGACCTTTCATTGGCGGTGTTCACGTAAATTCAGTCAAGGACGGTAAATTAATGATAAATCTACATATAAGAAAAATGTTAATAATGAAATAGATAGTGGAGCTGATGTCAGCTGCTATCCACTAGAAATGGTTCCCGAATCATTCTTGACAAAAATCGAAGGTCATGCAAAACAGTTTTATGGCCCATCTGGCGAAACACTAGAAGGGTCATTCTCCCAGAAACCTAGAATTTGAAGTTTTTGAATCTCAACATTTCCAGGTGCAAATACGTGGCCTCAAAAAATTGGAAGCCGTCCTCTATTGAAATCGAACATACTGTGATACCCAGCAACTCAGAACACAACCTAATTAGCGATTTAAAAAATAATTAAGAAAATAGGCATGTGAGTGAATGAACAATGAAGTGAATGAATGAAAACTGTCAGGTGAGGGAATGAATTATGGGGAGGGAATTTCCGGGGGGGGGGCCCATGAGAAGAGGGTGTAAGTTGAAAACCATTCGTATCTATGAAAGCTATGGTGTAGAAGTAATTTAAAACGAATTTTTACTGCCATGTGTGTCATGACTTCCCAAACTATTCATCGTAGAGCAAAACGGAAAAAACACATTCAATTCAGCATTAAATCCTCTATTTTAAATCGCTAACAAAACACCACCCTTCTACTGAATGTTATCGAACATAAAAGTAGATAAACTATTGAATGCAGCCACATGTTCATTCCTACGCTTCAGTATTCGTTCACTCGCCACCAGCATGGTGAGTGAATGAAAGGTGAGTGAATGAAGAAAACATGATCAATTTTTGTTTCTCGGATTGGTGATGATTTTATCGAGAAAGAGAAGGGTAGCGTATTTAGAGTTTATCATGGCGCACCCAGTCATGGTGCCAGAAAAAAATAATCTAAATTGCTTACCTTGTTGATGAGGGTGAGTGAATGAAGTTCAATTAAAACACGCGCACGCTCAGCTGAACACTTTTTCGCTCGGAGGTCTGTAGGTAACTGGCTGGCTTCTCCGATTGGAGCGAATGATCAGCTGATAGACACGCGTTCGGCCTACAATTCAGTTTCCCGCCAAAATAACGCGCTTCCCGCCATTAGCGGAGAAAATCTACCGAGGTGAGTGAATGAATCAAGAAGCTCGGACACAACCTTGAAAAATCACTGCTGTGATAGTAATTCAGTTAAAAATCTGAACCGGTCGACTTTAGGATCTAGAGGTATCAACGAATCATGTACAATTGTTTTTAACAGCCGAAAAATGTCTATTACCGACGTAGTGAGAGTTGAAGTAGGGAACTTCCAGTTTGGACAAGGTGAGTGAATGAAAAATTCACTATTCCAAGATTTTTTAAGAGTACCTAGAATTATTCTAATATTTCCACTAGATACTGATATTAAAGCACACACTATCTTGTTTTTTATGCATTTTTTTTTAGAACCATAAATGCAACACAAAAGGCACAAAGTCTTCTGGACAGCGATTTTAGGTTTCTGGGAGAATGACCCAGAAAGTGTAAGTAGCCTAACTATACTGCTAATACATGAAAATAATAGGTGTGATGAATTTAAAATTGGCGTGTATTCATCACGGTGGTGTGAGGAATTGCCCAGGCGGTTATGAGCGAATCACCACCGACATCTGAGATCTTTTTGGAGAGGTTTTGCCTAGGCGGTTATGAGCGAATCACCACCGACATCTAGGATCTTTTTGGTTGTGTCCAGGCGGTTATGAGCGAATCACCACCGTCATCTGGAATCTTTTGGGAGAATTTGCCTAGGCGGATATGGGCTGACCACCACCGTCATCTAGGATCTTTTAGGTTTTAGGAGAGAGCAGGGTAGGAAGAGAGAGAGTAGCCAGTGGCTAGAGGAAGCGTCGAATGAGTGAAAAGTCGCAGGTTGTGCTCCGACTCCTGCGGCTTGTTCCCCACTCTTACCGTTTATTAGCAGAAACTAAAGTTGGCTGTTAGATAATTTGCGAGAACTTAATTCTAGTAGGAGTGGTTCCGGGAGGGACTCACGACAGAGGTCCCCCCAGTTTGAGCAAAAATTTGACAAGGGCTGAGGGCTATGGTACACAGGGGGGCTGAAGGCGCAAAGTTACAAGGGGGCTGAGGGCCACGGCAAACAGAAGTGGTGCTGAAGGCGAGTGGTAGAAGAGGTACATGTGGGGCTGAAGGCGGAAGTTTACAAAAGGCCGACGGCCACGGCAAACAGTATGAGTGCTGAAGGCTGGTCACTTAAAAACTAGATAACAAGTGGTGGTTAAAAGTAGGCAACAAGAACAGTGAAGGACTTAACTTAAGGCTAGGCGAGGGTTACAAGGTGGCTGAGGGCCTGAGAGAGACAATGTGCTGAGGGCAAGAACGTAAGGCTAGGCAAAGGTTACAAAGTGGCTGAGGGCGTGAGAGAACTTAAGGGCTAAGTCGTTGGATCTTACATATTTACAAGTGGGTGAAGATATGTACTATGAGGGTGTACAGAAGAACATAACTGAGAGAACTTACGGGCTAAGACATTGGATGGTGCATATTTACAAGAGGATGAGGATATTTACAATGAGGGTAAGTTAGTGAAGTATTTACAATGGTAGTGGATGAGGTGAAGTATTTACAATGGTAAGTAGGTAGAGTTAGGAGCAAGACGTAGCATAGTTGTAGGTGACATTAGGATGAGTATTTACATAGCATTAGTATTAGTATTTACATAGCAGTAGTATCCTTAGATTAGTATTTATGATATGTATAGTTAGGTATTTACAGTAGGAAGTATTTACAATATGTGGAGGTAGTTATTTACAATATGTACAAGACGTGTGTATTGGACTGATATGTACAGGTATTGGGTCCCCCCACTGAGTGGGGGGGGGGGGGGGGAGGCGTGAGGCGTGGGCCGTTGCAATTTAACCCTGGCTCGTAGGCGAGGGGTGGAAGCCTTCCGAAGGGGGTTGGTGAGGGGAAAAAGTTAACCCTGGCTCCCAGGCGAGGGGCAAAAGCCTTCCAAAGGGGGGTTTTTGAAGGGGGTGGGGGGGTTAAGGTTTGGGCCCTCCCTGAGGGGGGGGGGGGGGGGTAAGAATGCGCTGGCGGCGGTTCTGATATCTTCTTATGAGATATTTTTGGCGAGCGTTAGGGAGGGTTGGTCCCCCCTGAGGGGGTGAGAAAACGCTTGCTTTATGGGCGAGGGGCTGAAGGGTTGGGGCTGTTGGGGCTTGAGGCCTTCCATGAGTGTGGGGGAAAATGCTTGTTTAATGGGCGAGTGGTGGAAGGGTTGGGGCTTGAGGCCTTCCATGAGTGTGGGGGAAAATGCTTGTATGGGCGAGTGGTGGAAGGGTTGGGGCTTGAGGCCTTCCATGAGTGTGGGGGAAAATGCTTGGTTAATGGGCAAGGGGTGGAAGGGTTGGGGCTTGAGGCCTTCCATGAGTGTGGGGGAAAATGCTTGGTTAATGGGCGAGTGGTGGAAGGGTTGGGGCTTGTGTGAAAAAGGTGTGGTGGGGTGTTGATTCTACGATTTCCTCCAGCCACCGACTTATTGGCAAAAGGGTGGAAGGGTGAGTGGGGTTGCAGAGGGGGCAGTGAAGGTGGGGTGTTGCAGGGTGGAGGGGGGCTTGAGAAGGGGAGGTGATTGTGAGACTGAGTCCATCATGTAGGGAGGAGTTGAAATTTCAATTTCGCAAAATTGGGTAAAATTGAACTTTGAAATTTGAATTTTAAAATTTTGAAATTCGCAAAAATACGAAAAATGGCGTGAGCTGAGCGGAGATGTGATAGAGGTGAAATCTCCGTGTGGAAGGTTGGGCGTTCAAACATTATAGTGAGGAGCTCGAATTTAAAATGTGAATTTAGAAGGTTTTGGGGCGTGAAGCGGCGACGTCGAGATGAGAAGGGAAAAGGAAGAAGGTTGTGTGAACGTCGGGTTCACCACTGTGATGAATTTAAAATTGGCGTGTATTCATCACGGTGGTGTGAGGAATTGCCCAGGCGGTTATGAGCGAATCACCACCGACATCTGAGATCTTTTTGGAGAGGTTTTGCCTAGGCGGTTATGAGCGAATCACCACCGACATCTAGGATCTTTTTGGTTGTGTCCAGGCGGTTATGAGCGAATCACCACCGTCATCTGGAATCTTTTGGGAGAATTTGCCTAGGCGGATATGGGCTGACCACCACCGTCATCTAGGATCTATTAGGTTTTAGGAGAGAGAGCAGGGTAGGAAGAGAGAGAGTAGCCAGTGGCTAGAGGAAGCGTCGAATGAGTGAAAAGTCGCAGGTTGTGCTCCGACTCCTGCGGCTTGTTCCCCACTCTTACCGTTTATTAGCAGAAACTAAAGTCGGCTGTTAGATAATTTGCGAGAACTTAATTCTAGTAGGAGTGGTTCCGGGAGGGACTCACGACAATAGGTATCCAATAAAATTCTACGTAGTAAAGAGATTTAAACACCCCTTGTTGGGACGCCTAGCTATTTTCAAAATGAATTTGATTTCTTTGAATTTCAAACCATGTAACGAAGTGTATAAAATTTGCGATGCTCCATACTTGCTTGATAAAATTGTGAAAGAATTTCCTGAGGTATTTGATGAAATTGGAACTTTTAAAGGTAAAGTAAACATTCAACTATGCGATAACTATGTTCCTTATGTGCAAAGCATACCCTAGAGTTGTACCTATAGCTCTTTCGGATAAGCTGAAAGCTGAATTATATCGATTGCAAAAATTAGATATTATTGCACCTGTCACAGAGCCGACAGAATGGTGCTCTCCAATTGTAGTCATACCGAAAGGTGGATATTGGCTCAACTTAAAAATGCCAAATTTTTCTCGAAAATCGAAACAGGGTTTTATCAAGTTAGGCTAGAGCATGGGTTCCCAAACTGGGGGGCGTGAGAACAGGTCAGGGGGGGCGTGAGAACAGGTCAGGGGGGGCGTGAGACCATTCGACCATTCTTTGCACACCTTGCAAATTTTTCCGACGAAAAGTATCCGCAAACCCCTGCAACTTTTCAAATTTCCCAAAACTAGTATCAATCTCAGAAGAAACACGCTTCAAGGAGGTTTTTGAAGGATCACACTTGTCAAAACAAGTGTCAAACCATTTGGAGGCGCTCACCAATGAATTCGGAAAATACTTCCCTAACACTGCTGACGAACATATTTACAGACTTTCAACGGATCCTTTCCATGTCAACGTTGAACATGTTCCAGAAGCCCTGCAAGAAGAATTTTTGGAAATAAAAAATGATTCTTCTGCCAAATATGACTTTGAAAAAATGGAAAAATCAACGTTTTGGATCAAATACTTCCAAGTGTATCCCAGAGTGTCACAGGAAGCTCTTCGGTTGTTTTTGCCTTTTTCAACCACCTACTTGTGTGAAAAAGCATTCTCAACACTCGTATCGATAAAAACAAAGAATAGGAACAAACTTGATGTTGCTAGTGACTTACGTTGTGCCCTTGCCAAAACCTCACCAAGAATACCAGCGCTAGTAAAGAAAATGCAGTCCCATCCATCTCATTAAGATTAACTTATTTTCATCTTAAAAGCAACTTCATAAAAGCTACGTGTTTATCAAATCGTGTTTTGTGTAACTAGCAATAAAAATTCGTTTTCAGTGTAAAGCTTGCATTTTTTCACATCCATTCATTAGTTATGTAAGGGGGGCTTGGGAGGCTTTCATTTTACCAAAAGGGGGCACGGTACAAAAAAGTTTGGGAACCCCTGGGCTAGAGGATTCATGCCAGCATTTAACCTTTATCACTCCATTTGGTAGATTTATATTCAAATCCCCCGTGCTCCTGAATATTTTTTGGCTAAAGTCGCAAAGATTGCTAATAATTTAAAGGGCGTAGAGTTTCATTTCGATGATTTTTTGATTTTTGCTTCAACTGGAGAAGAGCACGATCGAATTCGATCGAATGAAACGATTCCGCGAGGAAGGTGTAACTATAAACAAAAACAAGAGTGTATTTTGTGTTAATCAGTTAAGTTACCTAGGTCACATAATATCTGATAAGGGCATTTCTATCGATCCGGTTGGAGTGAAAGCTATCGGCGAATTTCCAACTCCGACCAACAAAACAGAGGTCCAACAGTTCCTGAGATTAATAAATTCCTCATCGAGATTCGTAGAAGATAGAAGTGTGATTTTGAAACCTCTCAATGATCTCCTGAAAGATGGTGTCATGTTTGCTTGGAGTCAGGATCACGAAAATTCTTTTAATAAGATCAAGGAAAGTTTAAAACAGGGTCCGTTGTTCGCATTTTATGATCCTACGAAGCAAATAATTGTCAGCACTGATAGTTCTTCTTAGGCGCATGCTTAATGCAGGCAAAAGAAGGTAATCGCGAGGTAGTTGCTTATGAGTCTAGGACATTGAGAGATTCCAAAAAGAAATGGACCAGTCAGATCGAGAGGGAAACTGGCTGTTACATGGGCTGCAGTAAGTAAACATTTCTGAATACATCACGGGATTAAAAACTATTTTAGAGACTGATCATAAGCCCTTATGGCAAATCTTATGGACCAATCCTGTAGATGAACTGACTCCTAGGTTGATGAGATTAAGATTACGCTTGATGCGTTATAATTATTCTGTTCAATACACGCCAGGAAAACAACTGATTGTACCTGATAGTTTATCAAGGAACCCGCTCAAAGAGTCGGACGATTCCAGTTTCGATTTGTTTGATGAAACCGAACAGTTTGTTTGTAGCGTTATGAAATCATTAACCATTAAGGATGCATATTTGGAAAAAATTAAAATTGATCAATCTACTAAAGACCCTACTTGCGAGAAACTGAAACTTTTTTGTGTTTCTGGGCGGCCAAGTCAGTCCGCATTGGCACCTGAATTACTTCTGTACTACCAGAATCGCAATGAATTTTGTATTCTCGGCTCTGTTCTAGCTAAGGGTTCTAGAATTGTAGTGCCTCCATCACTGCAATTGGAGTCCCTCAATTTTATCCATTCTGGCCATTTAGGTATTACAAAATATAGAGAAAGAGCGAGAGCGAGAGAGAGTTTATGGTGACTTGGCCTTTCTAGTCAAATCGAAAAATTGATTCAAAATTGCCCGAAGTGCAAGTATAGCATAGAGTCAATCCGAGAGAAGCTCATTTCAAAACAGAAATGCCATCTGGGCCATGGCAAACCGTGGCAGTTGATTTGTTTAAATTAAAAATATGTATTAATACATGTATTACATGTATTAAATGTATTAATACATACCTGTCAATCAAAATATCCATGAAAAGAAACTGCTTACTTATTAATGCAATAAATTATGTGTCAGTATATTCGAAGCACAGTATATATATGTACCTACTTATTTGTGAATAATGGGAAAAAACAATTATTAATAAATCCGAATTTGGAAAAGGGGGATGTTCTATCAGTCGCTCGACTTAGGTCCTTTAATCGCCTAGTTGCCACCTCCCCTCCACCCCTTAGTGCAACAAACGAGTCGGGTCAGTTACAATCGCGATCTCAAGCTGGTGGTTCTTCCCCCTCGGCCCACTTCATAAATAAGTATTCCTCGCCGTTTTATTTATCTTTTCCCCCCACTCCTTTAGTTATCTCACTAGTGCTACTAGTACACTAATAATATGATGTTATTATTTGGATGCTCACATGTTGCTCCATGTTGGTCTTATTTGGAATCTACAGCCACATCTTGCAGTTAAGTAAATCACTGGATCAAGCAGTGGATATCCCTAAAAATGTTCTCAAGAGGTTCCTCTATGCTTGGATGGTAATTAAATGCGATATATTTCTCAGATGTATTATCATCCTGCTTGTTAACTTCGGTTACTCCCTATTTTTGGGTATAACACATTAAATTTTAGAATTGCTTGGAAATATAGTAACAAGAATCAAATTTCTAAAACTGAGGCAAAAATTGATCAATTAGATACTAGATGTAATGCATATGAGTTAAGTTGCAATTAATGTTAAAATAAAGTACAACAGGTGACTCTGGAGTTAACTTGCATAAAAGAATGAAAGCTCATGCTAAAGATATTGAACATAAGAGACAAAAAATATATCACGTCATATGATAGGAAATAACCATAGACCTAATTTCAATTCTGTTAAAATATTAGGGAAGGAAACATGTGTGGAGAAGAAAAATTAAAGACAATTTTGAAATACAGTAGACCCCCCTTATTTTAGCACCGATTAGTGGAGCAATCCTCTTATAATGACAGAAAAGGCCCGGAACGGATCAACACGTATATTCAACGCAGAAAAAAAATATGTTTATTGTGGCATTCAGTTCGGTTAATGTGGCGAAAGTCGAGGTCAGGGAGCATCATTGTTAGGGATAGCACTTGAGTAAACTTTCACATCATCAACACTCAGTTTATTTCGAGCCGTTCGTGCAATCTGTTCCGTATCTCTGTTCTCCCAGCAATGAGTCAAAAACGTGATCTTTCTTCCAGTGAAAAATTGGACATTTTGAAAAAGTACGATGCCCTCCCAAAGGTAAGCCAGACCGCGGCTGCCTTGAAGTTAAACATCCCTAGATCCTCACTCGGTAAGTTGTTGAAAGAGAGAGAAACTGTTGAACATGCTGCTGTACAGAATGATAGCCAGTCTCAGAAGAGGCAATGAGGAGGGAAGGACGAAGATGTTGAACTTGCGCTCAAAGAATGGTTTTTAAAAGTTTGAGAAAAGGATGCAAGGGTCAGCGGGCCTATTCTTCGCCAAAAAGCATAGGAGTTGGCGATAAAATAGGGAAAAGAGGGTTTCTCAGCGACAGGAGGGTGGTTCCACTGGTGGAAAAAAAGAGAGAACATATAACATTCCAGAAGCCACACGGAGAGCAGGGAGAAGCTGATCACCTGGGGGCTACCTCGTGGCTTCAGTCAATTTGGCCAGATTTGATCTCCCAGTATCCACCGGCAGACGTGTTTAATGCGGACGAAACCGCCCTTTTTTTCCGAGCCCTTCGAGAACACACCTACGTCTTTTAAAAGTGACAAAGCCAGAGGCACGAAGACCAGCAAAGAAAGAATCACGCTCATGTGCTGTGTCAGTATGGTTGGTGAGAAAAGAAAATTGCTAGCCATTAGGAAGAGTACAAAGCCGCGGTGCTTTAAGGGAGTCAAATCCTTGCCAGTGGAGTACAGGGCGAAATCCAATGCTTGGATGACTGGCGTTTCATTCGGTGAGTGGCTCCAGAACTGGGACAAGGAACTCGACCGCAAAATTTTGTTGCTTGTGGACAATTGCTCAGCGCACATTATTGGAGAAAATTTGAAAACCATTAATGTCGTTTTCCTTGTCTCTGATTCAGCCTTGCGATCAGGGAGTCATTCGGGCGTTCAAGGCTCACTATCGGTCAGAGATGAGAAAAAGTGTGCTTGCCATCCTGGATGAAGGACTTTAGAATGGGACCTTCGCCTTACGCGCCAACGACATCGCAACAAAAAGCCTGCTTGACGCTCTTCACTTAGCTGTATCAGCATGGGGCCAGGTGTCACCAGCAACTGTGAAGAACTGTTTAAGCAAAACGAAGAAACCGAAGAAGGATCAGTTGTTCAACGGCCTGCCAATCTCTCCAGCGATGCTTACAACGAATGGACGGCCATTGACCTAGAAGAACCCGCGTCCGAGAGGCTCACTGAGGACGAAATTTGTTCAGTCATCCAGCAAGAAAAGAAGAGAGCAACACAACTAAATGATTAGCAGTCCAGCGATGAGGACGAGCCTCCGAGTAGCGAAACGGTCCAGCCCCCGTCCAACCATGAAATGTTGGAAGCCCTTCAGGTCCTGAAGAGACGAATTCAACACCGAGCCGAAGAATTCTCTGAGTTGTATGACTTCGAGCGATATGTACGTCGAGTAATGAGTCATCAAAGACCCAGACCACAATTAGTAAATTTTTTCCCCCAACAGCTCCTAAAGTATTATTTCTCTTACGTCATTGTACGTAAGTTTGTGACAAGTGATACACATACACGCATAATTTAATTTACACCCATAATTTGTTATGTACATACATATTAAATGCCTTATGTAAATTCATTTTTTTTTCAATGATTTCTATTGGGTAACCCATTTCGCTTTATGTGGCAGTTCGCTTATTGTAGCCGGTTTGGCTTGGTGGACAATAAGCGGCGTCTACTATAGTTAGCTGGTAATAGTACTATAAATATTGAAAATGATCTGTCTATATAGCTTGAGCTAAATTTTCTATCCGTTATTCAATAAAAAATACCTGTAATGCAATGCAGTCAGCCTACATCTTTAAATTAAAAATTAACAACCAAGTGCAGCCATACAACCTTACTGAAGCTTGCACACAATAACCATCTCAGACATATAAATTAAATCTACTGACATACACATATGGATGCTACAGTACAATATCTACAACTTAAAATCTTCCTTTTTGAGACTTGCACTGATCATCCCTCTTTTCTTTCATCTTTTAAACATTTTTGAAATAATTTCAAACTCAGAAAAGATAGCTGCTAAAGGACAGGAAGTCCATTTTGTATTCATCGACCTGGAGAAGGCATATGACTCTGTACCAGTGTCACGCCTTTGGAAGGCGATGCATAGTGTGGGTGTCGAGGAATCCCTCATAGAACTTGTCCAGCGGACTTACCTTGGAGAACGTCCTCAGGCAGTAGACGGCATCATGTCAGGGAACGGGGGTTGCCCTTGGTGGTCAGGTCGTCCTCTCCCTCTTATTCGCGGACAACCAGGTGATAATTGCTCAGGATAGGCACGATTTAGTGTATATGTTGAGAAAGCTCCATGAAGATGAATGCGACCAAAACCGAGTATTTGGTTGGGGGCGTTGGTCAAGACATACAGATCCTCGGGTTGGGGACTGTTCTGTCAGTAGACCAATTCAAGTACCTTGGATCCATCTTGGAAACTTCTGGAAGCTGTGAGGCCGACATCGATTGGCGAATCCAACTAGCGCGTGCTGCTATTCGGTCCTTGAATGGGGTGCTCCGGAGTTGGGACGTGCATCTACAGACAAAGAAGACTATACTGACAGCAATTGTAGAGAGCGTCCTGACCTATGGAGCTGATGGTTGGGCACTCATGCAGAGGAACAGACAGAGACTACGTGCAGTTGAAATGGATGGCCTTTGCCGGAGTTCCCGCGTGTCCAGGTTGGATAAAGTCCGCAATACCACCATCCGAGAGAATATGGACCAGCAGGGAACGGTGGTGGTGCAGCGAATAGAGGAGAGTGCTCTGACATGGTACGGCCACGTTGAGCGGATGCCAGACGACCGCTGGCCTAAAAAAGCCCTCAACTGGTCGCCAAAGGGTCGGTGTAAGAGGGGTCGCCCAAAAGTTACTTGGAGAGGAGGTGTCGTCCAGTCAATGCGTCGGCTAAAAGTTCCTGGCACCAGGCGATTAGGAGCAACCCCTGACCTGGCCTTCAAAAAGTTAAAACAAAATTTTTACTTTTGTGCCTCAATATTTAAAAGTAAAATGCATGACTGGTGTCCACTGCTTGATCCAGTGATTTGCAAGATGTGGCTGTAGATTTCAAATTATTATTAGTGATTATTATTATTATTATTAGTCAAAACATACATTTAATTGCATAGATTTAGACATATCAGTTAACAACAAAAATATTAGCTGTATATAGATTTATAACGAAAATTCCCTTTGGTTGGTGTTGACTGCAAAAAACTGACAGATAATATGACAAGGGAACAGTATGTAACTGCCTACTTTGCAACATATTAGGAAGTAGTAAGCATAGACTATTATTATATGTACCATTAAATTAATGTTTTTATGTGGTTACAGTGACAGTTTTAAAACTTCCAGAACTTACAATGCACACTCAGACGAAATATCTATATAATTATCATTTTTATTTTTATTAGTTTGAAGGCTGAAGAAGACAGCGATGTACAGTCAAAACATGTACAAATCTACATAATACAAGAATTTCTTAAAAACAAAAAAATTGATTCTCTTTGAGAAAATGGTCATCCCATCAGCAACCACAAATAAAACAACAGTGTTAAAACACAGAAAATTATATTACGTCGTTCTGGAGTGGGGAAGACTCGGACTGAAATCTCAGCTTTAAATAAAAGGCGACGTTCCAAATGCTCCGGAGAAAATCATTTCCATATCACAAGAAAATAATATTGAACTGCAAGAGAGTGTGCTGTGATCGCGATGAAATTAAAAAAAGTGTTAAAACGAAATGTGAACAAAAACGCGTCGTGCTTGCAGACGGTGGAGTGCGGTCGGCGGTCGCGAATGCAAATGAGTAGCAAAACCAAAAAGAAGTTGATTACAACTCCAGCAACTTTTTGGTCTTTGTTTTGCATGTTGTTTGGTTGGCCTCACTGAACGAGTTGGCCAGTGAGAGACCACATCCTTTTGCTTGTCACTTTCTCGCCATAGAAAAAAATCTCAATATTTCAATACATTTTGTACAATTATAGATTCACTGTTTTTGTCCTACAACTTCATTATTGTTTCTTTTAATCCATTGACTTTCAGAAAAGAAAATCGATGAAAATTGTCCATTGTGTGGTTGAATACAGTTGAGAGTGTAATTAACATATGATTTTGGTAAATATTCAATGGGGTTTGCCCTTTTTTTGGTTTATTATTCTGTGAATAATACGCCTATGTATTCCCTCAGCAAGCATTTTTTATAACACCCCCTCAAAATGTTTTCTTTTACGTTTCAAGGTACGTAGATCCAAATGCAATGTCGGTCCACCGTACGCCGTCGGCCGTATCATCCATAACTACTTCATTTTCGTTCTAAAAAATTCGTTCTTTCGCACGCAGAGACAACTCTCATGATGAAATCATAAATTAGACAGAGTCGAGATTGAATGGGTTGGTAGTCATCATGATTAGAGCCTCCCGGAGGGGCTGTCTGGCTCATGAAAGTGATGTGACTCCAACATCAAGTGCTGGGGTGTTTCCTCGCTAGTTAGGCACAGCTGGTACAGGGGTGAGTTAGCTTTGCTGATCCTGTAGAGATACATCCTTGTTATGCAATAGCCATTCCTGGGTCTGCCTAGCACAGTGAAGAGTTTCTTTGGTTGGAGTTCTGTTGGGTGTAGGGAGGGAATAGTTCCTTGAACCTTTCACCGGAGGGATAGGCTCTGAAATTGACTTTCCATGCACTTTGCTGTTCTTGAGCCAATTTTCTTTTTTAGCCTGATTAGGGGCAAATCTGGTTTGGTGGAGGTTCTGAACTCGCTGCAGCAATCTTTGCATGAGCGTCCAATATTACACCTCCTGAAATTCCAGTATGCCGACAACGGTGGGGCACCAAACCAGAACACAAAACCAACAGATATGTCTACAAAATACCCGGAGGCAACAACACCCTTCCCTTATTTACTGAAAGTGATATTCAGCAAAGCTTATCTCTTTTAATCAACACTATCGCCGTACGATAATGTCGACAAAATTAGCCACAGAATTCATGTGTTACAAAAATATAGTAAACTAAAATACAACAAAACATTGATCCGACTTGAATGGGGAAGCTATTGACTAGAAGCTAGGTAGTTACTCTGTGAGTTACGACGCCGATCAATCCACAAACCACAAGACCATGAACAGCAAAAAGGACAAAACACTTGTAGATACCACAAATAAAACTCTGTCAGCGGAACCGGACTGAACGCAAAACGCACAACATTTGACGCAAAAAATTGAAAACTGACAACAGAATCAACAGAGAAAGTGAATGTGGTTCACGAGAAAACAAAAACAAATCTGAAGACGAAGCATCTCTTATTGTGATGACAAATTGAATCGAAGGGATCGAATCGATTTTGAAAAAGAACAATTTTGGGGTGGAAATCAGATTTTGGGGACGGACCCCAAAGTGGGCGTGGCGAACAACATTTTTATTCGACTGAGCATATGGGGACGGGCCACTTTTCTCAGTTGCCATGAGAACACTAGGTCTCAGGACCTATTTGCCAGTTTCAGGAGCCTAGGTTTCGATTTTGATTGCATGGCATCGATTACTGTCGCTTTATTCTGATAACATGCTTGGTCTATGGAGCTAATGTGAAGGAACCACCATGGATGCTCTACTAGAATACTGAATATCCATAGCCAGAGAAAAGCTGTGTATGTTCCCTTCTTTCATCTTCACAACCAGTCCCAGTCGACCACCTTTCAGTTTTTTGGACTGTTTGTAAGATCACCTCTAATGTGCCTCCAGTTATTGCTTGTTACTGACGATGGTTTGATCACCCAAACTGGTGTAACAGTGTATTTTTCGTGTATTAGTGGAAATAGACAACGTTTCAGTAACTCCGTTTTTATTATTCTGTGAATAATAAACCTATTTATTCACTCGGCAAACCATTATTATAACATCCCCTCAAATTTTTTTTTACGTTTCAAGGTGCGTAGATTCCAAAAATGCAGTGTCCGTCAAACCTACACTGTATCGTCTGTGTCTACTTTATTTTCGGTCTTAAAAAATTCGTTCTTTTGCACACAGGCTCCGTTTGGGCCCTAGTTGGGTTCCGAAACTTTGCAGCCCGATCAGATTATACCCAAGGGTGTTGTGGGTGGAAAATGGGTGTCAAAATGGTTTTTTTTAAAGGTTTTAGTGAGCATGAGCTTGTGGGGTATCGTTTTCCATGTTTTTTAGGGTGAAACGACCAAATATGAAGTTGATTTTGGCCATAGATTGAAGAATTGAGGTTATAACGAAGGTTCAGCTCCCAAAATTCATTTTGTATGAGTCATAAACCTGGGAAATAGTCTGAAATCACCATACATTTGTATAATAACACTAGAAGTAGTATCAACAGGTAAATGAAGACAAATCAATGATCAAAGATAATTTATCAAAAATAGGAGCCCAATTAATTTTTTCGGGGACAAAATTGGTGGAAATCATAAAAAAAGCTATTTCAATTATTGCACATGATAGAAACAATAAATGAGCTGCCAACATTTCTGTAGGTGTGTTCGATAGAATAATAAATCATGTGACAAGGACTTTGCAGCGTTTTATTCTTTGAAATGGGTTTCCATGATTTCGTTGCAAGTGATCTAGTTCGTAAGTTTGCTAACTCATTACTGGAGTTGGTACTCACAACTTGAATTCATTTATGTAAAAGGATTAGGAGTGTGGTCCAGCAGACAGCTTCGGTTCCTTTGCCAAGCCTGTGTGCCAAAATATGTTCCCTTCAGTGCCCACCATTACATTCATATTATTCAAAATATTCGTACCTCCTCTTCGTGACCACCTCAGGTCATCATATGCGTCAATCATGTACGAGCATGATTACTTTTGTCCTGTGGTTGAATTGCAAAGAGCATTCCAGATCGTTTCTGTAATATTCACTCAAGTAATGGGACTGATGTGTGCCACGGACGGACGGCTGCAGACTAAGAGCCAGAGAAGAACGCTCGCTATCACTGAATTTAGTAGGGTTTTTTTCTTCTTCTTTTTTTTCATTCGAAAGTTGTATCTCGTGGTGTTGTTCAGTTTCAAATAAAGTTGATAATAACCCAATATCGTGTTCACATAATCGAACCTTTGTGTGAAGTCACAGCAGAAATTCTGGGGATAAAGCCTTGTAAAGGACAACATCAGAACGATCATACCTACAAATCAGAACAGCGTTCCCTCGACTCCAGGCTGATCGCACCGGCGACACGGGAAAATCACATCACATTGACTCCGCACTACTACCCCCGCCAATCCTTTCTGATCATGAAAAAGTTACTAACATAAAAATGTTTTTAGGGTGACTTTATTTTCAACTTAACCTATGTAATAAGACAGAAGAAAAAGGCATGCCTACTTTTGTACCTCATTGACACAACTTACAGCTTATTACACAGTCTAAAATTTGTGATGACAAGGAACTCAAGAAGTGGGGATGAACCCACAAGAGATGAGATACGAAAAATATGTGCGGTTTGTTCAAGTGCAAAACAATTTAATGGGAACAAAAGAATGATATTTTACTTCTCAGATATCCAATTAATAGGTATCTGCCTAAAAGTCTCAATAGATAGGGTTGACTCAATGGCGAGTAGGTAGTTCGCTTAGAGCTAGGGTAGGTAATCACAATTCTGACGGCCGTGGAAATACGATTGAGTACTACCGTAAAAATACATAGGTACTCTAGAATGGGGATGGGATATACTAGTATGAAGTTCGACGAGAGATGGAGGAATAGGCGGCAAGTTCTTTGCCAAGTCTTCCAGGCAGGCACTTTGGTCGGTAGGTACCTAAAACTGACCAACGAAAACGAATTAGGCACTGAAGTTTTTGCTCATATGTACCGTTCAAAGGGAAGTAGTACGATTCGATCAAATTTGGAGCATACCGATATGAAAATCTAGAGGCCACGTGCATGGTGATCGATCCGCCAGCGTTGTCGGCGATAAAGCCAATTCCCATGAGTGACTCTTCTACCAGTGATCAATCCTTGGCAATGGATTCTCCAGTGACGGTATCTGATACAGAAGGAAGTGAGATGTTGCGGATTTGAGTTGACATTGGTGGTAGAAGAACAGACCGAAGACATGCAACAGGTGGCACTAACCAGAAGACGTTATAGCAGTTTGGGAAGAATGCAGGAGATGAAACGGATCCAAATGAGAAATTATGGTGAATCGACCTTCAGTTTCATCAGCCAACGAGAATGGTTGGGGGCAATATAAAAGATAATAGTGTATATACAGCTAAACTTCGAGACGGGATGCTAGCAGCTAATGGTAAGAGAGGAAGTGAGTGGCTTTCCCGAAAGGCGACAGGTGGCAGGAGCTCCCTGAACCATTGGAAAATGTATTTATCTATGTATTATTATACAACTACATAGGAAGCAAGTCCCATCGAGTGTGAAATTAAGACGTGTTGCGATGAAAAGTCCCACTGCAGTCCTGTATACTTCAAACGTCATTCAGGGAAAATGAAATCTTCTTTTGGAAGGTATAATTTTGAATGAAATTCCGAGGAATTCGCATAGACGATGGAAAGAGTTGAGGTGGCAGTTGGGGCTCTAGCGCGGGGTTTGAATTTGTGGGTTTTCAAAATTATTCATAGCAAGCCCCCCCCCCCCCCTCCAGCGTTTGTGGCGGTGAGGTATGGCTTGAGCAGTGACAGATGACAGAGGCCAGCATCTTTATCCATTGAGTCCTGGAGGCTGCATGTACCACCAGGGCTGAATTGAGTCACGGAGTGGTCCTTTACGTTTGTGGAACAGTTTGGCTGCAGCACAATCTTCAGATAATGACAAATTGAAAGATTTATGCAATGCGAGAGCTCCTATCTTGAATTTGTCCGGGCGTCGACATGGGTTGTAGCGACGTCCTTGGTCATTACTTGATTTTAGGAGGTGTTGCTCGACAGCATGCTTGAGTTCATCCAGTTTTCTCATGCGAAGGCCTCAGGCGAAGGGGGTAGGTGTTGGGGTTCAGCAGATGATGGCTCATTTGTGCTTGGGTTCAAACTGGAACGTAAAGAAAATTCAGTGCAATACTTCACAAAAACTAGGTATTCACCTTGAAATTTGTATGAATGTGATCAGCATTCCAATCCGGTGGATCAGCTTTCACCTTAAATTATCGCGGGGAAAGTAACCAGGTGGATATCTCAGATTGTGAAACTGGTCCCACAACAGCCTTTTCCTAGATTGGAAATTGATTGAAAATAATTATTAGCCAATCAAAAAATTGATGTGTATTCAAATGCATGCTTATGAATGTCACAAACAACCAATGAACATCAGGAACATAACTATCTCCGTCAAACCTCTGTTAGGTATACTAGTCATTCACATTAACAAAGCTACACGCCTAAAGCAAGGAGCCATAGTTTAATGGCTGGTAGTCGGAAAAACGATGCCAATATTTTGAAAAACTGGGATAGGTTCATAAATAAAGCATGATAGTAAGACAAATATGTTTATTAAAATCTCACGACTAGCATCATTAACAACATATTTTATTGGCTCATGCAGACTTTTGTTACTCACAGTCTTCATTATCATCAGCCTTTTAAAAAATAATGATTTGACTTACTTTCCAACTTGCAATATTATATAAATTCGAATAAAATATATCATAATGAAAATGGCAGAAACTATGAGAAGAGTAGAAATTGGGTGAGGTGGCGAAAAAAATAGTAGTTCTCTAGTGATTTCACAATGCAACATAATCTAGCATTCAGTGCTTTAACTCGTGTAAAGCTTTTCACACGTTATATTCACACTTGGACCCACGAAAACTTGTGCACCCTTCGCAATTGCCTGTTTTCCAAAAAACAAGTTGACTGACGTCTTAAGTGGGTGTTACAGTGATTTTCGAACCCACCCATTGATATAGGTACATTGGGATTGGGACAGTTCTTTATTTATTTTTTTTTTCTACTGGACGTCGCATCATCGCATGGTGCTGTGGGAACAAACCTTTATATACGTGGTGTGACTCTAAAATGTGGCTCATATGAAGAAGCAACAAAAACAACTCAAATTCAAACATTAATTGCAGGATAATCTTACGTTCTTCGAAATCGCTGTTGGAGAGAACCTACCCTCCACATAGAAAACACTTGAGGAAGATACTATGATGTTGTTGGGTAGTGGCTACTTCCTGAACCCTACAGCCAGTGGCTGACATCATGTAGTAGTCCTATTCAGTAGTTGTTATGCTCAACAGTAATGATGAGTGTTGAAATTTAGATGGGTGCTAAATTAATTTTCACCTTTCTTTAGCCATTAGTTTTGACAACAAATTAAGGTGAAAGGAGAAAGTTATAATAATATATAGAAATGGAATGAAAAATACATGAATTGATGTGGTACTACATTTTGTCCCCATTATATGTATCACCACCTTTTACTGTCTAAAACCTCAAATCTTGTTGTCCTTGGATAATACAGGTAATCCAGAAATGCCTTCCCCCTCTCCTTTCCACAGGAAGGGTTTTTTTGAAAAGTCCAAAAAGAAAACTCCTTATTATTAATGTAGCAACCGAATCTGCACTCAAAATGAAATTAGTCCCAGCTATCCAAAAGCATAGTCTTTTGAGTGCTAACCTCCTTAGATTGATGAGCGACCCCATTTTTTCTCCAAAAACTGGGTGTGTCGTGATACCAACAGTTTACCGAACAGTTACAGTCCAGTGAGTGAAATTTATGTTATTATAGGTAGTGGACTCTATCTAATTTCCTTCCTACAATTACATGTAACTTCTCATCATGATGTTGCATCATTTTAAACTTCGATGTTTGCCCTGAATTGTTTGTTGAAAGGTATGGTAGGCTGAAGCCAGATATAGTTACTTATGGTTCGACTGTGAGAGGTTCCAGCATCAAAGGAGGGTGTCGAACTTTATCTGGTACCAGTGTAGCATCTCCAGTTGTTGCTGGTGCTGTAGCGCTTCTGGCCAGGTAGGTACATACTTGAATACAACTTGTTAGTCTGATTCCCCTAACCAAAAGTGGTAGGTTTTCCATGTCAGTTGATCTCAATCAAGAATCATTTGATTAATATGATACCTGTCACGAACTAACTCGCTTTGATACCTGTCCTCCAGAAATTATCAAGAGGCAAGTGGAAAGTGTTGATTGTGAAACTACTAGTGAATATAATTCATTAGTACTAATGCGTTTTTTTTGTATCAGTGGTGTTATTCATCGAGGAAATGCTATAAATCCAGCCAGTATGAAACAAGCTCTAATGGCTTCTGCAAGAAGGCTCCCAGGAATAAACATGTTTGAACAAGGGCATGGAAAACTGGACTTATTGAATGCATACCATATTTTGAACAGCTATACACCTCAAGCCAGTCTTAGTCCAAGGTATTACCTTCTTTCTCATTATCGCATTTCTGTTTCATCAACTGTGACCCCATCAGAGTTTTACAGATGAAGCAGTTTTGAAAAGTATCCCAACAATATTGGCATGCTATAATTATAGTGGAAAGATGGATCGCTTAGTGGAGGAAGGGGCAAAAAACGGCGAACTGGTATAAATTAAAATGGCGTAGGGCGATTTCCATCCTATAATTATGGTCATGCGGGTCTTTCTTATTTCTTTTTGTTTATTACTAGTTGAATTACCTGTGCGTTGCACGGGATAGTCGGTTTTCACTTGTATATTGATAGCATCCATAAACCTGATGGGACAGGGATGTACAAAAGTTAACATCCTATTTTTTCATGAAAACCAATCGAACATTATCTGAGTGATGACTAAGTCGTAGGTACCCAGCTCACCAACATCCTATTTTTTCATGAAAACCAGTCGAACATTATCTGAGTGATGACTAAGTCGTAGTTATCCAACTCACCAATATAAAAATGGCTCTACGCTCTGTGATTGTACCTACGTCACCAGTGTCAACATGGTGTTAGACACTTGTCTATCAGAAACTTGTCATGCTTGTCATTAGACACTCGTCTGTTCACTACAACACTTTCTGTTACTTTCACAGTCTAGAAAATAGAGTGACAACAGTAAAGAGAGTGTGTCGGAAAAAATGTATGAAAATCATGGATTGGGGAGACATGAGCGTCTAGGGGCCCATGGGGGGTAGGCCCCCACTTGATTGAGAAATTGTTGAAGTTACTTTATTGATGCATTTTGTATGGGACTAACTAGTGACCTACACTCGGCTTCATAGGTAATTAACCCTGCGGAACGCGCGCCCTGTGAGGTCCCCCTTGTTTCAGGTTTTCCTCGCTCAACATTAATGTGGGGGGACGGCCGAATGGGGAGGCCGGCCTATGCCTCCCTTAGCATTTACTTCAAACTTCAGTTTACGTCAAGTGTCCATTCAGGGTGCACCACACAACTGGCGTCAAAAAATACCTGGGTGGGTCACTTGCGCCTGTTTGTTCGGTTACCAGTTTTTGATGGTAGTTGTAACCATAGGTACCTAACTAGTTCATAGGACGACGTATTTGAGTCAAAACTCGTAGTTTATGTACCTACTGCTGAGAATAACTTGGCAATACTTCGTCAAAGTGAATATACCGACATTTGACCTCAGCTTGACTGAATTATATTTTATTATTAGAATATTTAAAAATGAGCAACTTTCATGTTTGAATAATGAAGAAATGTTTCATACTTCTTCATTTCAAGTGTCCTGGAGTACTTTGACCAAAAACAAATGAAATATATTAGGTTTTTGTTGTTAATGACGTGAAAGACCTCTCAGGTCGATTGCGCTTCCCCGAGTGATTTTCTGATTGCGCGTTCCCAAGGGTTAAGGCAATTCGTATTGTAGAGCTAAGGCTATGCAGGAAATAGGTACTTTCGTGATATCCTCCCAGAACATCACTCCGTTTATAATAGTGCAGATCTCGCAAATAAACCAACCAATGAGGTGGCTTACGTGACCCGGCTCAGGTAGCCCTGAGGGCTCTCCCACCATCCCTCAACTGACGTTGATGGACAGGGTATTATAAAAACCCGCCGTTCTCACCTGTTACCTCATTCTCCGCTCAAACCAAGTCGATGACTTTTCTCTCTCTCCTCTCACGCCTCCTTACCTTACACCTAAAAGAACCCAGAATGGTGGAACCGGATAGGTAATACCTATCTACGAGTGGCAACCACTGGGCATAACCTCCTAGCGTCTTAAGTGGTGGAAACCTCCCTGACTTCTGTCAAAGGTGTTAACCAGAGGCGTTAGGTCCTATACCATTAGACCTCCATATCATTCTCACTCGCCATGCCTCACCTCACCTCCACCTCTCTCTCTCATCAAACCACCACAGGTGCATTTAGCTGACCAGCATTATCACTGCATTTTTTTCTCTTCTTAAAGGAGTATCATAATATTTTTGTTTGCAACTGTTTTATTATTATTTTTCTTGTTTTCAGTTATATTGATCTAGGAGAATGTCAGTATATGTGGCCGTATTGTACTCAGCCACTTTATTACGGTGCTATCCCAACAATTGTTAATGTGACAGTCCTCAATGGCCTTGGGGTTTCTGGTCGAATAATTGAAAAACCTCAGTGGTTTCCCTACATTCCCCAGAATGGACATTATTTAGAGGTGGGTAATTATTTTTTGTTTTGTCCCCTTCAATACAGGGTGAGTCAAAAGGTTCGCATGGTTTCAATTTGAGAATATCTCCTTCATTCTTTGTTCTATTTCAGATAAGTTATCAAAAATTTAAGGCAATTAAAAAAAAAAGAACAGGAGACTTGAATACAGATATAAATGTACATATGATTTCCTGTTCTCAAAAATAGTCACGCAAGATGACGTCCTTCTGCCAAAATGCGCTGGTTCAAGTGCTGCTATAAGTTCACTTGCAAGTCAGCATCCATCTGACTGAAGATTCAGTTTTAACAGGCATGATTGGACTTCAGCTCATTAAGTGTTAGATACTTATTCTCGTAGGTAATTCAAAGCGTCCCCACAGAAATGTAAATCTCAAAAGGAGATATGTTCAAATCAAAACCTTGCTCCGTTCATCGTGTTTCCTCTGTTGTGATATCACAGATATAGTTCTGTTTTGAATTCTAGGTTTCTATTACATACAGTTCAGTGTTATGGCCATGGTCTGGGTGGGTTGGTGTTTCACTAAGTGCAGCTGCTATTGGTGCTGACTACACTGGAACAGCGCAAGGCCACATTGAGCTTACCATTGAGTCACCATCTGATGATGGTGATTTCACTCCCAAGAGGTCAAGCGTTAAACTTCCGATAAGGGCCAACATAATACCTACACCACCTAAGCAGTAAGTGTATTGAAAAACGACGAATTCCTGCCAGTACCTATTATCTTCAGTAATTGGTAATATAGGTAGTATTAGTGAACCAAAACATTGAGATGGATTTGGCATTTGATTTGGGATTCTTTTTTGGGTTTTTAAAAATTTTGATTCTGCCTAATAGATAGATAGGTACAGAAATATGGGACGTTAGTGCAAATACGGTTCATGACTCCTTTTCACTTTTTGATTATGGTTTACCACTTGGTGGAGGATTACGTGGTTAAACACAGGTACTTTCTTTCTTAGCTATCAATTCAGATATTCTCTCTCACATTGTTACTGTGGATGTGGAAGTAACGGGCAATTTTTTTTCTTTACATCATTGCAAGTTAGGGAGAGCGGGAGGGGAATCCATTCTTTGACACCCCAGGCCCTGGATCTGTTCTTTGACACACCAGGCCACGGTGTGATATTTTCACATACTGGTAAACTGACGATTTTCACTTAATCGCTTGATTTTCAAAAGTAGTCTCCAGTAGAAAAAGCTTCTTATGAATTTTTAGGCAATCAAAATCATGTGATTTGATAAAGGTGGGAGAGATAGTGAGTGGATGAGCGAGAGTCCCTACTGCCCCAAGCCTGGGTCGTAATGTTAGTAGTTGTTGGGCCTAATAAAGAGTTGACATTGCCAGTTGTTGCTTATTCGAACACCTTCTTTTTTAGTTTGTATTTTATATTATCACAACTTGAAAATCTGACTCACATGTGCTACTCTCCACATCCCCAATATCAAGAATCTACTATCCAAATTCTGAAATACAAACCCCCTGGAATTGCCCATTTAGAGTCATGAACATCAAATAAATCAAATTTTCCAACATATCCCTCATAATTGCATTTCATAGATGGTTCACATTGTCCCTGCCACCACTAATACGATAATATTATAGGTATCGTTCTTGTTAATTAGAGATATTAAATTATGACTCCTCGCTGTAGGCGTGTAGCTTTGTTAACATGAATGACTAGTATACTTAACAGAGGTTTGACGGCAATAGTTCTGTTCCTGATGTTCATTGGTTGTTTGTGACTTTCATAAGCATGCATTTGAATACACATCAATTTTTCGATTGGCTAATAATTATTTTCAATATATTTCCAATCTAGGAAAAGGCTGTTGTGGGACCAGTTTCACAATCTGAGATATCCACCCGGTTACTTTCCCCGTGATAATTTGAGGATGAAAGCTGATCCACTGGATTGGAATGCTGATCACATTCATACAAATTTCAAGGTGGATACTTAGTTTTTGTGAAGTATTGCATTGAATTCCTGTAATCTAATTTTCCAATACCCTAACTGTAATAACTGGCATAATATGCTTTTATGTTGCATATTTCACCCATATACCCATCTCTCATTCGTAATCATCTTTTGTATCCTCGCATTCACTTCATGATGTGTATTCCTTTTTAGGATATGTACCAACATTTGAGAGCAGCTGGCTATTATGTTGAAGTACTTGGTGTTCCTTACACCTGCTTCGATGCTTCACAGTATGGAACTCTCATGATAGTGGACCCCGAAGAAGAGTTTTTCCCTGAAGAAATAGCTAAACTAAAACGTGATGTTGATGCTGGTTTATCTGTAGCTGTTTTTGCAGACTGGTACAATGTTACAGTAATGAAGAAAGTGAAGTTTTTTGATGAAAACACAAGGTAAGTTTTATTTTGATCAAGTATTACATATTTTTGTAGGTCACCTATAGTAGTCCATATCAATTTTTTTGAACATTCTATTGGCATGAATACATTTTGGTCAATGAGTGGTAATATTGTATGGGCAGTGTGGGTTGTGTGCAGTGGGGTTGTATTGTATGCAATTAGTTTTTAAAAGGACCAACTGTCCATTTCAGCAAAATACTGGGGACAGGTTATTACATAAATGTACGCCCACCTTTAATGTGGTTGAATTGCCGCCTTGTGTCTCGTTATAGGTAATACCTGTTGGCTTGAGGATGTTCAGGATATTTATAAGAGGTGGTCTCCTTGGTTGTCGTCTATTATTAGTCATTATTTTTCTGTGGTAGAATTACGTCTGCTGTGGTTGTGCAAATTAAAACTTTTGTATTCATGAACATATATAAAACTAATTCTAACCCAATTGAACAGGCAGGGAATTGGGAACCAATTTATTGCAGAAGGAAAATATTCTCCCCCCCCCCCCCCCCATATCTCTTCTGCCTTCAAAAGGTTCACGGCTGGAGCGCTCTGGCTTCTTTATCATCCTCCCACTTCTAAGAAGTCTGTGTAACTAGCTGTGTATTTTCAAGTGTTAAGAGCTTGGTGTTGATGGTTTTGAAATTATTTTTGTTTCAGACAGTGGTGGATGCCTGATACTGGAGGGGCTAACATCCCAGCCTTGAATGATCTCCTCTCATCATGGGGTATTGCACTTGGAGATACTGTATATGATGGAGATTATACAATTGGAAAACAGACAGTAACATATGCTTCTGGCACACACATCGCTAGGTTTCCATTGAAAGGCATTGTACTTTCTGCCAAGTTGTCTGATCAAGGTGTGTACCTACCATTTTCCCAAAACTGCAGCATTTTTATTCAAAGATTTTCATCCAGTGAGATGTCTGAAAAGTGTGTTGTTGAGTCCCTTTCACGGGGAACGTTTATAAGCCATGCAGACAGCTTGATCTTTGATTTTTCTCTACTATAAATTAATTGTTAGGTGCTGAAATGCTTGGAGGGAAATCTCATCGTGATGAAGTCCCAATACTAGGTCTTCTTCAGACCCAGGACAAGAAATCGAGTGGAAGAATTGTGGTTTATGGAGATTCAAATTGCATAGATAACAGCCATCTTCAAAGAGGTACGGTTTAAGAATAATATTTATGATATTATATCGATTGCTGTATATCCTCCCCTTTTCCGGCTCGGCCCCCCAGAAGTCGCCGAGGCCATATGTTTTCGTTTGTATGATTTTTAGACAGTTTCATTATTTTGAGGGGAAAAAACGGATTTCCCCACTTTCGACCACACTGAACACGAAAAAAAGAATAGAAACAAAGAAAATTTCAGCTCCTTCAGGTAGTTCAGTGAGTGAGTGGAGTGGAGCGGAGCGCATGCGTGTGAGTGCGTGTGCGTGTTTTCACGAGAGTGTGTGTGTGGGCGCGTGCGTGCGCGCAGTTGGCTCAAATTTTGAGGGTATTTAGAAGTTAAGTCCTAGTTGGTCCCATCTGAATTTCGTCGCATTTGGATCAGTAGTAGTCACTGCGCATGCCCAAATGTGAGGAATGTTGAACCCTCATGATTCATAACCCAGTGGTCCAAATTGGCTCAAATTATGATGGTAGTCCTAGTTGGTCCCATGTAAGTTTCATATCAGTAGCAGTGGCTCCGCATGTTGTGACAAGAGTGTGAGGAGAGTGACAGTGGACCCTCAAAAGCCCGGGGTCTTTGACCATCGAGATTATCACCAGTTAAGAAGGGATGTCGATTAGGCTTCCACCAAAACACCAAAACTTCCCCATCTTCCCCGGAACAACAAGCGACTCGAGAACAGCCACTGTCACACTCCTCCCCACAAGACATACTTCTGGGTTGCAGAAGTATGGGAGGGAAAAGGGGGGTTGAAAAGTAGTATGAAGTTCTGGTTCAGGAAAGGACGTCTGAACAACTTCAAGGTAATCCTCCATCGTAATGGTACTACCTCAGTAATATTTACGGGCTCCTGCATACGAGTATTGGCAGAGAAAAAATGTTGTCAGAGGTTGTTGTCCAGTGAATTGTGCTCATCTGGGCAACCTCTAGGAGTCTAGATGATCAACCTCCATCATTATGATGGAACAACTATTGGGACTTGTAAATTGGGACATGGCATTAATCGCCTTCAAATGACTCAATATATTTTAATTATACTGACACTCTAAAGGGGGAAAGGGGGTGGGGACGCCAATAGATGTATATGTATTATCAAAGGGACTGGATGTTTGTAAAGGAATCCTTCTAGAAGCCTTTGGGCTTATACTTCTGGAAAGCGAAAGGCCACAAAAACTGGATGGAGTATGGTGAATTACTCAGTGCACACTACCAAACCGCCCTCTGCTACCATGTGACAGTGTGAGGAGAGTTACAATGGACCCTCCAGAGTCCCCCTCCTAGACCAGTGAGCTGTCCTAGAAAATCATCCTAGAAAATATCCTACAAAGTACTACCTATTATGATCACGGACAGCTAATTTCACCCATAGTACCAAGGCGAGCCATGTAATCCATGGATTGCTTAAGACCATAATTATGTTTGGATCTCGTCATTATTTTTTATCAAGTTATAATGATGATCACCACTATCATTTATCGTGATTCTTGGCAGTTATCCAATCTCCATCTTATTGATTGCTATATTTTTAGTTTATTATTCTATTAGTAATACACCTACGTATTTGCTCAGCAAACAATTTTTATAACATCCCCTCAAAACATTTTCTTTTACGTTTCATGTTGTGTAGATTCGAAAAGTGCAATGTCCGCCCGCCGTCCACCGTATCATCCATGTGTGCTTTATTTTTGGTCTAAAAAATTCGTTCTTTCGCAAACAGGCTTCATTTTGGCCCTAGTTGTGTCCCGAAACTTTTTAGCCCAATCGGAACATACCCAAGGGTGTTGTGGGTGAAAAATAGGGTTTTTTTGGTGTTTCAGTAACATGAGCATGTTTTCCATGTTTTTCAGAACGAGGAAACCGAATATGAAGTTGATTTTGGCCAGAGAGTGGTAAATTAAGGTTCTAACGAAGTTTCAGCCTCAACTTCACGTTAAATTTTGGTCTAAAATAGTTGGTCTTCCGACACAGTTTGGGTTCCCATTTGGGTCCTAGTTGTGCTCCGAAGCTCAGTAGCCCTAACAGAATACACCCAGGGGTGTTACGGGTGAAAAATGGGTGCCAAAATAGGGTTTTTTGAGGTTTTAGGGAACATGAGCTTGTGAGGTATCGTTTTCCCTGTTTTTTTAGGACGATAAGATCGAATATGAAATTGACTTTGACCAAAGAGTGAAGAATGGAGGTTTTGATGAAAGTTCAGCTCCCTAAATTCATTTATTATGAGTCAAAAACCTGGGAAATTGCCTGAAATCACCATAAATTTGTATAATAACACTAGAAGTAGTATCAGCAGGTGAATCCAGCCAGTTAAATGGCACTATCAATGATCAAAGATAATTTGTCAAAAGTAGGAGCCTAATCCGTGTTTGGGGGCCAAAATTGGTGGAAACCATCAAACATAGCTATTTTAGTTATTGCACATGAAAGAAACAATAAGTGAACAGCCAACATTTCTGTAGTTATGTCCAATAGAATAATAATCCCATCTGACAAGGACTTGGCGGCGTTTTCATGTACATAGTCATCCAGTTTGCTGTTGCTTTTCTCATAGTTTCGTATTGTCTTTTCAGATTGCTTCTGGCTCCTTGATGCGATTCTAGATTATACTGCTACAGCACATATTCCATCTACTTTCCTTCAGCATCAGTTTAAATTGAGGAATGAAATGCGAATGTTACCCCAAAGGATGGAAGGGAATCACTTGTATAGGTAATTTAATCTTTTCTGATATTTGATTGGCCTGAACTTTATGATAGGGTTATAATCGAATTCAGAATAGTCCCAACAAACCCAACAACTAACCCTCAACAATCCATTATGCATTTGGTTCATTTGGACCCAATCACTATGGTACAGTTTGGGGTTTCCTTTTTCAGTTCGCCCAACACATCTATTTAGTTACCAGTAGGTCAGACCCAATGAATCAAAGCCCTGAATTCTTGGCCACTGCACGTGAGTGTTAGCAGAGATGTTGAGGTTTTTTTTGGCTGCTGGAGTGCCTGTCACACACTATATAATTTCTAATTTTCTTTTAAACCAATGTAATGGGGAGTGATATTGGGAAGGAGATTGTGTCAAAATCCCTGACTTGCATCAATGTAATAACTGATGGTGGATGGAGAATTTAGTTAACTCCTCACTTACAATGTGCATCGCTTACGGGGTGGATGGCTGCAACTAAGTATGGTCATACCCGTGAGTCAATGGATGAAATATCATCCACATTATCATCTGGAGCTAATGGCTAAATCTGCAAACTTTGATCCGAAATACCTCGTCACGTAATATTCTGTGCAGGGTCCTGCACTTCTCAATATTGACGATTTGGGGAGTTCCCTAATATTTCTGTCATTACTTATGAAATATAGCAGTGGTGCAAGCTGCCAAATATAATAGTAGACTGTCCAGTATGAACTTGTACCTACTTTGAACGGGTATGAAATACTTGGTTTGACAAGGAAAATACCGTATTTTGAGGTATAGGACGATGTGGATTTCCTCTCTAGGTTCCGCCTCTCCGAGGAAACTGCACTTTCTTTTCTTTATTATTATTTATTTTGTTTGTTATACGAAACTATCAACATACCACTTGAAGGAATATTTTTTCGTACATCATCACAATTTGAAAAAACAAAATGACCCGCATTTGATTCCTCAAAATATAAAAAGAATGTTTCGTGGGTTTCCCAGTGATTAGGTACCTACGTTGAAGTCTTATCAAGTAGGTAGGTAACAACCTTTGCAGCATACCAAACCCATGTACGAGTAGGTATGTTGATCGCTACAGGACCTGAATTTGTCTTATGTTTGATGAAAATATAGCATAAAACAGAGATAAAATACGTACTGAAATGTTGAGACATTTTAACGTTGTTCTCGCGAAAGCACATGACTCCGAGAATACAGAAATATGACAGAACTCGCGAAAATACAGAACCGAGCATGAGTGATGCTGATTCCACATGAGAATATAAGCCGAAGCCGGTGAGGGATGGCAGAAACCGCCGTGGAACCAAAAAGAAAATACATAGGTACATTTGTACAAATAAAAATGTATTACAAATATTCAGAGGAGCACAATATTTTGGCCGTGTTTGGCGAGGAATGTGACGGTAACGATAACATTACCAAGGAACGCTTTCCAACTCGCAATGTTGCACCTTACTTTTACAGGATTTTCACGTTATTGTAGCTGTTTTCTCTCTTTAAAACTCTGACTAGCTAACTGGCTGTTATTTAGTATCCATGCAGTGATTGATAAACGCATCCTGAGCTGATTAGTTAAAATCTCTGGTTAACGTTAATCACTGACTAGCTAGATGGAGTTTTAACTGGAGAACTGATGAACCGGCCCTTGGTGTAAGGATTCAACAGTATTAATTATTTTTCCAATCCTCAACTTTTTTTCATAGGTATTCAAAAGTGTTGGTGAACCACCTGGAAGACACAGGAAAACTTATGATTCGTGTTCTACCTAAGTGTCCTCACATTATATGGTCTCAACCCAATCCACTCAACAAATCTGCTCCAACGTAAGTTGATCCTGTTTATAAATTATCCTCTCTTCTTTGCATGCTATGAGAAAGCATATAATCAGGTGCATGAAAATACACTGACCAAACTTGACTCATTTGACTCAAATATGACTGATTTTTATAACCTGTGATAGCTGGGCTTCACGCTTTCCTTGAATCATCCTTTCTTTTGTGATTATTGACACTTCGGAATCTATTCATATGTCAGATATTGTAGGTATATTTATAGGTACATACATTTTACACACTTACATACATACAAATGAAAAATTATGAGGCAGGTTTGGATTCAGAATGCCAAACGTTCATTTGTATGAGAACCTTTAAAAAAAATCGTATGAGCAGAAACATTAACTTCTAGATTCATTTTCTGACAATGATTTTGTTTGTTTTAGAAATCTTTACAAGTCTCAAAAGTTACTATCAATCAAGCTGGAAGCAGAAATTCCTCCTTTCTCCAATGAGAACAATATGTGGCTTCCGACTGTTGAATATATAGACAACAATAATCTTGAATCACTACCTTTAGCTGGGTTTATAATATTAGCATTAGTTATCCTCTTCATGTTGTATAGGTATTTTATATTAAGGACTAGACCTCGAAGAAAACGTGGTAACAGAATTGGTAGAATTATGTCTATCCTTAAAGTGCCAACAGTATAATTATTTGTTCCATAAATAATATATTTTCTCATTGTGGAAAGTACAGCTGAAATGTATTTAATACAATAGTCGAATTATATGTTGAGGATAATGAAGAGCTAACTATGCTGTCAGCTGTTAAGTGGCAGTACTGTAGTTCTTGTTTTTTATTCACCTTAGATTTTATCAAACTTCTACATTCAAGTTTTTAAATCTTGATGAAACTATGAACATAGCAATTACCATTTTGTATCAAGAGCTTTCTGAGAAAGGTGATGAATGTTATCAATAATTGGTGGTTTTGCCCGCCCAGAAGGAGCGTAGCAATATTTTGAAAAGCCCCTCATTCCTTTTTCTTGTGATATGTTTCACCCTTACTGTGTTAAACATACTGTTATTTTGTAAATTTTTTTGTAGTTAGGTAGATTGATAATTCCTCTCCACCAAAGGTAGGGAATCCTCGTGTTTTTTTCTCAACATATTAGTTTGAAGTGAATAGAAAGTCATGATGGTGGGGGTTAAATAATATTGGCTCCACACACCTCAGCAGTTGATCAGTTGTTGCTGATCAGTGCATCAGTATTGGTCTTCAAAACTTTACACTGATCTGCTGAACTAAGGTTTGGTACCTTGAAATTCCAGCATTCAGATACCATTATTGAACACATCAAATTATCAAAGTGCCAGGTACTAATGTAAAGGTATTTAATTAACCTCATATACCTTTGTCCGTTAATGTTTCCTCTATTCCATTCCAACATCTTTGGTGTGAGTTATTTGAACTCATGTGGCTCCAATTCACAATACCTCCCTTTGAAATATTCCAAAGATAATACGTTTAATACTGCCTATTATTTTTGATTTGGATGTCTCATTATGATTAAATGATTAGTTGAATTTGCCTATTGCAGTCCTATCATTTGTCTTTAGTATACTCATTAATGTTATTATTAGGAGGTATAATAGTAACTTTTGAAGCAAGTGGACATGTTCTTATACAAGTTTACCACAGATTCCCTACATCACATATAGTCTGTGATTTTGAGAAATGTACTGATTAGCTAATAAAGCAAAGGCTGTTGGATTCCAAAATATAGAGTTATCTGTTCAGTTGTTCTTGTTGTTAGATTTATACTGGAGCTAATTAGTCATATTGATTAATGATTTATTTGTATGAACTTTTGGTCATCTCCTACGGTCCCAACGCCTTTATTCTACTTTTTATGTTCAACATTGTTCTCATTTGTTAAATTGTTTAATTTAATCTTCAGCGGTAAGGACTTTGGTAGTTTTATTTTATCTTTATTTATAATTGTTTCGTATTTTATTTTTTGGCCAACCTCATCTTTATGACCTAATATACCAACAATAGTTAGGTGGTTTCGCCACTTCTAGTTGATGTGCAAGGTACTAGCATAACCTGGGAGAGCATTTTTTTGGCTCACTGATGGTTGCCATACTGTTGCCTGGTCTTGCATCCTGACTTGATACTTTTATGAATCAATGTCTTTCAATGCTTGAGGCAATCTTGGCGGGTTTTCGCTAAAATTCATAGGTACCTGTATCTTCTTTACCTTTATGACCAGTACCTATTTCGTGTATTTTGTTTGGTCGGTTTTTTTTAAATACTCATTTATAGAACAAAAGTTGATGTATGTTGGTAGGTACTGTTAAATGGTCAAATGATTATCCAGACATCAGCTCATACATCAATTGTGGTTTCATGTACCTTTGTCTTCTACGGACATAATATATACTTTTTTTTCTATGTTTAATGATTACTAGGCAAATGAGTTTTACTGGAAGTATTGTTGCTTTCTAATTAGGCAGGCACCTACTTTAATGTTTTATTTTGTGGTGAGTTAAGGAACAGTCATGCCTGTTGCCACTGACTATTTTTTCTAAAGTTTTCTAGTTATATTCCAAGCTCCTCTGTGACTCGCTGATATTACAAAAAAAGTAAAATTAATTGAGCCTAATTGAGTATTTTATAGTCGGTTTTACTTTTGTATGGGAGTCTTTACTCTTCCAAGCTCTTGTTCTTCTTTTCTCAAATTCTTGCGTTTTTAAAATGTTTAATTATTGTACAATTAGAGTGCTGAATGTATTAGTGGTAAACTCTTATTTGAATTACAAGGTATTGCAAAACCATGTTTTCTTGAGAGAACCCCTTTTTATTCAAAATATCACTTGCTGTTATCGTTGAAGGTAGATACCTCTGCCTCAGAGAAACTCATTTAGATACTTAGTAGTAGTACTGCCCTGGATTGTAGTTATTGATTCCACAAATCTAGGAAAAATAAATAACTACCAAGTTTGGCGAAAGGGGTAACCAGTATACTTTCCCTACTCTAATTTTACTTGGATTCATATAATGAGTTAGCTTATCCAAGATTAATAAATTATAGTATACTTACATAAATGGGCCACTCTCCTTCTCCCTACCTGAAAAACTTGGCAAAATTAGTCGAGGTGTTCACAAGAAGTTTGTGTTGGATCAGAATTTCAAGTTTTTGAATGTCAAAATAATACAATATGGAACCTCCGTGGGTAAGCATCTCACTTTTTTTCTTTTTTTTAAACCTCCAAATCAGATTCAGTACCTATGAAAACAGCCTAATGCTAATTTTCAGTCGAAATTGGAAGTTATTGTCCACCCAAAATAAGCCCTTTTGGTAACTTCCGAATTCATATTAACATTCCTCCACACACTGGAAAAACCGGAAAGTTTGACAAAAGTAAAGCAACGTCGTATTGGTAACCATTGAGCAGTTCCCTAATTTGAGTTCAGAGTGGGAAATTCGTAGGTACCTAATCGTAGGTAATACTGGAAAATGGAAATCATAGAGTTGGATTAGGTACCTATACTCGATTCTAAGTTATTTGATGAATATCATAAATCAACCACTGGAACAATTTTCGGGTTTAGGACCAATTGGAATCGGGGCAAAATACTCGTCACGGGACCTTTCAAACGCCTTTATTTGACTAGAATCTATTCAGAACAGCACATAGGCTCATGACCCGAATAAACAAATTTCACAGTTATTCTTATTTGTGCTTAGGTAATTATTTATGGAATTCATCAAACAACGGGTGATGACGTTAGTACACCCAGCGAGGTGAAAGTCCAGTACACCCATGCACTACAGCAGTACACCCGAGAAGAATCGGGCTGTTGACGCGAGTACACCTGAACAACCCTGAGCTGCCCCGTCCGCTCGATGGGCCCCGTGTGTGAATTACAGTACAGTTATCTATAGGTACTAAGTAAATGAAAAGAATAGCAAGTGGGTCCGCTACACCCTGTTAAGAGATAGCTCGTAGTGCTTTGACGACATGCCCGTCTGCCAATGTTGACTATCAACAAATTATGAATTTACGACGACTGGCGAGTAGCACGAAAAAAAAGAAACGACAGTATGGACGTTTGCCGAAAACCAGAAAAGATGTACGAAAGAGGTAAGAACATAGATAATAAATAGATAAATAACTAATTTCTAATTTTCTTAGGATCTAAAATCTAAATAACTAATTTCTAAATTGTTTTTGCCTTTCACGGTGTTGCAAGCTGTGTCAGAGCTGAACCTGAAAACTAGCAAAGGGGAAGATTTTGTTCAGCACAGATGATGATAACGAGATATTTATTTTTTCTTGTTACCAAAACCTCAAGTGCCTCGTCCAATCGGAATGGATCTACATGGATGGCACGCTTACGTAGGTACTTAAGGAATGTTTGTGACGATTGATATCACAAAAAATAAATATGGTTGAGGTTGAAGGTAACCTTCTTTCATGGGTGTACTCATGAGGGTGTACTCGTGCTGGTTCCCGTTCCAATATAACTGTTCGTATCCAACTTGTTCTCCCCTAAAACCCTTTGTTTTTTTCCAACAATACGTCCTTTCTGAGCGCGATTTTTTCTTAAAGTTTCACAATAGAAAATGGAATAGGAGAGGATACAGTTTGGCATAAATTGAGCACCAATAATTAGAAAATTAACATTGAAATAAGTCAATGATAAGAGGTATCCGCTCAAAAACAACCCTGTTGTAAAAATTTACCCACCAAGAAAAACTCCTCAGCCACAAAAAGGATTGATTGGTATCCATTTTACCCGCCAAAATAGCATGCTCGGTGCTTCGCTCCTTGCTCTTGGATGTGTATCTAGAAACCTGTTCCGAACTAAATCATTCACGAAGAAATCGTAGAAACCCATTTCAAAGAAATACGGAGTTATTGAAAAATAGTATTGTGGTGATCGGCTGCTCCCTAACACTATGTAAATAGCGTCGCTTGCATTATAAGCCGCGTCTAACGGCTTCCCAGAGCGGGGTTCCCCTACCCCTCTCTGGGGATGTATCAAGGGGTATAAAAGAAGCTGTGAACTGCCAATAAATTGTCATTTGACCACACAAACCGACTCAAGTAGTCTCGTGTATTTATTTCTACTTCACCGAATCACACTGGTGACCCCGACGACGAACATGCAACCTTCACCGGCTTTCGGCCTTCTGCGAACAGCGTCCCACTTTCTCGCTTCCAGCGACGGCTTAACACGCACCTTCGCCGGCTCCCCGCCTTCTGCGATCAGCGTCCCGCCTTCTCGCCTCTAGCGACGGCTCAACACGCACCTTCGCCGGCTCCCCGGCCTTCTGCGAATGCAACACCGCCTTCTCGCCTCCTGCGACGGCTCAACACGCGCCTTCGCCCCGGCCTTCTGCGAATGCAACACCGCCTTCTCGCCTCCTGCGACCGTCTCTTCGCCCCGGCCTTCTGCGAACGCAACACCGGCGATGTTAATACACCTCTCGCCCCGGCTTCTCGCCCTCTGCGATCCTCAGCCTACGGCGACAACTCGGCGTGTGACACGCACATTCGCCCCGGCCTTCTGCGAACGCAACACCGGCGATGTTAATACACCTCTCGCCCCGGCTTCTCGCCCTCTGCGATCTTCAGCCTACGGCGTGAGACACGCACATTCGCCCCGGCCTTCTGCGAACGCAACACCGGCGAAGTTAATACACCTCTCGCCCCGGCTTCTCGCCTCCTGCGATCGACAGCGAACCGACTCCGCCCTCCACCACTCGTCAGATCCACGACCAACCAGCTATCGTCTCTCCAGCGAACCAACCAGAGAACATCTCGCCGTTTCCGCTGCCTACTTAATGAGAGCGACCATCAACGGAGCATTCATTCCTCGGATTCACACCTTCAGGAACATCAAAGAAGAAAATGGAGACCAGAGCTACGAAGACACCGGAACCGCCTCATACCCTTCTCCCTCCTCCTCGTGTGGCTACCGTCAACGAGGAGTTGCAGGTGATCCAGCACCACCGACAACCTCGGCCTTCAACGCAGCCTCTCAATAGGACCACCGTCTACAAAGACCTTCCAGTTGCTTCGAGAGATATCGAGGAACATTTTACACACGTAAAATTACTACTTGATACTCTAACAAACTTGATACTCTACCCGAGCGAACGGCCCTCATCACCAAGTTTCCCCGCCCGTAAGCGACATAAACGCCTACTCCACTGCTCTCACGACTCCGAAGCCGCCTTCGAAGCAACGAAACATGTCCTCGAGAGAGCTGTAACACTGGCACCGACTCAGCGCCCCGGCCGTACTTACCTACAGCTCTACAGCGCCCGGTCTTCCGTCACAAACACGGCCTATCACACCCTGGGACACAGGCCTCTCCCGACACCGTCTTCACTGGGACCCAGGCACAGCCATTACTCCAGGCGCGGCCAACGTCACCTGCTCCGGCACCTCCTGTCTCGCCATTCAAGCCGCCTCGGAAGATCACCTCTTCCAGCCGCCCGTTCCAGCGCTCTCCGAGACATGCCCTCGACGCTTCCAGCTGGACCGCATCCGAGCACGTTCACGCATCCCACACCGTAGCCGCCGCTAACACACGACGGCGAGACACCACGAACTCCTCAAGCCACCCACCTACACGGCAACTACACAGCTCACACGCAGCCTCTTTCACCAACACCGACGCCTCATCAACAAGATTCATCGTCATTTACATAATTGCAGTATTTAACTTCAATTCTGGGGGGAGCAGTGTGGTGATCGGCTGCTCCCTAACACTATGTAAATAGCGTCGCTTGCATTATAAGCCGCGTCTAACGGCTTCCCAGAGCGGGGTTCCCCTACCCCTCTCTGGGGATGTATCAAGGGGTATAAAAGAAGCTGTGAAGTGCCAATAAATTGTCATTTGACCACACCAACCGACTTAAGTAGTCTCGTGTATTTATTTCTACTTTTAGCTCCCGCTGGATCATCACAAGTATGTTTCCACTAATACACGAAAAACGCGAAAAAATACACTGTTACACCGGTTTCGGTGATCAAACCATCGTCAGTAACAAACATTAAGTGAAGGCACATTGGACAGGTGACCTTATAAATAGTTCAAAAAGTGAAAAATGTGGTCGATTGGGATTGGTTGTGAAGAAGAATGGTGAAAGGAACAGAGGATGGGGGGGGGGGGGGGTCGATTCTGATTGGCCCTGGAAGAGAATGCTAAATACACTGCCAAGGTGATGGCACAGGAGCTTCCTCGTCACAATCAGAGTGACCCATTATAAAATAGAACAGACTCGGAAGCAAAATAACATAACATTACATTACATTACATTACATTACATAACGTTAAATATACATATTACATAACATTACATTACATAACATTACATTACATAACATTACATTACATAACATTACATTACATAACATTACATTACATAACATTACATGAAATATACATATTATACATAACATGACTTCCATAATACATTACGTCCATTATACATAACTAGCCTGACCGCTCGCTTCGCTCGCTATCCGAGATTCGCTGTACGCAGTATCGTGGAACCAACAAACGACGGAAAAATCCCATACCCTACCGGGTATTTGTGCCCAATTTTATCAAAATCCGTCAAGCCATTCAGGAGTTGACCATGGTCGACCATATTTCCGCTATGGTCAGGGAATTAAAAAAACGCCTACGTTCAACTTGGGAGGCTACCGGATATTGGTGCCAAATTTGGTCGATATCCGTTGAGCAATTCGGGATTCGACCATGGAGGGGCCCATGGATGCGATAAGGTCGACCGCGGGGGTAGTCCGAAGGGTCGATCGTAGATAGAATTTCACGTAGATTACGAATACGCGATAAAAAATAGGGGTTACCATTTCAATTAACGAAGTTGACCATGGTCGACCATAGTTCCGCTATGGTCAGGGAATTAAAAATGCGACGTTGCACAACTTGGGAGCCTACTGGATATCCGTGCCAAATTTGGTCGATATCCGTCAAGCCATTCAGGAGTTGACCATGGTCGACCATAGTTCCGCTATGGTCAGGGAATTAAAAATGCGACGTTGCACAACTGGGGAGCCTACTGGATATTCGTGCCAAATTTGGTCGATATCCGTTGAGCAATTCGGGATTCGACCATGGAGGGGCCCATGGATGCGCTATGGTCGACCGCGGGGGTAGTCCGAAGGGTCGATCGTAGATAGAATTTCACGTAGATTACGAATACGCGATAAAAAATAGGGGTTACCATTTCAATTAACGAAGTTGACCATGGTCGACCATAGTTCCGCTATGGTCAGGGAATTAAAAATGCGACGTTGCACAACTTGGGAGCCTACTGGATATTCGTGCCAAATTTGGTCGATATCCGTTGAGCAATTCGGCATTCGACTATGGAGGGGCCCATGGATGCGCTATGGTCGACCGCGGGGGTAGTCCGAAGGGTCGATCGTAGATAGAATTTCACGTAGATTACGAATACGCGATGAAAAATAGGGGTTACCATTTCAATTAACGAAGTTGACCATGGTCGACCATAGTTCCGCTATGGTGAGGGAATTAAAAAAGCGACGTTGCACAACTTGGGATCCTACTGGATATTCGTGCCAAATTTGGTCGATATCCGTCAAGCCATTCAGGAGTTGACCATGGTCGACCATAGTTCCGCTATGGTCAGGGAATTAAAAATGCGACGTTGCACAACTTGGGAGCCTACTGGATATTCGTGCCAAATTTGGTCGATATCCGTCAAGCCATTCAGGAGTTGACCATGGTCGACCATAGTTCCGCTATGGTTAGGGAATTAAAAATGCGACGTTGCACAACTTGGGAGCCTACTGGATATTCGTGCCAAATTTGGTCGATATCCGTCGAGCCGTTTGGCCGTGCATAGAAGGACAGACAGACAGACAGAGCGCATGCGCAGGGCGAACCGCTGGCTCTATCATGTTGAAATTTATATGGGACCTCAATGGGCCCAACCCGCTTAATCCCTGAGAATTACATTGAAATTGGGTGAAATCTTTGGTTACTACGGCTGTAACAAGGAAATTTAATCTATTTCACGCCAGCGCATGCGCAGAGCGCACCGAGGGTCCGATCATGCTGAAATTCATACTGGAACTCACTAGGCCTTGTCCAAACAACCCTTGAAAATTTGAGAGAAATTGAATCAAAATTGTGAAAGTTATGCGTGTTTGTTGAATTTAACGTTAGCGCATGCGCAGGGCGTACCGCTGGATCAATCATGTTGAAATTTGTATGGGACCTCTAGGGGCCTTATCCGCACCATCGCTCAAAATTTGAGCTGAACAAGGAAATGCGGACAGACTCACAGACTCACAGACCCACAGACCGACAGACACGGAACCAAATTTGTTCAGTAGGCTTTGAAACGCAATATGCAAGTGGAAATTTTGATTTCTGAAGACAAAAATTTTTTGGCTCACGAAAGTGAACACAAGGCTTCCGCTGCTTCGCAGACTCGGAAGCAACAGTGAAAGGGGGGGTTTCTGTAAGATCAAAATTAAGCTATGACTGGATTCATTCAAGTGACGTGCAAAGGCCGAATCACCCTCATTATCCCTGTAATCTTTTTCGTATTCCTTTATTCTTTCTCTAAACTTCCTACCAGTTTGACCACAGTAAAGTCCACAAGAACACTTAAACACAACTTTTATCATGAAGATTTATTTTTGATCTTTATGAACTTAATGAAGATCTGAGATTATTTTTAGTTTTATATCCTACTTTGAGCCCTTCGGAAGTTAATATTTTACCAATTTTATCCGAAATGTTTCCATAATCACCTAAATTATTTGATCTCTCCATTTCGTTGAATAATGGAAAACACGAGTTTTCCATTTATAGGAAAGATGCTTATAGCGATATTACCATTCATTGTACTTCAAATCATTCAGAAGTCCACAAACATGCTGCTTTCCATAGTATGAGTAACAGAGCTTTATCTATACCGATGAGTGAACAGAGTTTAGCTAAAAAAAAGTTATCTATTAAAAGTATAGCGGCGAGTAATGGCTATGAGGGAAATTGCATTGATACAATGTGGAATAGGGTTCTTAGAATGCACAAAAAGCACTTCCTTAGAGCATAACGAATGTGTGTCCTGTCAAAGAACAAGAAGTAGAAGAACTTTAAAAATAGCGATTTTCAAACTTCGAACCCCCCAGGGGGCCGAATTACGGGGAGGGGGGGGGGGGGGGATAAAAAACACTACCTACTTGTTCCGTCCGTCGTTTACGTAAATGATCTTGGTCGGTTTTGAGGGGAAACTTGTTTTTTTTCTTCTCCGAAATCAAAATGTCCGCTCATTTTTCATGTTCTACAGCTTTCTGAACGAATTTAGATTGGTATGTTTCTGTCCGCAAACCCTTGCCGCACACATATAACTTGTTCAATTCGAAACTGGTTTTGTTGAAATTTTCAGGGATCATGCGAGTTGGGCTCTGGATGGTTCCCTGTGAATTTCAGAACGATCAGGTCATTTTATGGCTACTGCACAAATACCTACGCGAATTCGAGGTAGGTAGGTACTCAATTTTCGAAAGACCCGATTCTGCTGAAATTTTCAGGGTTCATGCGGGTTGAGCCCTAGAGTCCCCTAAACAGAATTCTTGAATCCATCCTAATCTGTACTAAATTGGTTATTTATCTTAAGTTTGTTATCGGTACAAGAGGTACACTATATGCCATTAAACTTGGCAAACGGTTTTTGCGTTGTTAACTTTACGGGAAAAATCGAATGAGTTAGTCGAAATAGCCATTATTTACCTTTTTCCGCGAAGTAGGTCGGTGCCTATCTACTTAACTCGAACCTGTGGTCAGACTATAGGCACGCTAGCAGGGTATCCGTACCTAGCTAGGTAGGTAGGTACCTACTGAAATATCCATGTAGGGTAGTTGCCTCTCTACGGAAGCCAAAAGGTGGAGTTTACGTTCGACGCCAAACGCCATCTAACATTTTGCTTTCAAGTCTAGCTAGGTAACGGAAGCTTTGTTTTCACTTTTGAGAGGATCTCCCCCCCCCCCCCCCCCATTCAGAATTTCCATTCGCGTTTTACGTTTTAGGCTTTCTGAACAAATTTGGTTCGGTGTGGTGTGTCCACACGCTTGACTTCCTCGATTTGATCCGATTTCGCTGAAATCTTCGGGGATCACGCGGATCGGGCTCTAGATGGTTCCCTATGAATTTAAGAACGATCGGGCCATTGGTATGGCCATTGCGCATGCGGAAACGTGATATCCGAGTAGGTAGGTACCTGCTCAATTTCTCACGAATCAATGGCCCGAATTTGCTCGAATTTGGTTGGTAGTTGGGGTTTAGCTTCTATGAATTTCATCACGATCGGATGATTGGTATAGTCACTGCGCATGCGCAAACAAATTCGAGTTGCCAATTCGCCCGCTTCGAAACAAAGACACCAGTTCGCTCAAAGCTCAAACTTGGTGGGATCATTCAGAAACAGTGAATGAATTTCATTACGATCGCATGAATCGACCTTGGACCCAATAGATTATTTGGAAATTTGGAATATGGGTCCCGTTTGGGCTCTAGTTGGTCCTCGAAGCTCGGCGTCACTGTCACTTAACTCTAAGAGGCGAAAAATAGGGGTCGAAATATCCAGAGTAGCCCTATCTCGGAAAATTTTATTTTGAGATGTGGGTTTTCTCGCATTTTTAAATAGTTTGATTTTTTATGAATTTTTGAGACCATCTGGAGCATTCTACGATTTCGCCATAAAAGTTGCCCTAAACAGCAGCGTGTATGCAGGCATCAAGCTGGGTTGAGAGCGCACGTAACTTGTCTCTCTGCCAGGTGGCGGCCCTAGCGGAGTGGTCTAGGCGTCGGGCTCTTACACTTAAAATCAGAGGTTCGAATCCAGAGGACCGAATATTTTTCACTTTACATCAACAGTTTCCCTTCAGAACTACTTTAGTGTTTCTTTTTGTCATTTTAGCTGCTGCTTGAACATTCAACGCATGAGTATACATTTTTTGTAGTGGCGAATAGGTACTAAACTACGGAGGGGCTGTGATCTGTACCAGAAGGGTGTTCTATACAGAGAGCTGTGATCTGTGACAAAAGGGTGTTCTCTACAGAGAGCTGTGATCTGTAGCAGCAGAGTGTTCTATACAAAATAATAAACCTTTCACCTTCCCTCTAATTTCTCCCTCCCCTCGTTCACCCCTCACATTCTCTCTTTTTTCTTCTTCTTCCAGTGTCCATTCATTTGTTGCTATTTATGATAGGTATTCATAAGGTTGGTTGCTACTCCGTTTTCGGCGTAATACGTAGAGCTTCTGAGTTGTGTGACTTGCCATGGCGATTCTGCCATGGCGTTACCCTTTTTCTTTAAAATTAAATCCCAGTTAGGTACATGTTATTTTGTACATAAAATAATATTATTTTGTACATATTATTTGTAATTTCCCTAAGTTATGCAAGGAGGGACTTTTGTCCTAAGTAAGCTGCTTAATAAATATATATTATTATTATTTGATTTCCTGCACTGTATTTTACAGGACTGCACGCCACTGGCGGGCTACACGCCACTGGCGGGCTACACTAACAAGGTAGCCAAACCAGTCATGTTGGCTACATATTCAAAAAACTGCGTACAGTTCTAAGAACAGATGGAGTCTCTCAGCTGCATAATTCATGCTCTTGAGGACGATTCCATTCACAGAAACTACGACTGGAATAACCTCAAAAGAGCTTCCAGATTCTCAAAACTTCCCAACCGAGGTCCTGGTACTTTTGGACCTTCTCCCCGAAGGTGCTTTCGAGGTTTTAATCCAGTGGGACAGCTACATTTACGATCAGCACAGCTTGATTCGTCTTGCCACGAGGAGGATGTCAGGCCGGTTAAACGGAACTGTTGGATCTGTCTGGGCTGGGAAATCCCACAATAACTAACTTAAACTGGTTGTTCTCCATGACCGAGCTGGGCTGGTACTGAAAGAACCGTTATAATTTGGTCAGTATAGCAAAATTATTCGATTTCCCCCTCTCCCGGCATGAATTTCAAAATTCCAGAACATTGATGCAAAACGACCTAAAACTGAGCTGATTGCACAAAGAGCAATGAAAATCGGATGTAAATATTGCGGGCTAGGCATCGCACACGAATTTTGTCACACACATGCACAAACACAGGTGCTTACCTATGATGAGGGGTGTCACGGATTTTGTTACAGAATAGTCTGAACTGGATTTGTATGAAGATCTTTTGTTCTCTAGGCTCAACGTTTTTTCCCCTCAAGCAAACATTATAATATAACAATAGGAGCACTCCTCATTTAGAATCCTAGGTTTTGAGGTGCATTCCTAAAAATCTATTTATTCGCAGTGATCACGATCATAATATCGTTACGATCATCAAATGCCTGGCTTGTCACGGTTCTGAATTGAAAACTTTCTAGGTATGATAACACTAGGAACTATCGCACTATCCACACAACGGATCCCTGCAATTGACGAAGTATTGTTGATGAGAGTGACATAATAACCCTCGTATGCTGAATCGTTGGTGTTGTGGTAATGGTGTGAAATTGATACATTGGAGAATGTGAGAAAATTAAGAGTGACTTGTCAGGGGCGCTCCGATATAGGTCAAACCCGAGCCATTGGGTCGTTCAACCCCTTTATTAATGGACCATAACGTATTAGTAACATATTAGTTCTCATCAGTTTTACCGCGAGCTCCCGTGGCCGATACCAACACCAACTCGCAACCTTTGAGTTAGAAAAAACATTACCCCCTTGTTGACGTCTTGTAACTAGTTATATGGGCTGGCAAAAATCGTATTCTAGTGACCATTCATGGATATAAAAGGATGAAAAGGAGTGGAAGATAATTTTGGATAATGGGAACAGAAAGGGGGTCGTAGAGTGTTCGATTTCAGATCGGCTATTCTCGGCCATTCTCGTGCCCAACTTTATTGACAGACTAAGTCCAACTTCTAGTTCACTCATATCAAATCAAATACAAGTTGAACAAATTGTCGATATTCAATGTGTTCTTGAGGCGGTTTCCCATTTAGTTTCGTACCAGTGTGGAGGCTGTTGTTGGGCAATAGGGTAATACGGATTTCAGGGTCACCCTGCACCCTTTTCTCGCTATTGGGGGCGGTAAATCCCCCACACTCTCGGCGGCCGGCGGACCGGTACACATGAATGCGAAGCCGGAATACACCCTAAAAACATTTATATATTCCATTTGCTATGACTCGAATATATTTTCCAACGCTCTGAAACATTTGTCTAAAACTAATTTTGCGCGGAAAAATGCAGTTCTAAACATTTTCAACTCTATATTTTCCATCTAATTTGGCTCGTTTCGTAGGGTAGCTATTATTAAATGTTTCTCAGAGCTTAGCTACTCTTACGTAAGAAGGTAATCCCAAAAACTAAGGCCTCCTATTTTTTTCTAGAAATACAGTACTTAGTCCGTTTAATTGCTATAATATTTACATCATTTTAAAAGTTAAATATTTTTCTATTTTCTACATAATCGCCATTTCGGTGGATGCATTTTTGTAGACGCTGTGGCAGTTTTTGTGTTTCCATGTCACACCAGCTCCCCGCCAAAGCGTAGTACCCATCTTAGTGCCACCGTGGAAGGTAGTACCCATATTGCGCGCACCTTCCGATACTTCAAATTTTCCGTCGAAACCTTGTGAATGGTGCTTCGGGAAACCTCAGGAACCAAAACGCAGAGATTATCAGATGGCGTGTGCAAGAGAGGTTACCACGATCGTACCAAGGTGGGTACCAAGATATGGTGGGGAGCTGGTATGACATGCTGGTACAAAAATGTATCGGCCGAAGTGGCAATTATATAGAAAATAGACAAACGCTAATGTTTACATATAAAAGTGATGATATTATAGAAAATATAATGATTTTCGTATTTCTAAAAAAATTGAAATCTTATTTTTGGGACTACCCTCATAATTTGGTCAATCATCCCGGAAAGATGTCCCAAAACGGCCTCCACGTTGCGCTTCAAAATTAGCTCAAACATAGGTACCTATATTTTTCACTTTTCTCCTCGCCAGTTCATCCGATTTCTAATCTGAAAATTTTAATGTACTCAGGCGAGACGCAATAACGGCGGAAAGTCAGTTTTTGAATTTATAATTTGAATTTTTAAATCTTGTTAGCATATTTAATTTTCTAATACGTCGGGGCGGCAAATGCTACATCAAAGGCAGTTTCTCCCAACACAGTGCACCCCTCCCGACCTCGACGCCAGTTCAGTCAAATTAGACAAAAATTGTGAACAACTAAAATAATTCCCGGAGTTCTAAAATTTGGCATGGCGGAAAGCCCTGGAGGGTGGGGACTGATGGTGGTGGTGGGGGGGGGGGGAGGTAGGGGAGCTGTTTGAAGGTGGTTTTTCCACATTTTGGTTGATTATTTTCAGTCAAAATTCAAAAACATATTAAATCATAATTTGATGGTTTACGTTTCAAGTTAGGTAATGCCTATCACGTAGAATCCGAAAATGGAATAGAAAAATTTCCCCCCGTCCGCCGTATTTCGGACTTTTTTAAGTTACTGTGAACCAAAAATCCATGAAAAATTTGGTTTGTGGGTCTCATATGGCGTCTAACTGTTCTGCGTAGCTCAGTGTTACCATCAGTCATCACTAAGGTTCAGTAGAAGGGAACCTACTCAAGTATGTTATATTTAGGTATTTTTTTAAATTGATCTCGAATATGGGGATTTTTTTAGACCACTCGGAGCCCTAAGTCGATTACTGGAGAACGCTGAGCAATAATTACAGTTTGATAGATATGCGATGGATTTAAGAATTCTGTCATTAGTTATAATATGTTGTTATTCATGAAGCATAACGTTTGTTCAAATTAAAAAAAAGTACCTATCAACAAAACCCACAATAACCATCATTCTTCAGATGAAAATAATATCTCGGAACAACCAACTCCTCATTTCATACAGCCATGCGTGATTATAATCAGATGTTCCCTAGCAATGATATCTGGACTGGATGTATACCGTTTCATTCACGATCATGCTGACGAAGCTTTTCGTTGCAAACTTCTGGGCCTTACTGTGAACGAACGGCTGGACATACTCCGGGTCGTCTCAAAAAAATTTTCAAGTTCGAGATCAATTTAAAAACATGAAAAAACATGGAAACGATATCTTACAAGCTCATGTTCACTGAAATCTCTAAAAAACTCGAAAACCCATATTTTTACGCCATTTTTCACCCATAACACCCCTGGGTGTATTCTGATTGGGCTGGCGAGCTTCGGAGCACAACTAGGGCCCACGTGGAGCCTGTCTGCGAAAGAACGACGATTTTACACCAAAATCTAAGGTGAATTTAAGGCTTAAACTACGTTAGAATCTCAATTCTTCGCTCGCCTCGTCGAAAAATCGGCTTTATATTTTCTCGTCGCCCTAAAAAACATGGAAAACGATGCCACAAGGCTCATGTTACCAAAACACCAAAAACCCCTATTAGTTTATTATTCTCTGAATAATAACCTGTGTATTCGGTTCAGAAATACTTTTTGGAACAACCCCTAAAAAAATTTCTTTTACGTTTCAAGGTGCGTAGATTCTAAAAACGCTGTAAAGTCCTTGTCACATGTGTTTATTATTCTATTGGACATACCTACAGAAATGTTGGCTGTACATTTATTGTTTCTATCCCCAACTATCAAAATAGCTATTTCAATTACTGCACAGGCACCGCCACAACGTCGGCCGGCGCGGCGTCGCGTAAAATATGGTATTCTTCTCAGCATTTGAAGGAGGATTGTCGTGAGTCCCTCCCGGGAACACTCCACCAGCAACTTTTAAGCTCTCACCAATATCCTTATGTAAAACTTACTTTCCGCTAATAAACATCTGAGTGGGGAGACAGGCAACAGAATCCAGGGGACACAACCTGGAGCCCCACTACCAACTACCAACAGGGAGTTGGAGGGAGAGGACTCCAAGTCCTATATAACCCTGGATCCTGGAGCTTTAGCTTCATTCGACACTTCCTCTAACCAGCTCTCTCTTCTCTCTCTCTTACCTTATCCCTCTCAGATGATCGGTTGACTACAGCCGCCTGAGAATTTACCTCCTCTCCTCCTTGTCTAGATGATCGGTTGACTACAGCCGCCTAGACAAGCACCTCTCCTCACCTAGATGATCGGTTGACTACAGCCGCCTAGGTAAATTCCCTCACTCACCTCTATCTACTCCCAAAGTCGTAGATGATCGGTGGACTACCGCCGCCTGCGACTTTTCTCTCCTTCACGCCACCGTGATGAAAACTCTAAATTCATCACAGTGGTGAACCCGACGTTCATCCAACCTTCTATCCTCCTACCACCTCATGTGTCGCCCCCAGTCTAGTTCGGTGTCCCCAATTTTAACTTCAAATTCAAACAGTCAGTGTAAATTCGCAATTCTTGGCCCAACCTCACCGCTCAACTCCAGCTCTCAACGCACCTCCGCTCCCGCCGATTGCGAATTTAAAATTCAAAACTAACTCATTTTGAATTTTAGTTACAGCCATGGACCCGAACTCACCGACGCCGCCGCTTCTCCGGCCATCCCTACTGCAGCCGCCGGCCGCTGCGACAACTGACGCAGCCGAAAACCCCTTCAGCAGCCTCTCGCCACCCGGCTCCACCGCATCCGCCGCCGCCGCTGCCGCCGCCGCTGCGACCGCTGCACACGCCGCCGCCGACGTCACGACGGCCTCGGCGTCATTCCCGCTGTCGCTGCCCCCCTTCTACACGCACGACCCCCGCGCTGTGGTTCTTCCAAGTCGACGCTGCGTTTTCGGCCGCCAACATCCGCAGCCAGCGAACCCGTTACTCCCGCATCATATCACTGCTCCCGTACGAGATCCTCCTACAGACGTCGGACATCTCTCCCGACGCCACGGCCACATACGATGACCTCCGCACCCGCCTCGTCTCGCTGTACCAGCCGTCGAAGATCGCACGTGTCGCAGCGCTCTCCCAACCACAGCACCTCGGCGATCTGAAGCCCTCCCACCTCTACCGCCGTCTGCGTCATCAACTACACGACGTGATGACGGCCGACATCGCACGGACGTTTTGGCTGCGGGCCCTACCACACCCCATGCAAATGGCGCTCGCCAGCCACCTCGACGGCCCAGACGAACCACTTCTGCGTCTAGCCGATACGGTCCACGACCTCACCGCAGCCGCCGGCGTCACGGAGGTCGGCGCACCCCGCACCTCCACCCCGCAGCGGGACCGGACGCCGTCACGAGAGCGCCGCCGGCCCCCCTCCCTCCACCGGCGCCGCTCCCTCTCCACCGAGCGCCGGCCAACCCCCTCCATCGACCACCGACGCCAGCGCTCGCCCGAACGCCGCAACCCTTCCCCACCTCAGCAACGCAGAGGACAATCTCCAGCCGCAGCGGCCCCCTCCACCTCCGTGCGCCCCACCAGGACCGCCTACCTCCCAGCGGACCCCCCCCACCGATGTTTCTATCATGTTAACTTCGGTGGGGAGGCCCGAAAATGCCAGCCCCCCTGCTCCTTCACCTCCAAGCAGGGAAACGCGGCCGCCCGCTGGTAAACCCGGCGGGCCCCCCCTCCTCGCCAACACGGGGGGGACCATGACCAACCCCTCCCCGCCCGCATTCACACCACCACCACGAAGCCTCGTTACCCCTCCTACGCCGCCGCCACGGCTGCCAACCTCCCGGCCGCGCCTGACAGCGCCGCCAAAACCCTCACCCCACCATCAACCGTTCCCCCACCTCGGAACGGCCCCTCCACGCCCGCCTCCAGGGTAGCCACCCTTCCGGCCGCCACTCACGACGCCGCTACCGTTCCCCCACCCCGGAACGGCCCCTCCACGCCCGCCTCCAGGGCAACCACCCTTCCGGCCGCCACTCACGCCGCCGCTACCGTTCCCCCACCCCGGAACGGCCCCTCCACGCCCGCCTCCAGGGCAACCAGCCTTCCGGCCGCCACTCACCCCGCCGCTACTGTTCCCCCTCCCCGGAACGGAACCGCCCCACCCGCCACCAAGAAGACCAACCTTGTAAATACCAACTTTGTAAATACCAACCTTGTAAATACCAACCTTGTAAATACCAACCTTGTAAATACCAACCTTGTAAATACCAACCTTGTACATACCAACCTTGTAAATATTAGTCTACTATCTCATCATCATCATTGTAATCATGTCAGCTCACCTACACCACTACTGTACTTATCTTACTTATATCTCATATCACTTATCCTACTTACTATGTTACTACTACCTATGCTTACTATACTATGTTACTCCTATGTTACTCCTACTTACCACTTACTACCTATGCTTACTATATTACTGCCTCCTAGAATTAAGTCAGACCTATCACGTTTCTGCCTTCAGCACCCCGATTGTTTGCATCAGCCCTCAGCTTCTGTCACCTTGCGCCTTCAGCTCCACCTTTGTTTGCCGTTGCCCTCAGCCTCTGTCTCCTTGCGCCTTCAGCTCCCCTTTTGTTTGCCGCAGCCCTCAGCCTCTGTCACCTTGCGCCTTCAGCTTCTCAAACATTGGTTCGAACTGGGGGGACCTCTGTCGTGAGTCCCTCCCGGGAACACTCCACCAGCAACTTTTAAGCTCTCACCAATATCCTTATGTAAAACTTACTTTCCGCTAATAAACATCTGAGTGGGGAGACAGGCAACAGAATCCAGGGGACACAACCTGGAGCCCCACTACCAACTCCCAACAGGGAGTTGGAGGGAGAGGCCTCCAAGTCCTATATAACCCTGGATCCTGGAGCTTTAGCTTCATTCGACACTTCCTCTAACCAGCTCTCTCTTCTCTCTCTCTTACCTTATCCCTCTCAGATGATCGGTTGACTACAGCCGCCTGAGAATTTACCTCCTCTCCTCCTTGTCTAGATGATCGGTTGACTACAGCCGCCTAGACAAGCACCTCTCCTCACCTAGATGATCGGTTGACTACAGCCGCCTAGGTAAATTCCCTCACTCACCTCTATCTACTCCCAAAGTCGTAGATGATCGGTGGACTACCGCCGCCTGCGACTTTTCTCTCCTTCACGCCACCGTGATGAAAACTCTAAATTCATCACAAGGATGTTTCCACTAACCCGGCGCGTCAACATTCAGGCGCTCACAGTTCGCTCGCCATCACCGAGCCGTCATCTCGAAGTTTCTTGGCGACGATATCCTACTGGTTTTTACGGCCATCATTTTTCATTTCCGTGAGATTTCTAGGTTTGTTCTCAGTTTTAAGATTGTTATAACTCTGCAACATGGGTGTCGAAAAACTGATTGAGGTGGGGGACATATCCCCCGCTCTACTCTCTCACCAATCCAAAGTACATTTCACGACCCTCAATAGACCTCAGGACTCAGATTTCAAGAACAACAACTGGGGTAAAATTGGAGAAGAATGTTTTAAAAAAACTAGTATGAAATCTCTATATATTATAAAAACGAATCTCTGTCTGTGTGTCTGTCTGTCTTCCCACGGCCTAAAGGCTCGACGGATATCGACCAAATTTGGCACGGATATCCAGTAGGCTCCCAAGTTGTGCAACGTAGCATTTTTAATTCCCTCACCATAGCGGAACTATGGTCGACCATGGTCAACTCCTGAATGGCTTGACGGATATCGACCAAATTTGGCACGAATATCCAGTAGGCTCCCAAGTTGTGCAACGTCGCATTTTTAATTCCCTGACCATAGCGGAACTATGGTCGACCATGGTCAACTTCGTTAATTGAAATGGTAACCCCTATTTTTTATCGCGTATTCGTAATCTACGTGAAATTCTATCTACGATCGACCCTTCGGACTACCCCCGCGGTCGACCATAGCGCATCCATGGGCCCCTCCATGGTCGAATCCCGAATTGCTCAACGGATATCGACCAAATTTGGCACCAATATCCGGCAGCCTCCCAAGTTGAACGTAGGCGCATTTTTAATTCCCTGACCATAGCGGAAATATGGTCGACCATGGTCAACTCCTGAATGGCTTGACGGATTTTGATAAAATTGGGCACAAATACCCGGTAGGCTATGGGATTTTTCCGTCGTTTGTTGGTTCCACGATACTGCGTACAGCGAATCTCGTATAGCGAGCGAAGCGAGCGGTCAGGCTAGTACGTATATATTTTTGTTTCAGATGTTACATTATTATTTGCTCAATTTTCACTTCCCAAACTACTGATGACTTCTTCGATGATTCATGACGGATGAAACTCGGTCCGATGTGAATAGGAATCACGGACCGTCACCGACATATATCTCCGCCGCTGGAATATCGTGACGGTGACGGCCCGGTCTCGTGACGGTCTAGTGTGAAGCGAATGCGACCTTCTAGTGGGAAGTCGAGGAACCTTCTACACAGCACATCCCACCCAATACAAAACCCACTCCCCTACTTACTCGGAAAATATTCACAAAGGCCCAAAGGGACGTTGCTCATTTGTAATCATATAAACGTAATATTATTTAGCTATTTATTCGTGCTCGATTTACCGTTTAATCTGTTGTCCTGTTTGTTTCTGTTACTTTTGGTTTATTATTCTGTGAATGATCCACCTATGTATTCACCAGGAAATTTTTTTTGAACACCCCCTCACAAGTTTTTCTTTTATGTTTCAAGGTGCGTAGTTTGCAGAACGCTGCAAAGCCCTTGTCACATGGGTTTATTATTCTACTGGACATACCTACAGAAATGTTGGCAGCTCATTTATTGTTTCTTTCATGTGCAATAACTGAAATAGCCACATTTGATGGTTTCCAGCAATTTTGGCCTCCAAAAACACGGATTAGGCTCCTACTTTTGACAAATTATCTTTGATCATTGATAGTGCCACTTAACGATTCACCTGTCAATACTACTTCTAGTGTTATTATACATGTTTATGGTGATTTCAGACAATTTCCCAGGTTTTTTACTCTTAAAAAATGAATTTTTGGACCTGAAACTTCGTTACAACCTCAATTCTTCACGCTTTGGTCAAAATCAACTTTATATTCGGTAATGGTAATGGTCGAAGAGTTGTTACCTCAGGTCTGGTGGTATGTACGGACGCAGTATGTCCATAGAGGTGTCGCACCAGAGGTCGTGCGGTTGGATTTTTCGTAGTTTGTCGGCCGCGATGAAGTTGGATAGTGCGGGATCAGTGGCGGGGTCTTGTCGTGCTCTGTGTTGTTGTGGGGAGGGGAATGGGAGAAGCTCCTCAATCGGCACGGGCGATGGTCGGGATAGGGCATCGGCGACGAGATTGTCCCCCCCCCCCCCCCCCCCCCAATGTGTAGCAGATGTCAGTGGTGAAGTGGGCAATGAATTGAAGCTGTTTGGAGAACGGCATGTGTCAGTGGTTCACGGTCGGTGGTGACAGAAAACTGGCGGCCTTTGGCGAAGTCACCTAAATGCCTAAATGCTTCGAAGATGGCGAGGAGTTCTCTGTTGAAGGTGGAGCATTTTAGTTGGGCATCAGTGAGGGTCTTGGAGAAGAACCCTAAGGGGCAGGCAGTGTTGTTGATGTGCTGGTGCAGGACAGCGCCGATGGCCCAGTCAGAGGCGTCATTTGTGATGGAGAGTGTGGCGTCGGGTGCTGGGTGGGCAAGGAGGGCAGCGTTCTCTAGGTCTGTCTTGCATTTCTCAAACGCCATCTGGAGATCCAGACCACGCGAGCTTGCAGTCGATGAGGGGTTTTTGATGATGGGTGGCGTGTTTGATGTGGCGGCGGTAGAAGTTGAGCATTCCCAGAAATCCTCGGAGCTCAGTGACGGTCTGTGGGTGTGGGAACTGTCGGAGGGAGTTTACCTTGTCGGTGAGCGGTGTGATCCCGTTTGCGGTGACCAGGTGTCCTGGGCATTTGACAGAGGGTTGGGCGATGACACATTTCGATTTGTTGATTGTGATGCCTTCGGTACTGAATATGTTGACGACATGTCGGAGGTGGTCATTGTGCTGCTTGATGGAGGTGGAGGCGATCAAGACATTGTAATGGAAGCAGAAAACATAATTATGGGAGTCCACATAGAATTTGGTCCATATACCGCCGCCAGGTCTGGGTCGCGTTGCGTAGGCCAAATCCCATCTTGAGGTAATCAAAGAGGCCGAAAGGTGTGATGATGGCAGTCTTCGATATGTTGGGCGGATACGAGTAAATATGGATGTGGTGGAATGCCCGGGAGATGTCGGGGGTGGAGAAGATAGTGGTGCCATGGAGGTGGGAGGAGAAGTCCTGGAGATGTGGGACGTTATACATATCTGGCATAGTCCTCGAGTTTAACCTGTGATAGTTCCCGCAGGGGCTGATTTGCCCATCCAGCTTCTGAACGATGTGGAGTGAGTTTGAATGAAGAGGTGAGAGAGGAGTGCGAGATCGTTTCCACGCGGTTTTCACCTCTTTGAAGGTGTCTCTAGGATAGGTAAATATCCGCCTGTTTTTCACCTCGTTGGATATTGGGATAGGAAAATATCCGCGCGGTTTTCACCTCCTTGGACATTTGGAAGAGAAGTAGGGAGGATATTCGTCCGGTTTTCACCACGTTGAGTATTGAAAGGAGTTCTCGCCCGATTTTCACCATGCTGAGAACGTAGGAGAAAGGAGAAGGGTTTGGATGATAGTGAGGAGGTAAGGTTTGATCGAGAAGGCTCTGGTTCGAGAAAAATTGGATGAATGTCGAGCTGGGAAAGCCTTACAAAGGCTCCCCTCCCCCGGTCCACCGGCATGGCCGTTGAAGGGAGAGCTACCTGGACCTCGTCCCTCACAACTCGCAGCTCGACTTCTCCGTTAGGCTGAAACTTTGTTAGTACCTCAATTTTCCACTCTTTGGTCAAAAGCGACATCATATTCGGTCTCCTCGTCCTAAAAAACATGGAAAACGATACCTCACAGGCTCACATTACTAAAACAACAAAACACACTATTTTTACGCCCATAACAACCTTGGCTATATTCCGATCGGGCTGCAGAGTTTCGGGACCAAACTATAGGGCCCAAGTGGAGCCTGTGTGCGAATGAAAAAAATTTTTAGACCAAAAATAAAGTAGATATGCATGCTACGGCCTATAGCGGACGGACATTGCATTGTTGGGATCTACGCACCTTGAAACGTAAAAGAAAACGCTGCAAAGTCCTTGTCACATGGGTTTATTATTCTGCTGGGCTTACCTACAGAAATGTTGGTCATTGTTTCTATCATGCGCGATAATTGAAATAGCTATTATTGATGGTTTCCACCAATTTTGGCCCCCAAAAACACGAATTGGGCTCCATTTTTTTTTACAAATTATCTTTGACCATTGATAGTGCGATTTAATTGTCCTGATTCACCTGTTGATATTACTTCTAGTGTTATTATACGAATTTATGGTGATTTTAGACAATTACCCAGGTTTTTGACCAATGAAAAATTAATGTTGGGAGCTGAACCTTCGTTACTACCTCAATTCTTCACTCTTTGGTCAAAATCAACTTCATATTCGGTCTTCTCGCCCTAAAAAACCATGGAAAACGAGAGCTCACAAGCTCATGTTCTCTAAAACCTCAAAAAACCTTTAAAACCCCTATCTTTACGTCAATTTTCCCCCCATAACACCCCTGGGTGTATTCCGATCGGCCGGCCGAGCTTCGGAGCACCAAAATATGTTCCAAAATTTGGACCCAAACTGTGTGCGGAAGAACGACAATTTTAGACCAAAACTTCACGTAAATTTAAGGCTGAAACATCGTTAGAACCTCAACTTTCCACTCGTTGGCCAAAATCGACATCATAATAATGCCTAGTGCCTGCTAGAAAAATATTACCTCCGTGCAATGAAAAATGTAGGTACAGGTGCTCGTTGAAGTTCTCTGATGAAGATAGGGCATGTTAGTTTAAATCATTTTGGGATCTAGGGAATTTGGAAAACCAAAGAGCTTTTGTGCTAAGCAGCATGGAGTCCGTCCATCCAAAATACAGATCTGCCGTCATTGATCGTAGGAGAGACGGTTGGACAGAGCATATTATTTCACAAAAGGTGACCAGCGCAAGCAGGTGTGCGCCCTCTTTTTCAGGAACACCCTGGGAATATCTGAGAGGTTTATTCGTACTGTAAAAAGTGAAAGTTCAAATGGAATCCAGTCGAGTGACAAACGAGGAAAACAATCCCGTCCTGTTGTTCCTGAAGAAATTAAATCTGGTATGAGAAACCATCTCTCTTCTATTCCTGCTGTAGAGAGTCATTATACTCGTGCAAATACCCAAAAGAAGTATATAGAAGGGGGGAAGACGATAATTGATTTGTATAATGACTACGTCGAAATCTGCCAACAGAAAGGAGAACCCTTTGGTACGATCTCTCTTTACCGTTCCTCATTCCATTATGAATTTAATATGAGTTTTAACACCCCCAAAAAAGACCAATGTCTTCTTCGTATTACATTTCAAAATTCCATTTCTGACGAAAAAATTGATTTAACTGATGCATACAGCAGTCACATTAAAGAAAAAGAATTATCACGAATTGAGAAAAAAATGACAAAGAAAAAATTGGTAACCATTTTCAAGTTGCTTGTTTTGACTTGCAAGCAGCTCTCCCCGTTCCTAAAGGAGATGTATCTTCTTTTTACAACAAGTCTCGTCTCAACTGCTACAATTTTACCATTTGCGGACTTCAGCAGAAAGGTTTGGGGCAAGTTGACTGCTACTTTTGGCACGAAGGCGAGGGAAAGAGAGGAGCTTCAGAAATTGGTACATGCTTGCTGAATTTTTTTAAGAAAAAATCTGATGATGCAAACTGGGGAGAATTAGAAATTTTTTTGTACTCAGATAACTGCGGTGGGCAGTGGAAAAATAAGTTCATTATTACAGCTTATTTGTACGCAGTGTCAAACTTTAAAATAAAAAGCATTACTCAAAAATTTTTTGTGGTTGGGCACGGTCAGAACGAGGGTGATGCAAGCCATTCCCTGATTGAAAAAGCCGTGAAGAAAGCCTTGAAGAATGGACTATTCAACGATCATAGGAAACGCGAAAAAGAAGGGGTATCGATTCCGAGTAAATGAGATGGCACATTCAGATTTTTATGATTTGAAAGATATGACTCAGAAACTCGTCAATTCCAATTTCAACGTTAATTCTAAGGGGGGAAAATTCAACTTCAACAACATTTCTGTTGTGAAAGTTGAGCGTGACAACTCCGATCGGTTTTTTTACAAAACATCTTATCAAGATAATAACTATCAATCAGTTATAGTGAAAGCAACAAAAATGAGGAAGCGGTTCAGTACTTCTTTCGAACAATACGCCCCAATCCGTGCTTATTTTGAGCAGATCCCTATCACGAAGAAAAAATACGAAGACCTGTTAAATTTGCTTCAAAATAAATCCATCCCAAACGCCCACCACTCATTTTACTCAAATTTAAAGTACGAATAGGAAGACCAACCAACCATAACATAAGATTCCCAACCATTCCCTATTTCTGTAGATAGACTCAGTCCAACATCATGGACTTTGATAAATCTTATTACTGCAAGTACTATAGCATTTACAAACCTAATTGACATTTTCCAAACCAAATTGGACATTTTTCAAACCGAATTGGTTATTTCGTACTATCGCCATTTTCACCTTTTTAGTAAAATGTTGAATTTGGTTTGGAAAATTACCAATTTGGTTTGTAAAATGTCCAATTTGATTTGGGAAATGTGCAATTAGGTTTGGAAATGCTGATAAAGAAGAATTTTGTCTGTCAGTACCTTTATAGACTCTCAAACCGCCCTCGAGAGATTGAGGGCACTTCTCTACAACAAAAGGGTATCCCAGTGCATTGCACGGGAGTAGTAAGAGGGCACCTTGAGCACACTTTCACTTGAATCTCTGATGTTTTTTATTTTCACTTGACTCTCTGATGTTTTTTATTTTCACTTGAATCTCTGATGTTTTTATTTTCACTTGAATCTCTGATGTTTTTATTTTCACTTGAATCTCTGATGTTTTTATTTTCACTTGAATCTCTGATGTTTTTATTTTCACTTGAATCTCTGATGTTTTTTATTTTCACTTGAATCTCTGATAAAACTTTTCTAACACAAAACATCAGAACCAGTGACTTTTTCATTTAGCGACTTAAATCCCTGGTAAAACTTTTTTTATCACAAAACATCAGAACCAGTGACTTTATTTAGACAGTGACTTTTTTAAAAAAATATTTTTTCATCAGAAACTCTAGTGAAACTCTAAAAATTTTTCAATCGTAAATAAAAATACAAATTTAGGACTATTTAGGGGTCGATATTTTCGAAATTTAGCTCCCTCTGATGTTTTCACTAGAAAAAATGAGAGGGGTTAGTTAAAAGGATCTCTCCAATAAAATAAAAATGTCTCATCCATTTTTACAATTTTCACTTAAGCATATCGAATTCATTGAATGTTTCGCATATATCGATAGAAATAAAGATATGAAAGTGTACAGGTTTATAGAACAACTGTTATACGGAGAAATTCCCAACGATAAAATACTCAGTTTTAAATCGTTGCTTAAAACCGAGGGAGTTGAAAAATTCGTAAACACTGTTAAGAAAACAATACCCGTATCTCCCAATAAAGACTTGAAATATAAAAGGAAAAATATCAAAGAAAATATGTTGGAGAATTATGTCATTCGTAATAAACGAGATAAGAAATTTCTACAAGAGTTGAACGTAAAGATTTTTTTAAACATGATCCCTACTAAAAATATAATTGTGGACGATGGTAATATTGTCGATATAAAATTACCTTGATCTAATTGTTCGTTTTAATGAGGAATCCTCATTAAAACACATTGAAAATAAAATCTCCTTCATATTCCAAACATCCTGAGCTTTTAGCAACAGTATCGAAACTGAAACTCAAAATCCTTCTTCAGTTTGGCTTTACTCTCACTATAAAGCAATTTTCTAAGTTGATATTCAGAAGCATTTTTAGGAACCTGGATTTTTAGGAGCGGTGGTTTACCATCAACACCCAAAAAACGTTCTTTCAACAACCCTTTAGAATATCTATACTCCCTCAATGCACGTTGAATCTCGTCTAGTGCGTCACAGTTTCTATCATAAAATCGAAATTCAGGTTTCTTTACAAACTCCCAGAAACCTCCATGTTCATCACATATATCTAATGCCTCATCGCTTAAAACCATATCTCTTTATTTATTATAGAAAATATTTTTTTTTTTTTTTTTAGACCCGGTAAATTACCGGGTCTAAAAGTTTTCAACAGTACGAAAATAATTTAAAACCCAATATATTTAAAGGTGGGGGCGAATCGACGCCACCTTTTTAAATTAAAAAACTCTTAGGATTTCTAGAGCCTCATGCTATCTAGCTTGTTGCGTGTGAACTAAAGGAAATGATAAATAATGCGAGATTAATATTCCGTACACTATCTCAAAGGAGGCCAGCTAGTTGACCTTGCATTCCCATTTCAGATAGTTCGCTTTCAATTCCTATATCCATATTCACAATCAGTTTCTCCTCAACTGTTCAACATGGCACAACCTCCTGAATATTTAAAGTTAGCTTATTGTGATGATTATGATTTCTGTGAAGAAATTTTAAAAGTGGAACAATATCACCAGGAATGTTTGAGTTTCGTACAGAAAGTGAAAAATTGTGTTAGTGCAAGTGAAGCCAGAGAACTAATCACGAAAAACAATGTGAGTCTACCAGGTAGTAGAAAATGTGATTTTCAAAAGCTTTTGAAAATCCCAAAAGTGTCTAATATATCAAGAACTCCAGATCAAATGCATCAGTACCTACAAAAATTTGTTGTATTTGACCATGAAATGGAAAAGGTGAAACTTCCTAATCAAAATAACATTATGGAAGTAGAGAATTACCTTATTAAATCTAGTGATGTGATAAAGAAGCAATCATCAAGACTTTTTTATACTACTGCTGTTTATGGATACTACTTGGAAGTGTATTTTCAACATATGAAGATCACAGGAGAGGATTGGAATCTCTGTTTAAAAGAAAAGCTACATGTGTCCTTGAGTTATAGTAAGAAGTTGAGAAGAGTTGGAGTGATTGTGAAAGACCATCAAAAACTTAAAATGTTGAGTATTTCATTTAAATCTTTTTGTTTGCATTTGAAAAATATTGAAAGGATGCTGAAAGATGAAAAGTATAAAAAATGCTGGAGTTGATTATGAGGCATTGGTTGACCTTGGAGAGGCTCACGCGTGAGCTCTCTCAAGGTTCTTACTCATATTTATCTAGAATACTTTTAAACTCTGCTCTGCTCTGGTTAGCCTTGGAGCGGCTCACGCGTGAGCTCTCTCAAGGTTCTTTCTTCATGTGTCTGATATATTTTTATTGAGAATGTTCCCAATAAAAAAATTGTTATTTATATTGTTTATCCTTTTTTTCCTCCCATGGTGAGTTTTAGATTTCCTCTTTTATAATATTTTTAAGTGGTATATAGTTGAGAGTGACTTCTGAAACCAAAATTACGTAAGCAAAAGTGTTTTCTGGCACATTCTTTTCAAAATCTGCTCGTAAAATTATATTACTTTTTTGTCCAGATATGGACTGTGGTTGTCTAGTCATATTCACACTGAATATTGGATAGTTCTCTTTGAAGGACTGAGGTTCATGATATGGAAGGGATGAGTCTTGGTATACTATTCTTTTGAAATCTGTGTACATGGTGTAAGCTAAACTAAAATCCCCTGAACTCCAATCTAAATTCAAATGTTCTTCAGGATAACTTTTTCCTGCTACTTCAAAACTAATATTTTTAACATTCAAATGATCAAATTTGGAATTATTTTTCTTTTGATCATTTTTTCTGGCAGTTTGGAAGGCAACAAATCCCCAGATCGGATTCTGTACATTTCTATAAATATTGGTAATATTGAAATTCAAGGTTTTCCCAGTGACATTCTGTTCAATACATTGCAATTTTTTAAAGTGAAACAAATAAGGAGCGGTACTAAGTTCAGCAATTAATTTAGCTTTGGATTCACTTTCATATTCAATTATTGGGACTCGCAGGTAGAAAGTTTTAATTTCCACTTTTCCCGCCACACCTTCAGGAGAGGTACTGTAACGGAAGAGTACATTATCATCAGAATTTCTAATGAATGTAATTTCAAATCCTCCCTTATAAATTGGTGCAATATCGCTGAAGAATCCAAGACCTAAATCAGCCAAGTTACCATTCGCGTTGAAATTTCCACCACCATTCACTTTAGAATTGAAACCAGAATTCATTAATTTACCATTATAGTTTGATGGTCCTGAGAAAGAAGCTATGCCCATCACCGTACTAGCAATACCTGGTTCTTCAATTTCATCAATAACCGTATTGTGCTTTTTTACTTCAATTTTGGAAAAAAGGTGTGCAACAAAAATTGTCAACCATCATTATTGTATCACTGATTCCATATGTTTTTGTTGCATCTTTAGGAATGTATTTTCCAGCAATGTAATATTGAATATTGCTGCTAAGAAACTCATCATCTAGTAGCAATTTGAAAACCGTTCGTTTATTCTCAGAGTTTAATTCTAAATTAGATTCAGGATTAAAGTTTCGATATTGAAGCCTTGTGATTTCAGAATCGTATTTTGAGTAGATTGATTTAATTTGATTCATTTTTATTATAGAATACATTCTTTTAACTAACCCCCCAAAAGAAAAAAGTCACTGGGTTCTGATGTTTTTTGGTAAAGTCGAATACAAGTCGAGAACATTTAAAGAAGAGTTTTCAAAACTCTTAAAGTGGGGTGGCCAAATTGGCCACCCTCTTTAACGTTAAAGTCGAATACAAGTCGAGAACATTTAAAAATTTCTTTTAAAACTCTTAAAAAAGTTTTTTTATAGAATCGAAATTCTATAAAAAATATCAAGATAGTGGAATAGAAAATATTAAAATCCAGTTCTGAAAACTTCCCCATGTTTCAAAAGTGATAGTTTGATAGGATCCACACTTTTAACTTCTTTCTTATTTTTATTATATTCATTTAGAATAGTACTTTTCATATTTATATAATTTTTTATTTCTTGTTCAATATCATTGAACTCTTCATCAGATATTTTACCGTCTTTAATTGCTTTTCTGAACTTTTCTTCAATCGAATCTAATTTAGCTTTTGCCAAAAGCTCAATTTCTTTGTGTTTATTAATTTTTTTATTGAAAAATCCGCTTGAAGTCCTTAATATTATCGATAAGGTTGTCAATCCTACAGAAATTGGAGCACTGAATGGAATTATTATTGGTAATGCTATAGAAGTATTAACCAGGCCGAGTTCTGAGAGGGCGAATAAAAATTCAGTACCGTAAAGAGTGCTGGATATTTTTCCATATTTTTTTTTCAAACCATTTCTCATTTGCACTTCATCTTCTAAAAATTTGTATTGATTGATAATTCGATTGATTCTATAATTGTTCTCATTAAACTCGGGAAAAATTATTTTTGGATATAATCTAGGATGAGTTATTGGAGTAAATTCTTCAGGGGCTGAAGGTGTTTCATTATTATTTGTGTACATCATTTTATTATAGAAAAAAAATTTTTATAGAATCGAAATTCTATAAAAATATCAAGACTATAAAATTTAATAAAAGAAATTAAGATTTTCCTTCAATGTTCTCATGCTATTTACAAAATCGTGTCCTTCTGATAGCTTTTTCAAAATTAATAAACATAAATGTCCACAGATAGGCGGATCATATTGGTTTTGGATTTGCTCCTCATTATAAAATAAATTTTCTGAACCTAAATATTGAACAAGTTCTCTTGGTGGTGGTGCATTTCCATACGAGTCAAAATAATATTTTAAATTGTTATTTTTATGAAATGCAGTCCAGTGGCTTCCAGCCTCATCAGAATTTTCTAGATTTATAATTCCACATTCCGTGTGGTTCACTTTCTCTGGTAAATCATCCTTCATGAAAACTCCTCTGAAGTTTTTAATTTTCATTTCTTTCGATAATCTTTCAATATCAAAATTGGTAAGAGGCTGGAAGCTATTTAGTTTTTTGATTTGGTAGGTTTCTTTTTAGGTTTCTTTTTAGGTTTTGAAATAGTTTTTTTCTTATTCATTCCAGAGCCAATACTTAAACTTTTTGCATTTTGTGCTAATCTCTCCATTTCCAAATTGTGTCGCTTGATTTCTGCTTCTTCAGCAGCTTTATGTTTTGAGTCTATTACTGAATTTGCTACTGCAGCTCCACCACCTAATAATGCCCCAAGAGCACCAATTCCTGCAAAAAGTAAGGGTAAAAACCCACCTGAATGATTTATTTGCAACTGATCATAATTCATTTCCAATTCCAACCCTTTTTTGTTTTTGATACATTTATCTAGCTTTTTTTTCTGAGTTTCATTTAACAGGATTTTATGATTTCCATTTCCACTAATATCTGCAAAAGCCAGTCGTACTTTTACTGGAACACGTTTTTTATAAGCAGATCTTATTTTTTTCATTTGTATTTCTGACAAATTTATTTGATGTGTAATCATTTTATTATAGGAAAAAAAGTTTTTTTATAAGATGTGAATCTTATAAAAAATTAATATACACCCATCCCAAAGAATCTTTTGGTTTTCATAGCAGTTTTTACTGTAGCAGCCCCCAATTTTTCACCGATATTTGTTGAACTTTTCATAATTTTATCAGCTTCTACTTCCAATTTTTTATCAGCAAGATGCCTATCACTAGTTTTCTCATGATCTCTGTAAAAAATGTCATGTTGTTTACAGGCTTTATCAAGACTATTTATACCTTCATCACCTCTATTTAATCTCTTATCCAATTTAGTAAATGGTCCACAATATTGATAACCACCTGGGAGATGCATTTCTGGAATAACAGGCCCAAGTTTATTAAGAATAGTATTGAAAATACCAGAACCATTTTTTATCATATTTTTGGGTAAATTATTAATAATTTTAATCAAGTATTCAGTTCCTTTGGGTTTATCAATATCTTTCTCCAGTTGATCTTTAATGAAATTTATAATTCCCAATTTTTCATTGTGAAAATTATTATTTCCTGCCTGCTCTTGCGCATACAAATAGTATAGTCTTTGTGTAAGTTGATTCAAATTATCTATATATTTAAATTCTACAGGATTTTCAGTATATTTAATCAACCCAGTGCCAATCTTTTTCTTTTTACTATAAGTACTCCCAGATAGGTTTTATGATTTCTTTCCATTTTTTACTAACACTTGATTTTGGTTGTTTAGATTCGGGATTATTATTTTGAAACATGCTATCTGTTTGAATGAGGATTTTTGTATAAGCTTTAAAGTCTTCATTAGTGTATTCATCTTTGGATGGAATATCAGAAGCTATGGGTTTTGTTAAGAGCTTCCATAAGCCTTCAGTACCGGAATATTTCATTTTTTCTATTTCAATATCATTTCCATTTACCCGTATCTGTTTATTTCCAATAAAGATATGATTTTTTAAAGGGTATATTCCAAATTGTCTATCAGGATGAAGAATATATAATTCTGCAATTGGTCCAATACCTAAAGGACCTACAGAAGAGTTTGGTAATTTAACACTTTTTTGTAAAATTGTTTCCATTTCATCATCCCTATCTGCATTGTCACTTGAAAAGCTTTGATTTAAAGTATCTTCAGTATCATTATCAATACTTTTAACCTCGTCATCAACATCTTTAAAAGTAACTTTTTTAGGCGAACTGATAGCCAAGGGGTTAATTGTTTTTATTACAGGAATGAGTTCTAATTTTTTACCAAGATCTTCATCAGTCTGTTTCACTGCTTTTTCTACCTTATCTAATCGTGAAGTTATAGGTTCATAAGCCTTTTCTCTTGTTTCCTTATCAGATGCTTGGTTAACCCTTTCTTGTTTTGCTAATTTCTGTAAATTTTTCTTGAGTTTAATCGATTTATTAGCTTCAGCCACAGTCATGGGCTTACGTTTTCGTTTTGTGAAAATTATTTGTTCATCTTCAGAGGGTTGATCAATCTTTTTGATTTCTCTAAGTTTGACTTCTTTTTCCTTCATCACTTCATTTTGCGCTTCTTTGAATTTCTGTCTAAGCGCTTGTTCTAAAGTAATTTTTGTTGTCATGTTTTTATTATAGGAAAAATTTTTTTAAAAAATCGGTCAAACGTTAAAACGCTCAAACGCTTAAACGCTTAAACGCTTAAACGCTTAAACGCTTAAACGCTTAAACGCTTTAGGAACGCTATTTTTGCGTTTTTAAGCGTTTTCCAATGTGATTTTTGAAGCGTTTCCCAATGCGATTTTTGAAGCGTTTCCCAATGTGATTTTTTGAAGTTATCCGTGTAGCGTTTTTATAGGGAATCCCTATAAAAATTAGGGCCGGTAATTCGCCGTTCCTAATTAAGGCAAACTTAAAATCTATATTTTTTATCTAAAATATTTCACCAAATTTCTTTCGGTAACGTCCGTTACTGCGTTTCTTTGTTAGGTCAATCGTTAGAAAACCAAAGTCCTCATCCCAACAAGAATAGCATAATTCTTTGAATTGGCCATAAGTGAAATCACTTCCCACATATTCATCATAAATATCTCGCATGTATCTTGGTCCTTGTCTAAATACACATAAAAAATTAATATTGTTTCTAATGAGTTGTTTATCAACTTTTGACCATGATTGTGTCAAGTAAACGCACGAGATTTTCTTAGGACGTCCTCTAACGTAATAATCTTTAATAACTTGTTGCTGTTGAACATTAACACAATCATCAAAAACTACCAAACTGTTCGACTGACAATCATCTAGGGGTAAAAGTTCTTCACAATTACTGAAAAACTGTGCTATTTCCACACCATCTTTTACAGAAATTATTTCATAAGCGCTTCTCAAAAACTCATATGCATTCTGATCCATAGATTTTGAAAAAATATATAGATAATGAAAGGGGATTCCCCATGATTTTGTGATGAGATTATAGAGAAGTGTTGTTTTCCCACAACCAGAAGTTCCTACTATTAATGCTCTTAAAGGTAATGGTAAAATTCCTTTTCTAGCCTCTTTTTTATCAAACGGAATTGGTTCAATCTCGTATTTACTCATCTTTATTATACGAAAAAAAACTTTAAAGGTTAAAGAGGGGGGGTGATTCGCCCCCCCCCCCCCCCCTCTTTAAGAGTTTTGAAAATATTCTTTAAATGTTCTCGACTTGTATTCGACTTTACCAAAAAACATCAGAACCAGTGACTTTTTCTTTTGGAGGGGTTAGTTAAAAGAATGTATTCTATAATAAAAATAATAAAAGCATGACTCTAATAAAGATTTCTGATAAACATCGAGATCTAAAAATAACTTTTGCTCAAAAAATTGTTCTAAATCCCAATAAAAATTATAAACTTGGAATAGTAAAGTTATTATTTACTTCACCTTCTCTTTCATTTCAAGTAAAAGATGTATTGATATCATTAAAATTGCTTATTACAGATGTATGGTATCATCACGAGTATGTGTTAGATGGCACATTTACTGTTGAGACGTTTAGAAGAGAATTATATTTAAAAATAAAAAGTTATATAACTGAACTCATGGAGGGTTTTGAAAAGAATAAAACATTATATAAATCACAAATTGACACATTAAAAAAAATAAAACCTGAAAGTTTGGTTTTTAAAGTAGACTACACTACAAATCGTAATAGATTTTTTCTTAAATCTCCTGTTTTAATTGAAATTTTACGTTTTGGAAATTTCTGTGAACTATTTGATTTTAAACAATGTAAAACACCTGGGGATTATTTTGAAGTTAATAAGGACTACTATTCTGAAGACAACCCAAAGTTAATCAAACCTATTTCGTTAATTGAATGGCATTGTAATATTATTGATTATAGTTTTGCTAATCATGATGAGCATTCCCATCTTCATAGCGAACATGAATTACTGCATGTATCTTTGATAGAGAAACTGATTCTCCCCAATACTATTTATATGGAAACAAATAAAAAGATTCTTTACAGCCCTATACGAGAAGGAATGAGAGATATTAAAGAGATTAAACTATCATGTAGAAATGAAAATGGAGATGAGCTGCAATTTGAAAATGTTACAGTTTATTTGCATTTGATTGAAGAGTGAGTGAGGAGCTTCTTTTTTATGAGATATTTCTCATAAAAAACCTTTTTTCCTATAATAAAATGGATAATGATTTAACTGATCCTATTTATTGCCATAAATGTAAGAAGAAAACTAATAATGTTGATGCTGAAAGAGTGCAAACTATCAACGGGAGATGGAGAGTGGCTGCTAAATGCTCAAAATGTAAAACCAAAAAGAGTAAATTTATCACTTCACCTGAGAAAGAAAATTCTGAAGAACCTGTAGTAGAAGATCTGAATGATGATGAAAAATTATCTCTTGCTAAAGAATTACACAAGCCAATAAGAAATAAATTTCAAAAAAGGACAATATTTACTAAAGGTATTGATGATTTGTGGGCTGCTGATTTGATAATCATGAAAAATTATGAAAAAGAGAATGATGGATACGGCTATATGCTTAATGTTATCGATACATTTTCAAAATTTGCATGGGCCTTACCCTTGAAGAAAAAGGATGGAAAAAATGTTGTTAAAGCTTTTGAGAAAATAATAGAAAAAGCAAAATCTCAAAATCATAATGCCCCCAATTTGCTTCATACGGATAAAGGATTGGAGTTTGAAAATAAACTTTTCAAAGATTTTCTGAAAAATCACCAAATAAAAATGTATCATACACAGAATGAAGAAAAATCTGCCATTATTGAAAGATTTAATCGTACATTGAATGGTAAAATGAAAATTCTTTTTGAAGTTGAGAATGATAAAAAATGGGTTGATTTTCTACAGGATTTAATTAATGAATACAATTATAAAGATTTTCATAGATCTATTGGTATGAAACCATCAGAAGTCACAAAATTAAATCAAAATGACGTTACAGTACGATTATTTGGAAACAAAAAAAATTTACAGAAAGTTAAATTCAGTGTTGGTGATAGGGTTCGCATCAAAAGATTTAAAAAAACTTTTGTAAATAAATATGAAGCAAATTGGACCAGAGAAATTTTTGTGGTTTCTGATATTCTCTCTACTAATCCAATAACATACAAAATCAAAGATTTAAATGATGAAGATATTGAAGGATCTTTCTATGCTCAAGAACTACAAAAAACAGAATTCTAGAATTATGAATAAAATGATTTATATAAAAGATTTCTTTTATATAAATAAAATGAACACAACGAGCTCATGTTGCTAACTGGTTCATTATCCATCCTATGATAAGTAGTATCCATACAAGAATAGACAAAAAGAAAAAGTGGGTGGATAAAAAAAATGAGGGGTTAGTTAAAGGAATCTCTTTTCTAATAAAAATGAACGATACGAAAAAAAATTATATATCCTATAATAAAATGGATAATATTAAAAAACATTGTGAAAAGTGCGATGTTAACATCACCTATAAAAATTGGGCTAGACACCTAAAGTCTAAGAGCCATGAGAAAAACGACCCTGACCGAACTCTTAAACCTCGACAAAGAACCATTGAGAAAGGATTCAGAGTTAAAGATTTGAGAAATGAAGCGAAAGATTACAATTTAAAAGGTATTTATACAATGAAGAAAAATAATCTTATTACAGCTTTAAATGATATTAAAAATGTATTCTTTAAGAAAAGTGATCTAGAAAAACTAACTGTTAAAGAACTACGCGAAATAGCTAAAGAAAAACATATTAAAATTAAAAAACCGAATAAAAAAATCAATATCATCGAACATCTAATGCACCCACAAGGGCATGCATTTAAAGTAAAAACAGTAAAAATGTTCAATTTCGACGATGACTTGATTAATGAAAACAAAGAAAAACGAAAATCTCCTTTTACTATTATAGAAACTAAATCTCGATTCATTAAAAAATTTAAAACTACAGAAATCGATTATACTATAAAATTATCTAATATCATACAAGTCGAAAAAGCTGTATTTGCTATGTTAAATTTGGCTAAAGAAAAATCTAATTTCCAAACCGGGGATAAAATTATGATCGTTGCCCAAAACCCCCATTTTCACCATGATATATCGAAAGATTTAAGTAGTAAATCAAATGTTTTATCTCGTATACAAGCTAAAGAATTTATCCAACACGTAAGCAACATTATTAGTTCCAACGAATACGTTGACATAACAAATACTACGTTTCACATTAAAATCATTAATTTACCGAGAGGAGCAAAAGGCACCAAAATATTGAACTTAGCCAAAAGTAAACATACGAAACAATGTATTACTCAAATAAAAAATTCCGATAATCTGTGTTGTCCAACAGCCATAATTACCGCGTTAACTTATCATACTAATAAAATTTTCGGTAGAGAACTTACAAAAAACGATATAAAAGTTTTAAGAATGGGCCGAAAAATTCAAACAAAATTAGCCAAAGAACTTTGCGAAAAAATGGGTTCATACAACGAGGAAGGTTTCACATTGCAAGATATCAAAGTTGTTGAAGAATTATTAGACATTCAAGTTAAAGTTATCTGCGCCGAAAATTTCAATACCGTTATTTACGAAGGAGAAAAGAAAGATACTATAATTTATCTTTATAAAGACGGAAATCATTTTGACGTGATTAATAGTGTAGCAGCCTTTTACGCTTCATCTTATTACTGTAAAAAATGTGATACTCCTTATAATAACAATAACAAACACGAATGCAAAATGACTAGAAATAAAAATGTCTGTACACTCTGTAAACAAATACAACACGATGAAAAAGATAAAAATAAAATATTCTGTAACGATTGTAACCGTTATTGTTATAATGATAATTGCTTTAAAAATCATAAAGAAGTTTGTAAAATAACCTATAAATGTTTAAACTGCGGGAAAATTTGCAAAAGAACCGACGAACATAGATGTGGTTCTGGAAAATGTCGAAACTGTCAAGAAATATTCGACGATATAGGTAATCATGAATGTTTTATGTTAGCAAGACGGTCAAACGGCGGGTATTGTACAGAACCTTGTACTTGTAATAATCGTTCTGATATCACAGCAGAAAAATGTACTTACACCGAAAAATACATAACATTTGATTACGAAGCAATGCAGGAAACCGGTGTTCACGTGCCGAATGTAATTGTTCAAAATTATTTCGATGGAACCAAAATGAATTTCAAAACTAACGAAGAATTTTGCAAGTGGCTAATTTCTAAAGAACACAAAGGATACACTGCCATAGCACATTATGCAAAAGGATATGATTCTCAATTCATTTTGAAATACTGCGTCGAAAATACTCTGAAACCTTACACTATTTATAATGGAACTAAACTAATGTTATTAGAAATTAAAGGAATAATAAGAATAATCGATAGTTCTAACTTCGTTGCATCTCCGTTATCTGCTTTTCCAAAAACGTTCGGATTAACAGAACTAAAAAAAGGATATTTTCCCCATTATTTCAATACTCGAGATAATCAAAATTACGTTGGGCCAATTCCTGATACTAAATTTTATGGGCCTGATTCAATGAAACCCGAAGTAAGAAAAGCATTTTTGAAATGGCACGCTGAAAAAGTAAAGGAAAATTATATATTCGACTTTCAGAAAGAAATATTAGAATATTGTGAATCAGATGTCGATATTTTGCGAAGGGGTTGTATTGAATTTAGGAAGCAATTTTTAGACATAGCTAATATCGATCCTTTCCAATATTTAACTATAGCGAGTGTTTGCATGGCCATTTTTCGGTCAATGCATCTCAAAGAAAATACTATCGCTGTGAATAAAGAAATTAGAAAAGAAACATTTAGTAAAGGTTCAATAGCTTGGCTTAGTAATTTTAAAAATGTACAACATGCTTTAAACGGTGGAGAAGTTACAATTTGTGGAGCAAAGGTTGATGGCTACGATAAAATAACAAATACCGTGTACCAGTATCATGGTTGTTTTTGGCATGGATGTCAAAAATGTTTCCACGAAGATACTATTAATAATGTAAACAATGAAACTATGGGCGATTTGTTAGAAAAAACTAATCAAAGGAGTAATCAAATAAAAAATGCCGGTTTTAAATTGATAGAAAAGTGGGAATGTATTTGGTTAAAATCGGAAGCTTATAAATCATCATTAAATAAAAATATAAGGGTTATTGAACCATTAAATCCTAGAGATGCGTTCTATGGCGGTAGAACCAATGCTAGTAAATTGAAAGTCGTAAATAAAAAATTAAGATATATCGATGTTTGTAGTTTGTATCCAACAGTTCAATATTTCGATTATTATCCCTTAGGTCATCCAACAAAAATTCATAAACCTGAGAAATATGATGAAAATTGGTACGGTTTAATCAAATGTAAAATATTACCTCCTAAAAAATTATATCACCCAGTTCTCCCGATCAAAAGAGATAAACTTCTATTTATTTTATGCGAAAAATGTTTTGAAGATAAATGTAATACTTGTTCACACGATGAAAATGAAAGAGCTCTGGTTGATACTTGGACTACAGATGAAGTAAATAAAGCTATTGAAAAAGGTTATAAGATTCAAGAAATTTACGAAGTATGGCATTTCAAAGAAAAAAGTAATGAATTGTTCAAAGAATATGTAAAAAAATTTATGAAAATAAAACTAGAGACTAGCCCGTGGGAAAGCGACTTTGAAACTATTGAAGAATATATAAAAAGCATTAAAGAAAGTCTCGATATAGATTTAGAAAAAGAAAGAATTCAACCAAATCCTGGACGAAGAGCAGTAGCAAAGATTTGTTTGAATTCTTTGTGGGGGAAGTTTGGACAAAGATTGAACATGTCACAATCTGAATACATTATAGATGTAAAAAGATGGTACGATATACTTTTAGATGACAGACTAGAAATTGGCTCATGCCATTTTCTGAATGACAATATCGTACAAATATCTTATAAATTTTTGAATCAATACATCGAAGATAGTTTTTCAACAAATGTTTTCGTTGCGGCTTTTACTACATCAAATGCAAGATTGAGACTATATGATATGCTTGATAAATTGGGAGATAATGTCGCGTATTATGATACTGATAGTATTGTTTACATTGATGATGGAAAAACTCTTGTAAAAACAGGTTGTATGTTAGGTGAGTGGACTGATGAATTGGGAAAAAATAATCACATCGTAGAATGGCTTAGTACTGGTCCAAAGAGTTACGCTTATATAACCAATCAAGGGAAAGAAACTATTAAAATTAAAGGATTTACTTTAAATTACCAAAACGGCAAATCATTAAATAGAGAAACTATGAACAAAGTTTTAACGAAAGAAATAAACAACGTTAAGCTTAAATTTAACATGATTACGCGAAATGTAAAAGATAAAACATTAGTAAACAAAGAAGTGGAAAAAGAGTTTAGATTTCTGTATGATAAACGAAATATAATTGAAAACAAAGAAACCGATATTATTGATACTTTACCTTGGGGATATTAAACGTAAACATTTAAGAAGCTCTTTATATAAAAATCAGTAGTAAGTGGGTACATTGAGCACACATTCTTGTTTTTTCACTTGAAAAAAAAAAATGAACGCCTTAAATTAAAATATTTTAACAACTTAGTATAATATTATTGTTTTAGTGGAAAAATTCCAATAAAACGATTTTTTATTAAAATTAATAATTAAACAAACTTGATGTTATGCATGTCATTCTACGAATTTTAAAGCATGCATATCTTTTCCGTTATATTTTTTCATACCATTATAAACGATTTTAACTTGGTCCTTAACCATTTTAGTTAAATCGTTTTTAGTTAACATATCGTTGTATCGAGATGGTAAATAAACATTAAAATCGTTCTCCAAGTTGAGGAGAATAGCTCCACCGTTTTTTGTTTTCTTAAATTCTCCACCGAGAATCTGGTAAGACTTTCCCTCAACCAAATCCGAGAGTTTATTGTATGTTTGTTCAAAATTAAGTTTTTGTAATAATGCGCTTTTACTCATTTTTATTATAAAAGTTATTCTTTTAACTAACCCCCCAAATGAAAAAGTCACTGGTTCTGATGTTTTGTGATAAAAAAAGTTTTACCAGGGATTTAAGTCGCTAAATGAAAAAGTCACTGGTTCTGATGTTTTGTGTTAGAAAAGTTTTATCAGAGATTCAAGTGAAAATAAAAAACATCAGAGATTCAAGTGAAAATAAAAACATCAGAGATTCAAGTGAAAATAAAAACATCAGAGATTCAAGTGAAAATAAAAACATCAGAGATTCAAGTGAAAATAAAAACATCAGAGATTCAAGTGAAAATAAAAAACATCAGAGAGTCAAGTGAAAATAAAAAACATCAGAGATTCAAGTGAAAGTGTGCTCAAGGTGCCCTCTTACTACTCACGGGTATCTGGCTAGTCAATCATTGTTTATAGGACGACCACGAATTTTTATCGGGTATTCTGATCCATCTTTCTTTGTTAGTGATATCGTGACTCATTTAAAATTCGTTCAATGTGTGTACATTATTCAATTTATTTTCTGCTTAATGGAAGTTTGTTTAATACTGTTCAATCATGTACGTAATACTTTGTGGTGTATCATAAGTCTGTATTACGCTTTTAATAAACTTATTTATTTCGAAATAATAAATCTCTCTGTGTTTGGTTACACTCGAGTCAAGATGAATATTGAAAAATGACCCAAAAAATGGTGTAAGAGAGGCGTAACTCAAAAATAAAATTTTTCCCTAAAACATGCCTGACATCGAAAACTACCGTATTTGATAGAGATTTGAATTTCATGCGGAATGAAAAAAAAATAAAACTCTCTTGTGATCATTTAGAGCATCAAAACGTAGCATTGAAGTTTTGGCAAAACTTCAAACTCGACTTTCTCAAAACTTGAGGATTTGGGCTTACGCCACTTCTGTTCTCAGCAAGCGATATTCGGTCTCCTCGTCCTGAAAAATATGGAAAACGATACCTCTCAAGCTCACGTTACTTAAACACCAAAAAACCCCTATTTTTACACCCACTTTTTACCCGCAACACCCTAGGGAATATTCTGATCGGGCTGCAAAGTTTCGGGACACAACTAGGGCCCAAATGGAGCCTGCGTGCGAACGAATAATTTTTTTAGACTGAAAATGAAGTCGATATGAATGATACGGCGTATAGAGACGGCGGGCGGACATTCCATTGTGGTTTATTATTCTGTGAATAGTACACCTCGGTATTCGCTCGGAAAAAAGTTTTATAATACCCCGTCAAAATTTTTTGTTTTACGTTTCAACTTTTGGCGTAGATTCCAAAAATGCTATGTCCGTCCGCCGTGTCATGTCATGACTACTTCATTTTCGGTCTAAAAAATTCGTTCTTTCGCACACATGCTCCATTTGGGCCCTAGTTGTGTCCCGAAACTTTGCAGCCCGATCGGAATATACCCAAGGGTGTAATGAGTAAAAAATGGGTGTAAAAATAGGGTTTTTTGATGTTTTAGTTACATGAGCTTGTGAGGAATCTATTACCATGTTTTTTAGGGCGAGAAGACCGAATATGAAGCCAATTTTGACCAAAGAGTAAAGAATTGAGGTTGTAGCGAAGGTTCAGCTCCCACAATTCATTTTTAATGAGTCAGAAACCTGGGAAATTGTCTGAAATCACCATCAATTCGTATAATAACACTAGAATAAGTCTCAACAGATGAATCAGGACAATAATTAAATCGCACTATCAATGATCAAAGATGATTTGAAAAAAAAAAAAACGCTGCAAAGTCCTTGTCACATTGGTTTAATATTCTATTGGACATACCTACAGAAATGCTGGCTGTTTATTTATTGGTTCATTCATGTGGAATATTTTAAATAACTATTTCTTATTGTTTCCACCAACTTCCTCCCTGTTTTCCTTTTGTTTAAATTATCTTCGATCATCAATAGTGCCATTTAATTGTATTGATTCACCTGTTGACACTTTTTCTAATGTTAGTATACAACTTGATGGTAATTTCAGACAATTTTTCCACGTTTTTGACTCATAAAAAATGAATTTTGGAAGCTTAACCTACGTTACAAACTCAATTCTCCACTCTTTGGTTAAACTCGACTTCATATTCGGTCTCCTCGCCCTAAAAAACATGGAAAACGATACCTCAAAAGCTCATTTTACTGAAACACCAAAACAACCTATTTTTACACTCATTTTTCACCCATAACACCCCTGAGTATATTCCGATCGGGCTGCAATGTTTCGAGAAATGCATCGCATTTTTGAAATCTGCAGACCATGAAACGTAAAAGAAAAAAAATTTGAGGGGGTTTTGTAACTGAGCGAATACGTAGGAGTATTATTTGCAGAATAATAAGCCAAAAGAGTGTAATTCGTGTTTTTCGGGTCCAAATTGGTGGAAACCATCAAAAATAGCTATTTCACTTATTGCACATGAAAGAAACCTACCGAAATGAACAGTAAGCATTTCTGTAGGCATGTCCAGTAGAATAAAAAAACCATGTGACAAGGACTTTGCAGTGTTCTTAGAATCTATGCACCTTGAAACGTAGAAGAAAAAATTTTGAGGGGGTGTTATGAAAAATGTTTGCTGAGCGAACACATAGGTGAATTACTCACAGAATAATAAACCAAAAGTTCCTTGCCTATAGAGAAATACCTAATGAACTGTTACAGCGTTCATCTCCTTTACAAACATGGGAAATGGTTTGCCGGGTTAGTTTAGAAGAAGCAATGCATTTCTGGAATCTACGCACCATGAAACGTAAAAGATAAAATTTCAAGGAACCAAAATGCAATGTCCAAAATGCAAACCAAAAATGTCCATCCGCCTTCCCCCGTCCGCCGGCCACCGTCCGCTTGTCATCCCTATCTACTTTATTGTCGGTCTAAAAAATTCATTCTTTTGCACACAGGCTAAATTTGGGCCCTAGCTGTGTCCCGAAACTTTGCAGCCCGATCGGAATATACTCGGGGGTCTTATGGGTGACAAAAATATGCATTTTTGGTGTTTTAGTAAAATGAGCTTTTGAGGTTGAGCCAGTTTATATTATCATGGTTACATGGTAACCATACGATCGCGTTGTGTAACAACATATTCTGAAATTCTCATTATTCCATTTGTTCTTACGTGTTCGATTCTGTGCAATAAAACCTTTCCAAAGGTAAAGCTTTTCTCTATCATATCAGAGGTAGCGTTTTCCATGTTATTTAGGGCGAGAAGACCGAATATGAAGTATCCCAACTCCATTCCGATGTTCAGCATCGTCACCTATTTCTCCAGAGAATAAAGAAGTGGAACCGTTCCCAGCCTTCAACTGGCCAGGCTCCTTCTACCTCACCTTACTCAGTCCCAATATTACGACATCATACGGCTCCATCTCACTAGCAACCACATCTAGTTTTTCTGATTCCAACATTGTACGTACATTCCGTATTCCTACGCGGGTTTTCCGTTTCATGGCAAAGGTCTGCGCCCGGTGAACAGTTGGGCGTGCATCTATTTCGGTTTCTGTAATAGTAAAAAGATTTAAGGGGAGCGGGTTATTCGCCCACTGCCCCCTAGTATCTTGGTAGTGTTGCCACCTTTCAGCCTGGATACATGCTAGGTGTATTCTGTGCGGGTTCCCACCTATAGGAGAGTGCCTTCACCATGGCTATGGAGCGTCCCCTGCCCCTCGCAGAGTCAAAGCCACTACTGGATTAACCAGCGCCTTTGACTATCCGCACAAGAGCCATGCTTGGATGATAACATCATCGCAGCTTCTTGTCGTTAGTGATGGCTACTGCTGCCCTCAATCACGGACGCAGTTTAACGTCTTGCCCAGGACTGGCAAGCAAGGTAATGGCCAAAATTATTCTGGATAGAATACAGGAGCACGTCGAGGGAACTTTAAGGAGCAACTGGTTTTAGGAAGCACAGAAGTTGTGTTGAGCTGATCAACACACTTGGCATAATCCTGGCGCTGAATGGCAATCCCCTGTACCCTGTTTTCGTAGAGTGCCAGAAGGCCTTTGGCTCGATAAGCAGAGATGCTTCCTGGAACACCCTCCAGTTGTACGGAATCCCCAACAAGGTCCTCAGGATTATCCAAAGTATGTATGATGGATACACTTGCCATGTTGTCCATGAAGGTTCCCTCTCCTTACCAATTCCCATCGGCACTGGATTGTAAGCAGGGTTGCATACTGTCACCCACCCTCTTCCTGGTAGTTCTGGACCTGCTCATGCGGAAGACTGGAGAGAAGGAAAAAAGGAATCCAGTGGGGTCTCCACTGTCGCCTGGAAGATCTAGGCTATGCTGATGAATAAGGGATATCAAGGAAAACCTTGAAAACCTCAATCTCTACTCCTCCACGGCTGGACTTAGTAACGTTAGAAATAGTATCAACAGGTGAATCAAGACAACTGAATTGCACTATCAATGATCAGAGATGGTTTGAAAAAAAAAGCCTGATTTGTGATTTTGGGGTACAAATATGGTGGAAACCACCAGAAATAGCTATTTAAATTATTGCAGATGAAAGAAATAATAAATGAACAGCCAATATTTCTGCACATATGTCCAATTAGAATAATAAACCCATGAGATAAGACTTGCAGTGTTTTGGTAATTTAGTAACATGAGCTGGTGCTGTATTGTTTTCCATGTTCTTAGGACGAGGAGACCGAATATGAATTCGATTTTGACCAAAGAGCGAAGAATTGAGGTTCTAACAAACTGACAGCGTTAAATTTACGTTAAACTTTGATCTTAAATCATCGTTCTTTCTTCCGCTCACAGTTGTGATCGTTGTGCTCCGAAGCTCAGCAGCTAGATCGCGAAAAAAAATCTTCTGAGGGGGTGTGCAAAAAAATTGTTGCTGAGCGAATACATAGGTGGATCATTCACAGAATAATAAACCAAAATTAACAAAAACAATAGGACAACAGATTAAACGGTAAATCGAACATGAATAAACTGTTAAATAATATTACGCCTTTGGGCCTTTGTGAATATTTTCCGAGTAAGTAGGGGAGTGGGTTTTGTATGGGGTGGGTTGTGCTGTGTTGAAGGTAGCTTCCCACTAGAAGGTAGCTTTCGCTTCACACTACACCGTCACGAGATTCCAGCAGCGGAGATATGTCGGTGACGGTTTGTGATCCCTATTCACATCGAATCAAGTTTCATCCGTCATGAATCATCGAAGAACAGCACAAAGCATCAGTAGTTTGGGAAGTGTAAACTGAGCAAATAATAATGTAACATCTAATACAAAAATATATACCTATTTCTTACCAGTTTTTTGACATTCTTCTCCAATTTTACTACAGATGTTGTTCTTGAAATCAGTGTCCTGAGGTCTTTTGATGGTGATGAAATGTATTTTGGATTGGTGAGAGAGTAGAGCGGGGGATATGTCACCACCTCAGTTTTTCGACACCCATGTTGCAGAGTTATAACAATCTTAAAACGGAGAACAAACCTAGAAATCTCACGGAAATGAAAAATGGTGGCCGTAAAAACCAGTAGGATATCGTCGCCAAGAAACTTGGAGATGACGGCTCGGTGATGGCGAGCGAACTGTGGGCACCTGAATGTCGACGCGCCGGGTTAGTGGAGACATTTCCCCTCAAATGCTGAGAAGAATACCTAATAATTTCACGCCACGTGTCGATATTCGTGACGGTGGTGGTCCGGCCTCGTGACGGTCTAGTTAGTGTGAAACGAACGGCTGCGCGGCTGACCACGGCGCATGTAGGGGGTAAAAATAGCTTTTAAGTTTTGTGTTTAAATTATGATTCGTGTATTGACGATATGTATTATTTTGCTACACAATCCAATGTAAATAAAAATATTGTTGCCAAATGTTAAGTAATAAGTTTTACTTCATCAGTTTATCTTACACAACGTTACCTGTAACATTTAGTGCTTCGTTAAATTTACATTCAACTTTGTTTGTAAAGTCAAACCTTACATTCTCTATTTCTGACCCCCCCCCCCCCCCCCCTCGTACAACAATCTTGGCTACGCCAAAGCACGCATAGCTGTATGAAATCGAGTTCGTTGTTCCGTGATATTATTTCTGTAGTGATTGAGGAGCTGAACAGACGAGTCGATCGCTTTGATTGAGAATGGTTGTTTAATTGGTGGCACTTGGCTCTTTTATAGCCCCCTGGCATGATCAGAGGGGGGTCGGGGGGTCCCCACTCTGAGATACCTACATCATGTTCATACATTGAGTAGTTTGTGGAGGAGCAGCCGATCACAACAGGGCTCCCCCCCAGAATTTAAGTAACGCACGTTTTTAAATTATTGTTGGCGTGCCGGTTCGGTGGCGTGCGTGGGAGGCTGCGTGTGGGTCCTGTGGGGCTGTCCGGGTGGATGCGAGGGTCGTTGTCGGGGGGCGGGGCGTCGTGTCCGTTTAGCGGCGGTTGCGCCGGTGTTGATACGACGGGTCGCGACGGTGGTGGATGCGGGCCGTGCGGTAGCGTGGCGGCGGCATGCGTGGCGGCTGTGCGGCGGTAGCGGTGGTGCCGGCTTTGGCGACGTCGGCCGTGCCGCAGGCGTGGCCGTAGGTGACGTGCCGGGGGGGGGGGGGGGGTCGGTCTGCGTGCCGTGCTCCGTTGTCGCGAGGAGGTCCCGTGCCGGACGCCGTGCGGAGGTGGATTGCGTAGTGGTGGCGGGCGAGACTCGGGCTCCGTGCGTGGGTGGCGGTTGTAGGTGTGGTGGAGTGGCCCGTGGTGTGCGTAGGAGAGGGGGCCGGCTTACACCTGTCGACGGACACGGACGGCGTTTGGTGGTCGTCCGTGATGTATGTGAGGGTTTTACCGTCGTTTGTGAGGATTTGATGGGGGCCAGTGTATGGTGGCTCTAGTTTCCCCCGCGGTGTGTCGACGCGTACGTACACATGGGTCGCTGTGCGCAGGGTAGAGGGCATGTAAGACTGTGTGTAGTGGCGGTAAGACTCGTTCGTGCGGAGGGGTACGGTTGTCGGTGGCGGCTGAGTGAATAAATCCCCTGGGAGGCGAGGAGTGGCTGAGAAGAGGCGTTGAGCCGGTGAATAGCCGTCGGGGCCCGGGCGGTTTCGTAGGCCGAGGAGGAGGCCGCTGAGGTGAGTGGTCCAAGTGCGGGACGTGGCGGTTGCGATAATTGCGTCTTTGAGGATGTGGTGTAGTCGCTCGACGAGGCCGTTTGCTTGGGGGTGATACGTGTTGGTATGATGTACCTCCGTGCCCATTGATGTGCAGTATTTGTGAAAGTCGGCGGAGGTGAACTGCGTACCCTGGTCGGTGGTGATATGGGCAGGAGAGCCGTATCGCGCGATCCAGTGGGTGTGTAGGGCCGTAATCACTGCGTCGGCGGAAATGGTCGATAGGGGGGGCACATTCAAACCAGCCGGTGGCGCGGTCGATCATCGATAATATATACTTTTTCGTGGCCGAAGGTGGGAGTGGGCCGAAGAGGTCGATGTGGACGTGTTCCAGTGGTGCTGCGTCGGGAAATTCGCCGAGGGGGGCCCTTATGTGTCGTGTCGTTTTCGCACGGTTGCAACTCGGGCAGACGCGCGTGAATAGGCGAATTGAGGATGTCATGTTCGGCCAGTAGTATCGTGCCCGGATTAGGGCGGTTGTGGCTTTTATCCCGGGGTGTGTCATCCCGTGTAAGTGACGGAAAACAGCGAGGCGGAGAGGCGTCGGGACGTAGGGGCGGGGCGCGGCGTCGGTGGTATCGCACAGTATTTTGTGCCCTTGTAGCTGGTGTGGCGTGAGGGTCATGGTGGTGATGTGTTCATCAGCGGCTTGTGCGTCGGCGAGTTGTTGGATCATGAAAGGGGTACGATGATCGGCGACCGCGTGGGTAGCGGGCGTGTTAGCCGTCGGTGGTAGGCGAGAGAGATAGTCGGCGACGATGTTCTTAGGGCCCTCGGCGTACCGGATGTCCGTAGTAAATTCGGAGATGAATCTGAGGTGCCGGAGCCTCGTTGGCAGGGCCGTATTGGATTGAGTCGCAAGAGAGGTCGTTAGGGGCTTGTGGTCCGTGTATACGGTTAGTGGGCGCCCCTCGATCTGTTGGCGAAAATGTACGATGGCGAGGTATATAGCCAATAGTTCGCGGTCGAATGCGCTGTAATTACGTTGAGCCGGGTTGAGCGTGCGTGAAAAAAAAACCAGCGGGTGTAGGTGCGATTTGTCGATGAAGTGCAGTGCTGCGCCGACGGCGAAATCCGATGAGTCCGTATGTAGGACGAGTGGTTGGGTCGGAGCCGGATGGGCGAGTGTGACGGAGGTTTCGAGTAAGCGTTTTGCATGGTCGAAAGCGTCGGCTGCGTCGGTGGTCCACGTGAGCGTGCGATTGTCCTTTTTCCTTGCGTCGGGTGGTATCATTTCCACTAGGGGGCGAAGGGTCGATGCGGCTCGTGGTATGGCTCGGTGATAGAAGTTAATCAGCCCGAGGAACAATCGGAGTTCGTGGACGGTGTCGGGTCGAGGGAATTTCTTTATGAGGGCCGTGCGTTCGGGTAGGGGTGTAATCCCGTCGGATGAGACGTTATGGCCGAGAAATTTGACTGACGGTCGGGCGAGCTGGCACTTGGCGGTGTTGATCTGTAGGCCGTATTTGGCGAGGGTCTCGAGGAGCGTGCGTACGTGGGTGTAGTGTTCGGTCGGGGTCGCCGAGGTAACAGTACACGAAGGGCAGGTTGCGTAGGACGTGGTCCATGTAGCATTGCCACGTTTGCGCTGCGTTTCTTAAGCCGAAATTCATTCGTCGGAATTGGTAGGCGCGGAAGGTGGTGAGGATCGTTGTTTTCGGCACGTCGCGTTCGCTGATCTTACAGTGGAAAAATGCTCGGGCGAGGTCGAACATGCTGTACACGGTGGTCCGGTACAGAGCTGTCGTGAAGTCGTGTAGGTGTGGGACGGTGTAGCGATCCGGTAGGTGAGACGATTCAGTGCCCTGTAGTCCCCAACGGGACGTATGTCGCCGTCGGGTTTCGGGACAATGTGTAGCGGACTTGACCACGGCGCTTCCGAAGGTTCGATGACCCCCGCCGCTAGTAATTCGCCGAAATGGGCCTTTGCTTTCGCGTAAAGGTCCGGTGATAATCGGCGAAGTTTCGCGTGAAACGGGGGTCCCTTCGTGACAATATGATGTTCTACGGGCGCGTCGCATGGTGTGTCGGAGGGCTTGTAGCCGTCGAGGAGGGCTTGAAAACGGGGCTCGTTCGTTGTAGTCGTGCAAATTGATTGTCCCGGAGGTACGAATTACCGTTCCGGTAATGTACCGCTCCGTGGCCGCGTTGATGAGTCGGGCGTTGGGTAGGTCAACGAGTAGGCCGTGGTATGTCAAAAAATCGGAGCCGAGGATCGGTGTTGACACGTCGGCGACTGTGAACGTCCATTCGTACGGAGGAAGATCAGGTAGGTGTACCGTAGCGGCGTGGGTGCCGTACATTTTGATCTCGGTGCCGTTGGCGGCGCGTAGGGCGCTTGGGCGTGTGGTTTTTCGACGTAGCAGGGTGTTCGGGACGATTGAAACGTCGGAGCTGGTGTCAACGAGGAAGTGTAGGGCGGTACGTTTGCATCGAATGAAGAGCCGGGAGGTTGGTGGGTTGCGCACGGCCGTTACGGCTGGTCGGGCCGTGCGTTGGCGTTTCCCGACGGTTTTGTGCGCCAGCTGCAGTGGCTGCGGCATTTGAGCGCTCGGGGGCCCCATGTGCGGTGGTAGAAACATAGGGTGTTTGTCGGGCGGCAAGTGGTCGGTGTCGGCTGCGTCGGCGGTCGCTGTTGGCGTCTGTTCTGAATCACATCAACCTCTTCGGTGACGGTGGCCACTCCAGGAGGCGGGGCGAAGGGTATGCGGCGATCGGCGAGCGCAGCGAGTTTTGTGATGTCGGGTTCGTCGCGCGCCGCTACGTGAAGGCGAATGCTGTCTGGGAGGGCGCGGATGAAAAGCTGCCGAACGAGCTGGGTCGGTGTGTCGGCCGGGAGTGCTCGAGTGAGTCGGCGGGCGAGGACCGAAGGTAGTTCGTCGTCGGAAGTCGGTTGGAGTATGGCGGTGAGCCGGGAACCATCGGAAGGTGCGTGCGTGGCTAAAAGGCGAGTTTTCAACGTCTGGTAGCTGTTGGCGTTCGAGGGGTTAAGGTCGGCGCAGAGGTCCGCTTGTCGGGGCTCGAGTGCGAGGAATGCGCGTGCGAACTTCGCGTGCGGCGTCGTGAGGCCTTCGGGTGCCAAGATGATCTCGAGTTGGGCGAACCAAACGTGCGGAAATGCGGGGTCGAACGGCCGGAGCTTGAGTATCGACAGCGGCGGAGTCGCATCGGGGGTTTTCTGCGATTTCGAGTCCGTCATTTTCTTGCTCTTCGTAGGTGCCAGTCTGTTGAGGTGTCAGCAGGAAGTGTGTGAGGCGCCGGCGACCGTTTCTTTATATAGAAGCCGGATGGTGGGGCGAAGTAGCGGGGGGCCGCTGCGATTGCCGTAGACGCGGGCGTCGGAGTGGGGCGCAGCTGTGGGGCGCCGCTGTGTGGCGTCGGAGGGGGCGCGTGTGCCGAGCGTGGTGGGGATCGTCGCTGCGGAGGCGGTGCTCGACGCAGACGAACGGCGGGCGCTGAGCGGCGTTGTACACGTCGGATGTCACCAGTGTAGGGATTGAGGAGCTGAACAGACGAGTCGATCGCTTTGATTGAGAATGGTTGTTTAATTGGTGGCACTTGGCTCTTTTATAGCCCCCTGACATGATCAGAGGGGGGTCGGGGGGTCCCCACTCTGAGATACATCATGTTCATACATTGAGTAGTTTGTGGAGGAGCAGCCGATCACAACAATTTCATTTGAAGAAAGTTTATTTTTGGATTCTGTTGACAGGTACTTCAGTAACATGAACAAAATAGCCTGCATAACAACGAATAGTTATACATAGAATTCTTCAGTCGACCACAAATTTATGAAACTGTAATTGCCTGGCCGGGTCCAGTACTCGATTTAGGGCTTAGGGCTTTCCTGGCTCCTGCTGCAAGCAAGAGGGTAGGTATTGACCACAGAAAATTTACTCAGAATGTGCATCTTCTGAGAGATCGACCTACTTTAGATTTCAATTTCGGGGTGGCCGGAAGAAAAAAATATGGTAAGTACTTGTGTATTATACGTCCCCCGTGGTCGAATCAACTATAGAGATGATCGATTACGGGAATCGCATCACGTCAGATCACGTCACGATATACACGGGGATTACGGTGCGCAGGTATATCGATAGTAGACACGGAATATATAGGTATATATATAGCTTCGGTAGTTGTTAAGAAGGTCATAGGAACTCGGGGTACGTACAATACACGAGTACCTACCAAAGATTTTCGAGCGAATATCTTGGCGTACATAAGCAGACAGCGGTGAGCACTAATACCTAATCTGCTCTAATATATACACTTCTTCTTCTTCTTCTTATGAATGCGCCTGTAGAAAATAAAAAACGCCTTCTAATACTCTTATCGTTCTAATGAATGCACCTGTATAATGCTCTATATTCTTCTAATGAAAATATACCCATGTAGAATATCTATTACCTACGCGCCCAGGTAACTGTTTAATATTCAATGAGTTGAATAAATCATGTTACTATGAGATTTAAATGAGTAGTCCCCCCCCCCCTTCATTTGTCCGTTACCTACCTATTATCCTATTACTTCCCTGAGTATTACCCTAGGCAGCATCTAGGAACGCAAGGGCTAGGATCGCAAAAAAAAAAACAACAAACAACTACTGAAACCGTAAATACATAGAGAAGAACACGACAGAACAAGTACCTAGGGGCCCCCACCCCGTAACTAGGCCCCCTGGGGGCTCTTGTGTTGATTTTTCGTACAACTATCCTCGAGGGGCCCCTGAGGACGTGTACGAAATTTCAACCCTCGGGACTATCAGATGCCGGAGTTACGGAAGTTTGTAAATCGCTATTTTTTCAAGTATTTCCTACTCATTCTTCTTCCTTCCGTTCTCATTTTTGGTTTATTATTCTGTGAATAATATAACTATGTATTCGCTCAGCAAAAATTTTTATAACACCCCCTCAAAATTTTTTCTTTTCCGTTTCAAGGTGCGTAGATTCCAGAAATGCAATGTCCGTCCGCCGTCCGCCGTATGCCGTACGTCGTCCGCCGTATCACGTGTACCGGCTTCATTTTTGGTCTAAAAAATTCGTTCTTTCGCACACATGCTCTATTTGGGCCCTAGTTGTGTCCCGAAACTTTTCAGCCCGATCGGAATATACCCAGGGGTGTTATGAGTGAAAATGTGTGTAAAAATAGGTACTTTTTGCGTTTTAGTAACATGTTAGTAACATGAGCTTCTGAGATATCGTTTTCCATGTTTTTGGAGACAAGAAAACCGAATATGAAGTCGATTTTGACCAAAGAGTGGAAAATAAAGGTTCTATCAAATGTTGAGCTCTCAAAATTGATTTTGGTTTATTATTCTGTGAATAATACACCAATGTATTCGCTCAGCAAAAAATTTTTATAACACCCCCTCAACATTTTTTCTTTTCCGTTTCAAGGTGCGTAGATTCCAAAAATGCAATGTCCGTCCGCCGTCCGCCGTACGCCGTCCGCCGTATCACGTGTACAGGCTTCATTTTCGGTCTAAAAAAGTCGTTCTTTCGCACACATGCTCCATTTGGGCCCTAGTTGTGTCCCGAAACTTTTCAGCCCGATCGGAATATACCCAGGGGTGTTATGAGTGAAAATGTGTGTAAAAATAGGTACTTTTTGAGTTTTAGCAACATGTTTGTAACATGAGCTTTTGAGGTATCTTTTTCCATGTTTTTGGGGACGAGAAGACCGAATATGAAGTCGATTTTGACCAAAGACGCGGAAATTGAGGTTTTACCAAAGGTTCAGCTCCCAAAATTGGTTTTTTATGAGTCAAAAACCTGGAAAACTGTCTGAAATCACCATCAATGTGTATAATAACATTGGAAAAAGTGTAAGCAGGTGAATCAAGACCATTAAATGGCACTACCAATGATCAAAGATGATGTGGAAAAAAAAAAGCGTACCTACCTATTTCATGTTTTGGGGGCCAAAATTGGTGGAAATCATCAGAAATAGCTATTTCAATCATTCCACATGAAAGAAACAATAAATTTGACAGCCAACAAGAATCTCTAGAACTCCATTAGAATAATAAACCGATGTGACAAGGACTTTGCAGCGTTTTTTATGAGTGAAAAACCTGAGAAATCGTCTGAAATCACCATCAGTCTGTATAATAACACTGGAAAATGGGTCAACACATGGATCAAGACGATTAAATGGCACTACGAATGATCAAAGATAGTTATTAAAAAAAAAAAAAAAAAAAATGAGCGTACCTAATTTGTGTTTTAGGGGCCAACATTAATGAAAACCATCAGATATAGCTATTTCGATTATTACGCATGCAGCCAACATTTCTGTAGGTGTGTCCAATAGAATAATAAACCCATGTGACAAGGACTTTGCAGCGTTTTTCGTTTGTCTCGTGTTAAATTATCATTACTTTGGATCATTAGCCTCGGTTAGTTGGAAGGGGATAGAATCGTTCGGGATGATTAAGTTTTCGCGAAATCATTTCCCCATCGGTCGCGTTCGGTTGAAAGTCACTAGGCTCCGTGGAGTATAATACCTCTCAGCTTGAGCTTCTGTTTGCAGTTTGCTTCTGCTTGCTACTGTTTGTTCGAATGCTACTTGAATCCTACTACTACTACTACTGCGAATAGGATTATCGAGGTCAGTTTTATCACAGTGATATAGGTGACATATAGTGATATAGCAGATGGGTTCTGTTAATTTCCTCGTTATCCAACTAACCCAGGGTGGATAGGGGGAATAATTGCCCTCGGAGGAAAATGGTGTTCTTACCTAGCCAGGTTTATTTTTCGGGTGGGTCAGATGAAAAGTTCCAGTCATGCAGCATGGCTATAAGAGCGAATTTCAAGAAATATTCGTGCTATTGTGTAAAAAGATGATATAGGGAGAAACCGAAGTTTAAATATGGAAAAATCTGAAATAATATTGGGATTTAACAAGTAGGTATGGTAGGTTGTTTAGCTGTCCCTCGTCGCTGTTGAAGAGTTTATTGGTTTAAATCCTTCTACGATTAGATATATTATGTTTAAATTTCTTCCTATTTGTTTTATTTTCATATTTCGTAATTCACACATTTAGGAAACCAATTATAGGTAAATATTACTCATTGATTTATGGAGGCTGAAGAAAATAGGTAGTTGCTCGTAGAAAAACTACGCGTGTGAAGTAGGTAAACAGCCAACCGTGGGCGTTGCAAGGGAGCGACTAGGAATACTCCGAAGATAGGTTTTTACGCATCGTCCACTCAACCTCTTGCTTAGCTGTGCCCCAAGGCGTGTAGAGACAGGTCTCACTACACGCAGTGGCTGTGCCCCCAGTTTAATAAATAATAACGGGTAAGTGTCAGTTTTATACAGGTATTTCAATACCTATTATATTTACATCAGTTTAAATTAACTCAACTTACCTACTACAACTATCAATAAAACTATCTTGTATCGGAAATCTAGGATGGTGTGCAACGGATCGGTAATTTGATCAACTGCCTCATTACAACTTTTCGTGGACTTATAATATATTAAACTTTTTCGAAAATACTTTCATTATTGAAATAGTCCCAGGCTTTCTGTATAATCACCATTCCTTACTACATTTCGTAAAATTATATCATTTTTTTCGTGATTTAAGCATTTCCCCTCCGATTTTTGACCCTTATAGAGTCAAATTTGACCCACTCTTTTTCGAGAAATTTTTTTATAATGGAAATAGTCCCTCTGTCTGTCGTGAATCCATCCCACACAACTTCAGGGGAATTACTATTGATTTTAGCCCTTAATACCAATTTTTCACTCCCAAAAAAATCCAAATTTGACCCCTGTTCTGTATGAAAAACAACTGAAATGGTATTTTCCTGTCTCTACTCACTGCTCCATACCACTTTCAGTGATTTTGTGTTCACGATTTTAGACGTTTTAACAGATTTTTGACCCCTAAAAACTCAAATTTGACCTCCTTAGAATTTTTGTAAATTGCTCATCTTTGAGCTCATCATTAGTTAGGTACTTTCATTTTACACACACCGAGCAAGCATTGTCCCAAAAAATCCATACAGCACTAAACGGAAAATGTCATCATTGATGATACTGAAGAACAAACATTATCTATTGAATTCAGCACAGGAGAAATTCCCATGAAAAATTACTTAATTGTGACTTTTTTGTTATTTTTTCCATCAGTTTGATGTTTTGCGAACTTTGAATAGCATTCCTGAAAAAACTGACATTTTTGGATTTGCGGCGTTTTGCCTTGGACGCAGTATAGTATAAGACCAGCCACAACTGGACACATAGGAATAGGTTACATTAGGAATTCGATTGAAATTTTTACTGATCTTTCACTAATTGAACTAGAGCTTGACGAATTCACGCATACCCTCCAAATATATATCAGCTCTTTCGGACCATTTCTTCTGGTGGTTATGAGCGCTTCAAAGAAAACACTGTGTACCTACGTCGGAAGTCAATGAAATTATATGGGTCAGATGGTTTCTCTTGTTTCTTTAGTTTATAATTTTTTTAAATCATGGCACAGATCATAAAATTCTATAAAAATATTTAGATAATAGCTGTAGTTTATTTACATAAAGCTGTTGCGAAGTATGTGATGCTACGAATAATGTGGGCACCCATACACCCCTACCTACACTACGATTTGACTGTTGGCCACAACGTGGAATCCGTGATTTCTAACTTTATTTACACGATTTAATTTACTTTATAGTTTTTTTACAGTTCACTTGACTATTTCGTGTGTTTTCTCAATTTTTTGTTGTTTTCATTTTCCGGGCGTTTGAGTGATTCTTTTTTGTTTCTTCCCTTTGTCTATTACAATATTTTCTGCTCTAACAAAAAATGTTCTCATCATCATAAAACTATCTAAATTTGGGTATTCGTCTTTAATTTTGTCTTTATCAGATTAGGAAACACTAGGGTTTTGATTGACGAAATTCGTCGTATATTTCGCCATTGTATTATTACATTTTTGTACGAGTATACGCACATACACAGCTACAGTGTCCTATGCACAATAAAATGATGATTATTATTATTATTATTATTTTCAGCATTTTCTTCTTGTAACTACATCATCCACAGCAACAGCCGGAGTGGAGTACTGGAAGCATTCGATCGACCTCCTTCCGATCATTTCGTCTGTCGGCTCTCATTTTCCTTCTAAGAGAAGCAGGTTTAGCTGAATTCCAGCATTATTATTTGGTATTCTCAAATGTGGAGCGGCATTTTGTTGGAGACTGAACTGTGCAGGGACACTGAATAATTCAACTTTCCAAATCTCGCTCATAATCCGACTCATCTAAATCAAAAGAACACACCCGCAACGTACTCACGCAAAACGAGTCGGCCCGTTTACAAGCGTTTATCTACTTGGATCTTGCATCTTTATCTTTCGATAATTATAGATGAAATCGGTAAACCAATTTATTTTTATGTCTCCCGTGAGTGGAACAACCCGCAATCGCACAACACACCCTTTTTGAAACCAGATCACTGACCAAGCAAGCAATAACTATCGTAAGGGATGCACTAGATATAGGTGGTCACCGGTCATCCACGTCGCGACCCCTATCTTGTGTCAAATGGCCGTGAAATGGCAGACGCTAGGGAAATATTTCAAAAATTGGCCGGCTGCGATACGATTCAAATCATTTTATTTTATATAGGTACCTACACCAAAGCACAATTTTCTTGGCACCCCCAAAGGCCATTGGCCATTGACCAACAACAACCAGCTACTCATCATCAAGGAGCAGTCATCCCATACATGTCCGACCCTATCTAGGGTCGAAAAATAAAACAATTATTGGCATTTCCACTTAGAACCAGTAGGTTTTCAAATGGGAGGAAGAATGTTCCATTTTATTTCCTCGTTTTTAAACGGAGTTTGCGAATTTAATGAGGCCGGTAAACTATGGAGAAAATGGTTTTTATTCCAATTGTTCAGAAATAAAAGCCTTGGTTGGCATTGTGGCTGTGTCAGAGGGAATGTTTCAGCATGGCGATAAGGCTGTGAAGTTGGCTTCATAAAGCCAGGTCATTTCCATGAGGGGTGCCGCACAATCTCGCCCGCCGCTATCCTCTCACTCCCGTCTGTGTCTGTAAAATATGAATCTAGACATTCTCATGGGTCCTCCTAATTTAAAAACTGCGTCGAGGCAGTCAACCGCTCGCGTCAACCTTAGTGGTCAGGATTAGTGAAATAACAACATTTCCGACACAAACTAGTTATACAAAGAGAGTGTGGTGGCGCTTCTTCATAAATATATCTACCTGACCTTTTTTTGTGAAGAGAAGACATAGGTAGCTCCTCACAATGTGTATGGATAAGTTATCAATTTTGGGGTAGCCATTACCGGAGATAAATAAACCCTTGGACGGTTCGTAGATATTTAAAATATTGCACTGCGTATTAGGTATACGAAACCCCCCCCCCCCCCAAGTGTTTTCATAGGCGTTGGTTAATCGTTAGGTAGGTACCTAGTTCCTTAGGTAAATTTATAAATTCACTAGTGGTAGCAATGGCTGGCCCTCTACTCCCTTCTATCTTCCCTTCTTCTACTATTCAGTTCAATAATTTTTTACTTCGTATGTTCACGTCCGAACCGCTTAACCACTATTCTGGCTTCTTCGACGTTCATCTTCTAAGCTATTTTTTGCCTTTTAATCGGCGCCCCTAGCTGTGACTTACGAGGAAGTTGCACCCGCGTTGTCGGCTCTTCGCGAATCAACCCTTCACCTAGGGTACCCGAAATTTCACTACAATTTCAAGGAGCAAACGAGCCAGAGCCCTGGTCAACACCCAAAGCGGGGCGTCACGGCCCCTTTCCCAACGGAGTCCCTTTCCTTTCGTTCCACCACCTTTTCCATTGTTTCCCCATTATTTTGCCACTGTACCTTTTAACTACGCAATTATAACATTACGGGTTCCTCCCCACCAAATTAGTCCTTTTTCGAGCCACAATAAAATGATTAAATTTAATTCATTAACATCTGGGTTTTCCTAGTTTCCTGAAATCGCTTTTTTTTGACAAGGTCAATCCATTAGACGGTCAGATCCAGTTACCCACTTTCTTTTAATTTCAGTTCGAAGCACATGTGTTGACATACCTACACTAACTTGTTGACCTGTTGAACTTTCCTGTTCCTGTCTCGTATCAATTGTTGTAAGTTATTGTCGAATCTTTGCCTCGCGTTCATTACTCGTTAGTACCCACTTTTCCGTTTGTGCATATCATTTTCGGTACCTAACTCGCAATGCCCGCGACAGCTGAACAACAGTTGAAACTGTTGCAGAAACAACGAGAACGACTGTGGCTTCAGCTTCAGTATGCTCACGATCTCATTGAATGTTTGCCGGAGAAAAAATCGGAATTTCTTCTCAGATGTCCTCATATCGAAACTTGTGCGAAAAAATGGATACACTTCTCGATCAAATTGATGATTTAACTATTTCCAACCCACCTCTTAGTGATGATAAGACACGGTTAGTCAAGGTTAGTTTCGATTCTGTGTATTTTTTGTATTGAACATTATGAAAAACATAAAACACCTGTCAAGGAACCGCTTCGTCTGCCAGAAAGCCCACGCGTCACACTTCTGAAACTTCAGATTCCTGTGTTCAACGGTGAGTTAATTCCCCTACATTCATTTCTTTATTCGATACACTTGTACACAACGTCAGATTCTATTCTGATATAGAAAAATTCAATATTTTGAAAACCTTTTTGAAAGATGAAGCATTTGCCCTCGTGGACACCGTGTCATTTTACGCAGATAATTATGCTGTTGCCTACAAGAAATTGACAGATCGATAGTCAGTCATAATTTTGATACAATTTTGGATTTACAGCAACACACTTCCGATAACCCTGTGAAGTTGAAGGAGTTATTCAAAACTATTCATGTAAATTTTGAACCCATTAAAATATTGAATTTGCAAGATTTACCAGGACATTTATTTTTTCAAGTCACTTTTCGACTTTTGGATATCAAAACTCAAAGGGCTTTTGAAGAATATTTCAATAGTGACAGTTTATTAACATGACCCCTGCACAGCGATTGTCCATTATTAAATCGTTAAAACGGTGTGAGATGTGTTTCTATTTTCAACCCAATAATCCATTTAACTCTCAAGGTGTTTGTAAGTGGTGTGCACTCGATAGCAATAATGCAACTCGAAGTCATTGCCTCCTATCAGTATTCAGAATATTCCTGCGGCTCCGCCGGCGCATTCTACTAGTTTTGAAAATAATTCCACTTCCCAATCCATGTCGTGCAGAATTGAGTCCAACCTTCCAGAAAATAGTGTAATTCTCGCCACCGCTCGTGTGCATGTGAACACTTGTCTGGTCAGTGGTAAGAACCTGAAAATCGATTCGTCCGGTTACAGAAAAGTTTTGTTCGAGATCGAGCTTATTTTAGGAAGTATCGAGGCAATCTGCATGACTAACTGAACAAGGGGCATAAGGAGCTAGCTCGAACGGGCTCCTCATATAGCTAAGACTCATCATGGAGACTGAAAGATCCGTCAACGTCTCCTCTACGTGTAGTTTTCAGTCCTTCTGAACACTCTGTGACTTCTTAGTCTTCTTCTTGTCTTAATGATTTCCTGTGTACGGGACCCAAATTACAATCCAACATCGGAAATGTTGCCTTATCGTTCCGTATGCTAACTGTGGCTCTTACTTGCAACGTTCACGCCATGTACAGAGCAATTTCGTTATCCGAAAATGATCAACAATATCAACACTTTTTGTTTCGATTTTCTCCGGACGATCCTGCACGTGAATGGGAGTTGACCACTGTAACTTTTGGCGTGACATCGAGTCCTTTCATCACTCAACGTGTCTTACTACAGTTGGCGCAGGGCGAGGGTGACAAGTACCCGTTTGGTGCCGCTACACTCACTAGTTCGTGTTACGTCGACAGCATTGTCTGTTCAGTTAAACGAGTTGATCAGGCACTTCATCTCCACGAAGAACTTCATCAATTGCAACCAGCCGGTGGATTCAACCTGCGTAAATGTGCCTCTTCTCAGTCTGACGTCATTTGTCGTATTTACGTTGACGTGAGAGAAAAGAAACCCGTCCTGTTAGGAATACCGAAACTATCCGGGTTCTTGGCTTCGAGTGGAATCCCGAATCGGATTGCTGCAGTTATTCTGGTGATGTTCCTGACTATACACCCTCTAAACGTCACATTTTATCACAAACTGCTCGCATCTATGACGCTAATGGTTATATAGCTCCAGTTGTACTTGTCGTGAAACGTCTTCTTCAAGAAATTTGTTTAGCTGGACTCCAGTGGGACGATCTATTGCCTCCTGACTTATTAGATCGATGGACGGAACTCCAGTCAAGACTTCCATGCCCGTTGAAGTTGAGAATTCCCCGTCATACCACAGGAAAATTCCCATGGCATTCAGCTCAAATTGTTGGTTTTTGGAGATGCCTCACAGTCAGGTATGAGTGGTGTTGTATATGTCAGAATTGTTCAGTCTGATGGTGCTATACTTTGTAACCTTCTCAGAGCCGAAACGAAGGTTGCACCAGTGAAAACTCTGAGCATTCCCAGGCTTGAACTGTGTGGTGTCTGCTTCTGTCTCGTTTACTCCTTTTCACGGACTCTACTACCACACTATGTTGGATCAAGAGACTAAGCTATAAGCTAGCCCATTTATAGGCAACCTAGTCGTAGAAATCGGCAAAAATTCACAACTTTCTTTCCTACATCTTCCTACATCTTCCTACATATTCCTACATCTTTGAATCCTGCCGACGCTGGAAGTCGAAGTTTATTTGCCGAAAAACTGCTGGATGATTCCTTATGGTGGCACGGACCAGAGTTCTTATTGACTGATGTATCTGTGTGGCCGTCTCGAGAATTTCCCGAGCCAGACCTACTACATGAACTCCGCTGTTTTCATGCCGTCGTTAAACCTCCTGAGTCCTGAATTCTAGGTATGATCGGCAGTTGCTGCTCGCTTCTTAAGGTTCAACGTGTGGTTTTTTATGTACACCGTTTTACCAAGAATTGGTAAAATCGTATTAAAGGGCCTGTGACGGCTTCTGAATTTCACCGAGCTCTTCTCTGCGTTATACGAGTCACCCAGCAACACCTCATGTCTCATTAAATCCATGATCTTCAGCAAGAAAAGAAGTGTTCTCGTCAGTATCGTCCTTCAACACCTTCAACCTCAAAACATCCATACCTGATTCCCAATAAATCTCCATTGGCTATTCTCATCTATGATCATTACCGTATCTTACCTTTCCTTGGTGGTCCAAGCATTAATTCGACTTTCATTTTGGATTCCCTCGTTGCGCCAGTTGATCAGATCCCGTCACCTCAAATGCACTGTCTGCTTCAAATTCAAAGCTGAATCCTCGTAACCGAAAATGTTTGATGTTCCTGCTATTTGTTTCCGTCAAGATCGATGTTTCATCAACGCAGCCGTTGACTTTGCTGGCCCAGTGATAATGAAAGTGTCAAAACGCCGTAATAGTCGCGTGTCTAAAGCGTACATTGCACTTCTTGTATGTTTGGCCACCAAAGCAATGCATCTCGAGCTTGTCTCATCGCTTGATACCGACTCTTGTTTAGCAGCACTTGACCGTTTTATTACCAGATGTGGTTTGCCTTCAACAATCTATTCTGATCATCGCCGCAACTTTGTGGGTAGTTCGAATTACTTGAAGGAGCTAAGTCGCAACCTCCTTGATTCTGGCGACAAAATAATCGAACACTTGGAACAGAAAGGTGTTTCTTGGAAAATTTCTCCACCGTATGGCCCAAATTTCAACGGAATGGCGGAGTCTCATAGCAAGATTACGAAGTACATACCATGTAAACCGAGTTATGGGAATAAGCCTTACACCTTCGAAGAACATAACGCTTCTTACTCCTATCGAGTCGATTTTGAACTCCAGACCTCTTTGTGCGTTATCTATGTCTACAGATGACGTCTTTAATTGTCTAACCCCCGGTCATTTCTTGGCTGGTCATCTTCTTGCGCGACCGGATGAAGATCTTTTCACCGAACCCGTACCTAGATTATCTGTTGGCATTGTGAGCCATACTCTCCAAAGCTTCTGGCCGTTGTGGAAGAAACAATTCCTCCTTACAATGATCATCCCAACAAGTGGACATCTTCATCTCCAAATCTAGCTGAAAACAATTTGGTACTGATCTATGATACCAGATCGTACCACTGGGCCACTGTCTTGGCCACTGGGGAGGGTTGCTGAAGTTTGCCCGGGAGACGAAGGTATCGTTCGCCTGGCAAAGATTCGAACATCCTCCGGCGTGCGTACACGCCCACTCAACAATCTGGTCGTACTCTCGCGTTACTAGTAGTTAGTATCGCTTTTCTGAAGTAAATTTTCTATTTATTCTAGGTATTTTTTCATAATTACTTTAAATCTTGAATATTCCAGGTACTGTTTATTTTACCCTTTATCTTTACTTGCCGATTATTCAAAATTATTCAATTTTGGGTGGGGGGTATGGTTATAATCATTAGGTACCTACCTATTTACTCAGGTAAATTTATAATATCAGTAGTGGTAGCAGCGGCTGGCCCTCTACTCCCTTCTTCCATCCTTCGTTATGAGGGACTACGAGTGTTTTCAATTCGAACAGAGGACAAACAACAATACAGTTTCTTCCTAGTTGAAAATAAAACAGTGAACTGAGTTCTGGAGTGTTGGATTTTCGGTTGCCTCCAGACCAAAATGAGAAAATCACCCACCCACACATTACTCTGAGATTATTGTCAGTGCAACTGTTTCTTTATGAATACCTATTGCATCACGCAATTTTCTGAATGTGCCTCGGCCTAAACGCATAACCTGTAGAATAGATAATGAAGATATTTGAATTTATGAGAATTTGAAAATGTGTATGACCCCCATGTTCATATTCCTATAATCGCTTCGTAATATAAAACGCTGCCATGTCCTTGTCACATGGATTTATTATTCTTTTGGACATACCTACAGAAATGTTCCTTTCATTTGCGATAATTGAAATAGCTGTTTTTGGTATTTTCCACAAATTTTGGCCGCCAAAAACAGGAATTAGGCTCCTTTTGTTGGCAAATTATCTGACCATTGATCCATTTAATGCCATTTAATTGTCTTGATTCATCTGTTGGTACTACTTCTAGTGTTATTATACAAATTTATGGTGATTTCAGACAATTTCCCAAGTTTTTGGCTAATAAAAAAATGAATTTTGGGAACTGAACCTTCGTTGCAACTATTCGTTCACTATTTGGTCAAAATCAACTTCATATTCGGTCTTCTCGCTCTAAAAAACGTGGAAAACGGTACCTTACAGCTCATTTCGCTAAAACCTAAAAAAAAAAACACCTGGAACGTCCTATTTTTGCACACATTTTCCCGCCCATTTTCCAATCGGGCTGCCGAGCTTCATAGCACCACTAGGACCCAAATGTGTTCCCAAATGGGGACCGAAACTGTGTGCGGAAGAACGAGGATTTTAGACCAAAATTTAAAATTTAACGTAACTTTCTGGAACTTCGTTAGAACCTCTATTTTCCACTCTTTGGTCAGACTCGACGTCATATTCTACCTCCTTGCCCCAAGAAAAATGGAAAACGATACCTCACAAGCTCATGTTACTATAATACCAAAAATCCCTATTTTTGCACCCACTTTTAACCCATAACACCCCTGGGAATATTCCGATCGGGCTGCAAAGTGTCGAGACACAACTAGGGCCCAAATGGAGCCTGTGTGCGAAAGAACAAATTTTTGAGATCGAAAATAAAGTAGATATGGATAATACGGTGTACGGCAGACGGACATTGCATTTTTGGAATCCACGCACCTTGAAACGTAAAAGAAACAATTTTAAGGGTGTGTTATAAAAATTGTTTGCTGAGCGAATAAGTTGGTGTATTACTCACAGAATAATAAACCAAGAAGGAGTCAAAGGGGTAGGGTACTGTAGTGAGCGGATTTAGTAATATGTAGTCCTATCAAAGAATATGCCAATCTAGGTATCTACTTGCGTGATTATCATGTGATGAGGATAGACGCCAAAACAGTTCCTTGTATACAGAAAAATAATGAACTGTTACGGCGCTCATCTCCTTTACTAACATGGGAAATTGTTTGGTTGACCGTTATTAGAAGAAGCATAGAAAGAATTAGTTAGGAGCTGTATGTACATCCGTGTTAATTTTGTGCATTAGGGTTTATTTATTTAACCAATTCCAATGAACTGTTACGGCGTTGATCACCTTTACGAACATGGGGAATTGTTTGGAGGGCCATTATTAGAAGACGCGTAGAAATATTTAAGGAGCCTTTTTATGATACATGTACATATTTGTGAAGTTTGTGCATTAAGATTTATTTATTTAATGATTTCCGTAGCTTAAGTGGAAAGTAAGTGAAAAGTGATAGCGCGTCAATGTGTGACATGAAATTGACTGGTCCAGCGAATATCTTGGGTATGATAGTCAAGATATTCCAATTTTAAGGCCAGCGCAATGCATGAAACGGGAAAACTCTCCTCCCATCATCTCCACCGATAAAAACGTTCGTCGCATCTATTCCAGATCACAGACGTTTTTCCGCGCAGTCCATTGACAAATCGGCTGTATGATGGGACAGCATACGAGATTGTTTAAAACGTTTGACGGGCATAGGGGGAAACCGTTGGGTTTTCGTGAAACGGATGATTCAAAGGGGGTTGGGCTTGCGCAGTACTGCTTACGACAGACTTGGTGAGCCCCAACGAACCATTGGAGTGTTGGTTGTTGCTAGGATCAAACCGTTGGCCAGTCTCACAGTTCGGGAACGTGTTGTGTTGGAATTGTATGCCACCTTCAATAACCAAATCTATAATAAATATTACACGAAAAATATTGAATTTTGTATGTGGTCAATACAAAATTAACGCAAAATAAAAAAGCCCGCCTCGTCCATAGTCGATGAGCAAATGACGTAGGAATTTTGACTGTACCGGGCATGCTCAGTCTGAAGGACTTCTAACAAACCCTTTGTTTCATAGGTAAGTCTATTAGTGCTTGGTAGCAGTTATGTATGAATATGAAAGTCTGGTCTACGGAAAAAAAAATGACAAAACCGCTTCTGATTCTATCGACGAGCCCTCCCTCTCCTCCAGCCGTACACCCCATTTCCCATCGACCACACAACCCATCTAGTATATTCAGACCCTTCTCCCCGCCCTATTGATCTCCATCGATTTTTCACCAGCCATCGAGTCCACTGAAAAATCATTTTATTCCTCCTTTTTCCTTTTGACGCTGTCTAGGGTGCCTCCAAATACCAATCCTACCAGCCAGGTCTGGCATCGGTAACCTAATGTAGCCTTCTCCCTCTCACGAGAAACCCCAGTGATGCACTCATTAGTGCTCTCAATTTCTCTCTCTGCTCCCTCCACCACCCTCAATTTCATATGAAACAAATGCACGCGCTTTCAATCCCTACCGCATACAACGCTTGCAATCATTCTGTCTAGAATTTAACCCATCTCAATGCCAATAGTTATTTCAAAAAATTCACATCGACCGAAAACAAAGTATAATTTCGTTCGGTCGATGAACTAGAAAGAGCTTTAGCTATTTTCCCAAATTCTTCACAGTAACTTTACACTTTATTCTTTCTTTTCTTATTAATTCTCTGCTCATCAGCTATAATTATTTGTCAGAAAAAATTGCAATAATACCTACTACCTACATGTGCATCCGGTCGGCGGTTGAGTATAATTGCATTCAGTAGGTATAGGTGATGTACTTATTCTAAATTGGTCAAGTTCTTTCAGAAAGCCTGGGCACTCATAAGTTTTAAATTTTTAGAAAAATGGGCCTGCACTCATTAGTTGTTCTATGCGTGAAATTGATTTTACTGTGGATGCAATAATGATCGGGTTTCAACAGAATTCAGGTTTAGACACCATGAATCACAAAATATATGTATTCACATTGTATGCATCCGTCTAAGGCGTGTATCTCAAGACAGGTTATCGGTGACGCACTCAAATACCGGTGACCCGAATTTCCACAGATACCGCATATATTATGGGTTCAACCAGTCCAACATCAAAGAGAGGGGTAGGTCAGGTTTTCTAATTTATTGGGGAAACGTCAAAGTGTGATAGGGGTTTTAGTTGTGTAAGGGGGGTTAGGTTAAGGGTTATTAAAAAAAAATCGCACATTACATTAATTAGTTGATTCGTATAAACTGGACCGCTTATTTATAATTATGTGGGCAGTAATTTTATGATTTTTCAAGATCCAATTTGAATCTAAGTTGATTATTGCCTTTCAGGCAAAAGTCAGCAATAAACTTTGGTAACTAAATATACAAATGGTTTGCTGATTATAGAGCAATTCCGTTTCAAAAAGCTCATGGAACAGTGCGGCACCCAGTGCGTCACATCTCGCCTAAATAATTCCCCAATATGGGGTTGTGACGTCATGTGGACAGCCCACCCCATCCTCGCTTTAACCTTCAAAGTTATATAGCCCTAAAAATGTTGATTCCAATAGTTGTTGGCTTCACTGGTCTCAGTATGATTGGACTGAATAGCGAGGTTCGATCAGTTACTTGAATAAAATTTTCGACGTTTTCTCGAAAATCATGTACTGACGACTATATGCCTGTTTATGTTACAATATTCCAAACTTAATTAATGAATTTTACAAGTGACTTCCAACAAAAATGTCCATCATAACCATTTTCTTAAAAGTCCTAATGGGGTATGTGCACGGGTCACGAAAGCGGTTTATATATTTTTTTAATGAAACTGGATTCCATTCTGAGAACTTTGTCACCAACCCCATTGTCGTAGTTCTTTTTCTATGATTTTTCAAAGTTTCAACCAACTCTGACCACTGATTCTAACGTCACAGTGGGCAGGGAGGTCCCGCCCAGGCAAGAGGCGTGCAGTGACGTCAGCATTGGTGGAAACTTTGGAAAATCATAGGCAAAGAACTACTAGTCGTAGGAAAGTGCAGTTGGTATCAAAATTCTCAGAATAGAATATACTTACTTTCACAAGAAAAAAAAAAATACTTGCACGTACCCCATTGACTTATTTTTATCGACGAGTATTTTGACAATTACCTACATTATTGATTCACCATCTAAGGTAAGTGGATGATGAAGCACTGGAATCGACAGAAAAAAATTTTACATAATTAATTCCCTGCCTCCCCCCAAATAATAATGTAATTAATTAATTCCCTGATTTTAACCGGGAGGCAAAGATGTCCAGCCGTTCGTTCTCCATCTTCCTCGTTTCCATGTCATCATATAAGACCATCTAGAAAATAACCCCTTGACCCCTAAAATTTTGATACAGAACGGATCTTTAGAATAAAAGTGAACCTAAAAACAAGAATTTGCGCTAACACAGACCATCCATTCATCGTTTCATTTGAAACTGAAGTTCGCGGGGGGACAAAGGTAAATCTGCAGACTGACATGGAACCAAAGGTGAACATGAACAAGTCTGAAACGCGAAATGTGAGTTAAGGCTATTGCGATACAAAGGTTTCTCTCCCCTTAAAAGTGATCAAAATGTTTTCGGCTGCAGAGGTGAACTCGGAAGCAATAGGTTTTGTTCTGTTCAAAATTTACTTGAGTTCAGGATACGACAAAATTAAAATTCAGCATCTACTTGGTTGGAAATTTAATGTTTCAACCACTATACACATTAAGGTTTCTCGTCTAAGTAAACGTTAAATTACCATTCTCATTTCAAAACTGTCAGTGAAAGCCTTTTTGAGGGCAGCATGCTGTTTCACCACTATATGAAAAACCAGAACTTTAAAAGAAGGACGAGACGAATATATAAAATGACAAGACTAATGTAAAACATAAACAACGGACCTATTTTATCTGATTCGCATCATCCTCACATTTCCCGTAATGCCCCACTGACATCGTTATCCTGATAAGAACGGATAATGGGGCTTGTAAATCATTTTGGGAGCTGGGGCAATAAACTCTTATGTGTTATGCACGACGCATCTTATTTCAAATGCTAATAACGACAAACGGTGAGGAGGATGTGGGACGAAAGAGAGCTATATAAAAGTAGGATCCGATGTAATCGTTGAGCGGTTTTCGATGCCATCTAACTATTACGAATTTAGATCAGCTGATCTGGACTTATCGATTGGTATGAATCCAGGCGATTGAAATGACTGCCACTGTAATGACCACGCCGTGGGCTACACCGCGTAGTTGAGTTAATGTAAACTGATATCATGGAAACAGTATGGCGTATAATACGATTTGTGTTGTATCACCTTGAGCATCTTAAAAATCGATTGATCAGAATCGAGGAAATGGGGTAGGTATGCGCATGGATCACTAAAGAAGTTTATATTATTTTTTAAAATGAAACTTAGATTAGATTATGAGAACGTTGACACCAACCGCACTATCCTACGATAAATTTTTCTTTTTCTACAATTATTCATAGTTCTGACGTCACAGTGGGCAGGGGGGCCCGTTCAGCGGCGAGAGGGATGCAATGACATCAGAACTTCCGAAAATTTCAAAAATCGTATAATAAGAACTACTTATCGTAGGAAAATGCGATTGGTGTCAAAATCCTCAGGGTGGAATCTACTTTCATTCTAAAAAATGAAATAAATACGTGCGAATACCTGAATTTTATTGACATAATCATAGGGGATAGATCATAATCTCATCCTATCCTTTGGGCTGCCGAGAACTACGCGTCAGAATGTTGCCGGCCTAATGCGCATTCTTCTGGAGGAGCTATTTCCTGGAGACGACAACGGTTGAGGCTTTTCCGTCTTCTCCTCTTTACGGATGAAACACGGCCATACCTGCCTTTTCTTAGCTTCTGTTGATGGAGTAAAATGTACTGTACAAAAACCCTGGATAATTGTAGTAGATAGTAGGGAACAGGCTCACTGACGGGATCATGGGTTTTTCATGTAAGCTCCGCTCCGGGCCATTCATGGATTGCAGAAGACTCAAAAGGTTTTTCTTGATGCTTACGACCTAATACCCATCTACTTCGTGAATCTCTACCAAGAAATTCAAGATCACCTTCACTCCATGGACACTAAAAGGATGTTGGAACAGGAACTCCATTAAAAAACGTTTGCCAAGTTGGGTGGGCAGTATAGCTTACTCACTTATTGCTCACTTATTGTAACATGGTCGTATAGAATCAGTACCTATGCATCAAACAGTTAAACATTTTTTCAACATTTCATGTTCGTGCATGCGCAGACGAAAGTTACCTACATGACTATTTCAATGATTTGGTACGGGACCATCTGTTCCCTGAAAATTGCTGCTCTCTACCACTATTTTTCGCGTAGTTAGAAGTATTACTAGGAAATGGTCAACATATCATGTTCGCGCATGCGCTGACAAAATTTACAGTACGATTCCAGTGAAATTCATATGGAACTATCAAAGTATCATTCCTGATCGACCATCCAAGTTTGTCAACGATATTTAAGGTAGTTATGGGCGTTTCAAGTATTTTACGGTTGCGCATGCGCAGACGAAAATTATAGTACTGTTTAAATGATTTTGGTATGGGACCATCTGTGACCCAACCCGCACCAGCCCCCCAAATTGCAGCCCATTTCAACCATTATTTCGGATAGTTGTTATGGACGTTAGAAGGAATTGACCACAGACAGACAGACGGAACCAAAAATGTTCCCTGATGTCTGAAACGCAAAAATGGTACCTAGTGGAAATTTTCATTTTGGAGGACTACATTTTTTTTAAACTCAATCATGAGTTCAAGGCTTCCCTATCTTCCGGTAGTGAGGAAGAAAAAAATCCTGAGAATTTTGAGGGGTCTTTTTTCCTGGGTGGATTCCAAAGTAAAGTAAAAGTAAAGCAACAGCCATCTCAGACTGGGGCTTTTCGTCCGACTGCCCTACCAGCGTCGCGGGCGTATTCAGCTGTCCTTCAATGGGAGGATCGGAATTTGATCTGAGATCATTTCGCTCTTGGCTACTCATTGCCTCACCCCGTCGAGTGGCGAGGGGTTCGCCTTACAGCTACATGGGTCATACTTGGACGTGTCACCACGCGTCACGGCAGTCACCCATCCAAGTACTAACAACGCTGTAAGTATCTTAATTTCGGTGATCTCACGGGAACCGGTTCATCCCACCTGGTAAGGCCGTTGGGCTGGATTCCAAAGGTAGGCACAAATAAAACACAGTTAAACTTGCTAAGTAGTGAATGAATAAATAAATAAAACACTATTAAGATATGCCAGCGAATTTCCATATTTTACGACAGTCAAATGTCACCTTCTATTAAATGTCCCCAAAATCTCCCAGGTACCTAAATTTCTAAATCAAGTACCGTTGTCGAGACTCGATATTATTTAGATTACGTGACCGCAATTCCTCACTTTAAAAGTAGGAAGGTCCAGCTCATCAAGTACCTACATCAGCTCTTGAGTCTAATTGTTATTGCTATTAGTCTGTTCCTCTGCCTTGTAATCAGGGTGAGGTACACTGCAATCGATATTTCCCCAATCCACTATTCCTGTAATCAAAATGCTAGCCATAATTACGGAGTCGGCGGCCTTGCGGTAGTTAGTATCCTGTGTAATTAAATTGCTATAATCGCCTACAACCACTCGTTGACTGCACTGAAAACAACCAGCGTTAATCGTATCTAGTACTATATACGTCCTTGGCAACACACATGCCTCTCAATGCAACTAATATAGTTATTACAATAAATAATTATCCATGAATTTCATGCATGTGCTTTGGCTGTTACGTTAATATGGGATAATTTACAACAGCGGATAGAAAACCGTCTCGTGTCAAAACCCTCAGAACCCAGGTAATAGCGAAAACGTGAACGTTTTCAAAAAGTAAATAGCACTTTAGATTTAACACCGGTCTTAAAAGGGTTAAAGTTTAAGTACAGCATGATGAGGAGGAAAAAAAATTAAAGTGCCTAACTGAGCATCATCATGATATGAGAATTCCAAAGTTGGTGTTTTTCATGGTACTTCTGGAAATTTTTAGCGATTTGAAAAACCAAAAAACTCGAATATGACCCATTTTTATAAGAAGACATATTTTCGACTATTGAACTACCTACCGTTTTATGTCTAGATTCACCATTCTATACCACTTTTGTTCAATTTATATAATTGTTCCGTGTTTTTTCGCCATAGTTGCCGATTTCTAGCCGTCTTGATCTGAGAAAAAATGCTTTTGACAGTTAACTACCTATGTATGTTTAACTATACGTATGTTTTTATGTCTGGAGCCTCCATTCCATGCCAAGTTTAGTGATGAATTTATGTTTATTAATTTTTTTGTGGTTTTTATCACGTTTTTACGGGTTCTAAGTGATTTTTACAAAACAAAACTCTAAATTTACTTCATAAAAAAATTCATTTAAAAAAATCGTCTTGAAAAACCCCATCTTTGAACTCGTCCTTTTGTTTGACATTAAAAACATTCTTACAAAGTTTGAATAGGTATTTTGTAGCCAAGGTAAAATATCGTTTGGAGTGAGACAAATATTTAATAAAATACCTATATTTGCTGTTACTGTTGTAAACAGGGCACCAGCCCGTGTCATAATAAATAAATAGATAAATAAATAAATACTTAATATATAACAAATATATTTATATTCATTAGTAAGTATATCAGGTTCTTGAGTGTCGACCTTATATTGATACATATATTTATATATTTTAAAATCTATGAATGGATTCAGGCCGGTCCTCCACTGAAAGCGATACCACGCGATCAGCGATGAGGCGATGAGAGGCGACTTTGAGGAAGCGACGCGAGGGGACTGGGTTCCTCCATTAGAGGCGACTAAACACGCGTAGTCTAGCAGGGCAGTTCCGAGGAAATGTAGTGCGGGATTGTGGTGGTGGTGAAAGGCCGAGGGGATGGGGAGCTGAGGTCGCTTGAAAACGCGACCAATTCCATCCAGAAACGGGATCCGTCGCTCGTCGCTTGGTATCGCCCAAAGACCGTCGGTGTCGCTCGTATACGCGTGTAGTCCCCTAATGTACTTTACCACAGTGGGATCAGTCGCCCGTGTACGGGCGAATTCACGTATTCGCTTGGTCACTCGGTATCGCTTCCAGTGGAGAACGGCCTAAGAATGCCCTGAAACGAATTTGTACAAAGAACGAAGAAGATGAAGTGCTAAACACTTTGGACCCATTGCAATAGCGTACTTATTGCTTCCGAGTCTGCGAAGCAGCGGAAGCCTTGTGTTCACTTTCGTGAGCCAACAAATTTTTGTCATCAGAAATCAAAATTTCCACTTGCATTTTGCGTTTCAAAGCCTACTGAACAAATTTGGTTCCGTGTCTGTCGGTCTGTGGGTCTGTGAGTCTGTGAGTCTGTGAGTGTGAGTCTGTCCGCATTTCCTTGTTACAGCCATAACTTCCACGATTTTGAATTGATTCAGCTCAAATTTTGAGAGATGATGCGGATAAGGCCCCTTGAGGTCCCATACAAATTTCAACATGATTGATCCAGCGGTACGCCCTGCGCATGCGCTAACGTTAAATTCAACAAACACGCATAACTTTCACAATTTTGATTCAATTTCGCTCAAATTTTCAAGGGTTGTTTGGACAAGGCCTAGTGAGTTCCAGTATGAATTTCAGCATGATCGGACTCTCGGTGCGCTCTGCGCATGCGCTGGCGTGAAATAGATTCAATTTCCTTGTTACAGCCGTAGTAACCAAAGATTTCACCCAATTTCAATGCAATTCTCAGGGATTAAGCGGGTAGGGCCCATTGAGGTCCCATATGAATTTCAACATGATAGAGCCAGCGGTTCGCCCTGCGCATGCGCTAACGTGAAATTCTTCAAACACGCATAACTTTCGCAATTATGTATAATGGACGTAATGTTATGTAATATGTATATTTCATGTAATGTTATGTAATGTTATGTTTATTTTATTTATTTATTTATTTATTTATTTATTTATGTTGTATTTACATGAAATGGACAATTTGCTCTAAAGCATAGCTTACTAACACAACATTATTATGAGACATAGGCAACTGCCTGTATCGTCTCATAAGGGTTGTCGAGCCACATAAAAATTAAATATAACATAAAACACAAATTATTTCTTCTCTACATACTCAATTGAAATAAATAACAAACTACAATACCAATGCTCCATAATTGACAACTTAATTCCTACAAACAAACATTTTACCTTCTAACAAATTTATAATATCCATATAAATACTTTTAGCTACACATAAATACTATTAATGATGTTTTCTGCCTCTAAGTAACCAATCTTTAGGATCCATTCAAATATTTTTCTCTTATATACATTTCTACTACATACTAAGGGGCATTTCAGTTGAGGATCAATCATACGGTGAACTATGAAAATAATATAGTGAGGGCTTTTTGTCGTTAATGCCAATGTAGGCCTAGGGGGAATAACATTTCCTACCAGTCTATAACGCGTTGAGCGCTCATGCTGGTGGTTTACCTGTATTATATTTGGGTTCTTATGGAACATGAGCAATAGTGCTTTTAGAAATAGTTGGCGGGGAGCAAAAACTTTAAACTCCTGAAAAAGTTCCACACTCGGATAAATTCGGGGTTTTCTCATTATAATCTTAATAATATCCTTCTGGACAACATTGACCTTATCTAAATGCGTAGCATAAGTACCCCCCCACACAACAATGCCATATTGGATGATCGACTGCACCAATCCCATGTATATTAGTCGAAGTTTGTTAAGTCGAAAAACTTTCCTTGCATGAAAAAATATATAGAGTAACTTCCGCAGTTTCGAATATACAGAATCAATATGTTTTTTCCACTTAAGCTCCTCATCTATAATGACCCCCAGGTAACGATAGGAATCCACCCTCTGCAAGGGAAGACACTGGCAATCGGGTAAACCGCCGCACCCGTGACACATCAGACAATGATTCCCAATGTCCCTGCTTCCCTTCCCACTGCCCATAAGCATATATGCCCATAGGCATATGTTATGTAATGTAATGTTTTGTAATATGTATATTTCACGTTATGTAAAGTTATGTAATGTAATGTTATGTAATGCTATGTAATGTAATGTAATGTTATGTTATTTTGCTTCCGAGTCTGTTCTATTTTATAATGGGTCACTCTGATTGTGACGAGGAAGCTCCTGTGCCATCACCTTGGCAGTGTATTTATTCCCTGTTTGGAAATTCCCCAATGAAAATAAATTAATAGAAGGCACGATCGTCGAATCATATTACAGAATTTATGGCCAGTGTCAAGTGCTTCGGGATCGCCACCATAACCTGCATTTGATACTAGTAGGTACTAGGTACCCAAAAATATTTCAGCGCCAAAACATCATTGAGGTTCAGCCGAAAAACTGGTAGAAAGAGGCACGTGAGGTCAGAAATAGTAGGGCGCTGTAGGTCCCCCCCCCCCCCCAGACAAGGGTGGATGACGTAATTATTATTATTTTCAACACCCGTCATCAGAGAGCCCTCGTTATTGTGGCTGGCACTAGAAAGCTGGCGGACCCGGTTCATCTCGGTTTCGATTCTATCCTCAATTACGTCTTTGTAAAATACTGTGATTTCAGTGACTTCATTGCGGAAATGCGAAACAGCTCTTGAAATATTAAAACTCGGGGAATGGGAAACCTAAACTGCCCTAGATCAAATAAAAACGGAGTTATTGAAAAATAGTATATTTCCACTAATACACGAAAAACTCAAAAAACACTGTTATACCGGTTTCGGTGATCAAACCATCGTCAGTAACACACAATAACCCCGATAATATAATAATAATATAAATAATAATATATAAATAATATAAATATAAATAATAAATGATAATATATAAATAATATAAATATAAATAACAATAGTTATTGTGTGTTACTGACGATGGTTTGATCACCGAAACCGGTATAACAGTGTTTTTTGAGTTTTTCGTGTATTAGTGGAAATAGACTATTTTTCAATAACTCCGTTTTTCTTTGAAATGGGTTTCCACGATTTCGTCGCGAGTGATTTAGTTCGTGCCCTAGATCCACCAAGTTTCAATTAAATCAGAACATCTATATATATATATTTTACTACAGTTAGGTGGCCCCTTTACTGCAAAACCCAACACCCCCTTTACCGGTCCGATTTCGGAAAATTCGATAGCCACAGGTTTCAAGTTGGACATTATTACCCCAGTTTCATCCAATTCAGATTATTTTTGCGAACAGAGTGATCTAGAATTGAGATAATGGTGCCTATCGTCTTCAAAAGGCATTAGACGGAAGAGAAATATGAAATATCGTGATTTTAACTGTACAGCTGACAGGCAGGATTACGATTTGTATTTAAAAAAAATTATATTTCATATAATGGACAAAACTGTTGTCCACCGAATATACCTCTAGTGGGTACCCTGCTGCTTCTTGATTTTTATAAATGACCTCGCTTACCATTTTGAGGACCCTCGCAGTATTTTTATGTTCGCGGATCACTTACTAAATAATGGGTGGTGTCCAAGACGAGTTATATCGGGACCTGCTGAGTAAAAACTCAATTATTGAGAAATGGCGCTCTCTCCAGTTCCCTAATAATGGATAAGTCTAAAATCCAGGAGCTGCATTCTGGCCTGAATCGTCGTCTGGACCAATCTGTCCCTAAGCTTTCTTCAGTGGTCTACAGCAGGGGTCTCCAACCCTTTTTCATGGCGGGCCGAATTGAAATTTTCCCTCGATTGCGCGGGCCGAACATTATATATATATATATATATATATATATATATATATATATATATATATATATATATATATATATATATATATATATATATATATATATATATATATATATATATATATATATACACATCCTGGTATCATTGTGGCTACCACACACAGAAAAGTTGCATTTAAAGTGGCACCCGTGTGCATGCTGCATCCGTATAAGGGTGCCACTTTGAAACCCCTACGTAGTTTGGAGGTTAATAGAAGAAAAAAATTTAAACGCTTCGGAAGTGCTGCAGGTATCAATTATCAACAACTATCGATACACAGAAGGGGGTAAATCGATAAGAGGAGTCAGATATATTGATTTGAAAATTATCACATGGGTGCCACAAACATAGCAAGATGGATAACAATTATACGGCGATAGTTCCCGGTTCTTCCAAACGCAGCGCTGGTGCCAGTCGAGAATATACACAGTATATCATAAAATTGACGAAGACCTATCATTACGACCTCCGGAGATTTGGCAACACTGTTATCAGAGAATCAGTCGACCAGCCCAAGCCCCTCGTGGGATGTAGTGCCATGGGGGCTTGTCAGAAGAGCACTTTTGGAGTATCAACTCATTTAGCCCAGTCAAATTAGAAAAGAAAAAAGGTACCAGCGGGAAAAAAATCCTAAACATTTGAAATGTGGCATGCTTGTTGATTGGTACATCATACAACCGTGAAATATTGGCACTTCGTGCAGTTTTGGGCTTATAACATCCAAACGATGATTCTTACAGAAACTTTCACTCGAACAAAAATTAAAGAGCATTAAATTCTACTTAGAATGATTGTCTTAAACATCAAATTTGGTTCAGCCCGTTTGGTTGGAATTGACGGTCTAAACTCGGAAATTTTTTCCATTTTGACTGAAAAGTGTGTTTCACACGCCTGCAACTAAAAATGGGTATTCCAAATGAAAAATATCATATAACTAAAGTTGTACATCATTCAATTCTGCGTTCAAAGCACCCATATTTTTTATTAAAATTGCAATTTAAAATTTTCATTGATCTAAACTTTAATATTTCAATTAAATATTTTGAAGTCCATCTTTGGCATCGAACATGGTTGGAGGGGGGGGGGGGGGGGGGGGAGCCCCCTAAAAATTTTATGGTTACGTTTCAAGACATGTAGAATCCAAAAATATATGAACCAATAATTTCTGTCCGTCCGCAGTACGCTGCGCTGTTACCATAAACCAAAACTAATTAAATTTGGTTGGTAGGTTCCAGTTGTGGTCTTTTGGATCCGCGAAGCTCAGCGTTACCGGCGGCGGTCCGCTTTTGTTCAAATTCAGTAGATAGTTGGGTGGTGTTGTAGCTCCTAGGTCGTCCCCTGTGAATTTGGTGCTCTACAACTTTAGTTACCTATATAACACTTTTCATTTCGAATAATCGTTTTTGAGTTTAGGACAACTTTTGTCTGCCAAAAAACCTCAAAATTGTAGGACTTTTTCCAGTTTTTAGCTTACCTATCTATAAGATTTACCTGAACGGTCCATCTTACATGAATCATCTTAATGAAGTCCATCTTTGGCATCAAACATGAGGGAAAAGAAAAAAGTTTAGCCCCCTCAAAATTTGACGGTTTCGTTTCAAGAAACGTAGAATCCGAAAATAGATTAAACAATAATTTCTGCCCGTCCGCTGTACGCCGCGCCGTACCAGACACTTTTCTTTGTTACCACAAACCAAAATTAATGAAATTTGGTTGGTAGGTTCCAATGAGGGTCTTTTTTTGTTCCGCGAAGCTCGGCGTTACCGGCGACGGCCGCCCGATTTTGTTCAAATTCAGTGATAGTTGGGGTGGTGTAGCTCCTAGATCGTCCCATATGAATTTCAAATCGCTCGGATCATTAGTACGACCACTGTGCTTGCGTAGACGCAAAATCGAGGTACTTGATTTCTCATTAACCTGTGTTTGTTCATGTTGCTGTCTGAGGACAAGTACGGAAGCCTTACCTATTAATAAAGCGTTACCTATTAATTTTGAAAAACTCACGACTTCTTTTTTCCCTATTTGTAGAAGTATTCGTAGAAGCTAGGTTAGTGCAAAGTCGGTTATACAGTCGTATTCTATCATTCTTTGACCGCCCGAATTCGATGGCATTTTCAGGAACGGTTCTTCAAACTAGGCGTAGGAATTTTCGTTCTACTATTTTTAAACTACACATTATGCTTCATGCATTACAGCAAATAACTGTAGATATAATTTTCGACTCTACCGCATATTTAGGAAAAGGACCTGGCGGGAAGAAACGTAAAAACTCTGCAAATTATTAAACAACGGTTTATTATTTTCCTATAAGGATGCCCCATATCCGAGCGGATGGGGAGACCAGCCCGCAAATGTTGCCAAAATCGGATTCGAACTGAGGATATTATGCGCGTGCCAAGGGTTTGCGGACGCAAACGGTTAGACATACATCGAACCAAATTTTTGTTCAAGTTGCTAAAGTATGTACCTACCTATCGACCAAATCGAAAACACCATCTTCCTCGAAACGAAATAATATTGCGGAACAACCAACTCGGTTTCATGCAGCAATTTCTTTTGAACCAATTAAAATTGTGAATTGAATATTTCAATATAGGAATGCTGCAAAGTCCTTGTCGCATGGTTTTATTATTCTTCTGGACTTACCTACAGAAATGTTGGCTGTTCATTTATTGTTTCTCAAAAACACGTTTTTTTTTTTAGAAATTATCTTTGATCAATTATAGTGCCATTTAACTGTCTTGATTCACCTGTTGATACTACTTTTTGTGTTATTAAACAAATTTATGGTGATTTCAGTCAATGTCCCAGGTTTCTGACCCCTTAAAAAATGAATCCGGGAGCTGAACGTTAGGTACAATTTCAATTCTTCACTCTTTGGTCTTTAGGAGAATCAACTTCATATTCGGTCTTCGTGCTCTGAAAAACATGGAAAACGATACCTCGCAAGCTCATGTTCACCAAAACCTCAAACACTGGAAAACCCCTATTTTTACACCCATCCCCCCCCCCCCCCCCTAACTAATAAACCAACAGGGGTCCTCAATGAATTCAGCATGACTTTGCTAAGGTACCAGGCTTTCATTGAAAAATATGATGAACAATACCATCGAAGCTAGAATTTTAAAAGAAACATTTAAAGGAGAACTTGTACTGTTGCCACATTTCCCAATGATTCAAACAGGTGCCATTCGAAATCAAACGTTTGCCGTTTCGGCGCGACTCGCATTTGCAGTAATAGTCAACAAATCAAGGAGACAATCGCTAAAATTGTGTGGATTAAATTTGGGAATACAATAGTCTTATGAGTCAGATGTTTGTTTCCAAAATTTAAAATTAGACCCTATGCGGCCTTGGCAGTTGACATTGTCAGTGTCTTTCAGTTCAGGATATAGTGTAGAATCAAGAAACAGAGAAAACAAACGCGGTAAAATAAGTCAGAAGTTGGTTGCCAAATAGACTTGACATTTTTAAATTCGTCTGCTGAACCTACTAGTTCAGTTGGCAGACAAGTGCCTTTCAATTCAGGATATGATGCAGAATCAGATAATACTAGTGGGTCCACTGACCAGACGCATTTCGCAATTTTGAAAATAAGCTCACTGCCTATAAACCATGCTCAATAATATATATATTTCGGAGCGGTTTATGGCTTAATATTTAGCAGTTGCTGTAAGGAAGACTGGCAGAGCGTTGAAAGTAATTGTATTCGATTCAGCACGCCGGAAAACATGAAAAACTATACCAAAGACCCATTTTCTGACAGATGACAGAGATGACAGGCGTCGTTCCCTGGTACCATGGTGGCACCAAAACTACACAGAAAATTCTGGAGGCCTAAACACATTTTTCTGATAGATGGTACCACTGGTAACATGGTGGCACCAATAGCAAATTTGGAAGGCCGAATGAGGCTAGCCTCAAAGTTTCAAGCCAAAATACCCAAGATTGCGGCTTGCAGCGCAGTACAGACATACCCCGAAATGTTGACAAGTCTGAGGCATCTCTGACGTTCGGCAGTAAGACGCAACACGCAAACGTGATCGTAAGATTTAGATTCCTAAATTTAAAATTTCGGAATTTGCAGAACGTTCCCACCCGAATTCAGCCGGTACATTTCATCCCACTTGACATTTATATTGTTAAAGAAATTGTGGTCAAATGGTGGTCAAGACCAGATCAGGTCATTAGACTCAAGAAATTCATCTCATACAAGTTGAAAAAATTAATTCGAAAAATACACCTTACACTTTTGGTAGAGGTCTTGAATCTGAATCCATCACCCATTTTATCAACTGAAATGGCCCATTTGGATCCATTAGGCGATCAGGGCTTTCCTGGGAGACGCACGAGGGTAGGTTTTGACCACAGAATTCAGAGGTCTTTAACGTAGGTGTTTCTGTACCGGTAAGTCATAAACCGTTGTGTAGTAATTTGCAGCTTTTTTCTTACCATTTTCGGATTCTATGTAGGTACCTTGAAACGCTTTCAAAATAATTGTATTAATGCTCGATTCCAAAGGTTCTTTATTGAAAATAATAACCCGAAAAAATAGTACTAATTTATCCCACAGATAGAAGAACAAAATCGCTGCAACTTATTACAGAACGGTGTATAATTTAAATCACTGTTTTCTGTGGTCAATACCTACCCTCTTGGACCCCCAGGAAAGCACTAAATCGAGTACTGGAGCCGGCCGGGCAGTTACAGTTTCATAAATATGCAGTGGATTCAAGAATGCTGTGATTAATAAGTTATTTGTTGATATTCATGAAGAGTGTGTTAAGCTACGAAAGTAGGTACCTACCAATTAGAAAAATAATAAATAACAATAATTCTTCCGATCAAATAATATCTTGGAACAACCAACTCGACTTCATACAGCCATCCGTGATGGATGCATACCATTTCATTCACGATCATACTGACGAAGGTTTTCGGTGCAAACTTCAGGGCCATAATGTGAACAAACGGCTGTACATACTCCAGGTGGTCTCAAAAAATTCCTAAGTTCGAGTTCAATTTAAAAACGAGCCCTGAAATAACGGAGCCCTGAAAATTTCAACCCCTATTGGTTTATTATTCTGTGAATAATACACCTATGTATTCGCTCAGCAAAAAATTTTTATAACACCCCCTCAAAATTTTTTCTTTTCCTTTCGAGGTGCGTAGATTCCAAAAATCCTATGTCCGTCCGCCGTATCACATGTACCGGCTTCATTTTAGGTCTAAAAATTCGATCTTTCGCACACATGCTCCATTTAGGCCCTAGTTGTGTCCCGAAACTTTTCAGACCGATCGGAATATACCGAGGGGTGTTATGGGTGAAAATTTGAACAAAAATAGGTACTTTTTGTGTTTTAGTAACATGTTAGTAAAATGAGCTTTTGAGGTATCGTTTTCCATGTTTTTGGGAACGAGAAGACCGAATATGAATTGGTGAAAACAATCAGAAATATCTATTTAAATTATTTCACATGAAAGAAACAATAAATGAACAGCCAACATTTCTGTAGGTATGTCCAATAGAATAATAAAACCATGCGACAAGGACTTTGGAGCGTTTTTTTCTCCCCTTACAGCAGAGCTCCATGGACCATTCAGACCCCAAATAGGACCCTCAAACCGAATTTCATTAATTTAGGTTTATTATTATGAATAATGAACCTTTGGAATCGAGGACGAAAAAATAAAATTGTTAACCCCCCCCCCCCCCCCCTCCACCAACCCATTAAACTTTGAAAGTTTCCATTTCAAGGTATGTAGTATCCGAAAATGCAATACAAAAATTTCTGTCCGTCCGCTGTACGATGTATTTAGCACTTTTCTTAGCTACCATGTGATTCGATGCCAAATTTAATGATCTTAGGTTCTAGTGGTGGAGGAAGGTAGGATGTACGGTTTGGAAGATATACCTAACTAAAAAATTTAGAAAGTGCCAAAATGTCGGTGTTTTTGCTCTCAAAATTTAAGCTCACTACCTGTGTCCGTGCAAACGTAGATTACTCTTACTTAGCATAAACTGAAGGTATTAAACTCTTATTTAGCATCATCTGAAGGTACTAAAACGGTTTCCTGTTTTTTGTCAATTAATTCCTGGAAAAATCCTAATTTTATTGGCCTAGGATGTTCCTTATAGGTACACATAGAAATGTTTACTCTAATGAAACAGTGACGTTTTAATACATACACAGCTCAATTAATTTCCTTGCTGCAAGTTTATCCATCCAGAAATAGGTAGGGGTTTTGTGGGAGTTGAAAAATCGACCGTATTGGGTACCTACTGTAGAGATGGCTTCCAACAATTGAATTAAATGTCTTTTATAACCCTGAATTTTACCTCAATGGGTATATCCCGGGGGGAACTTTTTACTCGGACCTTACTCAATCTTTAGTCCCTGTAGACTTCGCATGATTACTATGAGAGGTGAAGAGCTTATCGCTGGTCGAGTAAGCACAAGCTTTGAAAAGCTTGCATTGGTGCCCACCTGAGACGAGGACCAGTTGCCGCCAACTTTGGGGTTACTAAGATCTAAAGCTGTGGCCCGCATGGTCACCCCGGGCCACGATTCTACACTACCAGGTTAAATGCTTTCCCCACTAGAGATTTGGCAACAGCGCATGGTGCCATATTGATAGCACTATGTTCAATGTATACACAAGTGGGTTCTGCAATGATGTGAATTCGGATAATGTATACTTCGGGTGCCGTATTGATCTAAGAATGAAAAGATGCCATAATGATAGCATTATGGGATTTCATTTCTGTTTGCAATTTCAAGAAAAAAATTACACCCATCACTTTCTATCAATGTAATGGACCAGTATACGCCTTAAAAATTCGATATATATTATTGGATTGCAAGGGTGCCACAATAACGCGTAAGGATGTAAATATATATATATATATATTATATATATATATATATATATATATATATATATATATATATAACAAATGCGGGGTAAAGGTAGACACGGGGAAAGGAAAAGGAAAAAAAAACTGGAGATTTAGAGATAAAGAGGAAGTAAATGAAATTTATTGAGAACGCTTATCAGGTAATATTGCAGTATAATTGGTGAGGTTTGACACTGTTTGTTGCTCAAAATATTTATGTCATTTGGCTTAAATTTTGTTATTCCTATCAACAGACTCGCTTCTAAATGTTCATAAGTTAAGTTCGCCCTATATTAGATTTTGTGTACTTCATTCTCGAAAATGTCTGTTCGCACAGATAGGTATAGAACTGTACAGCGAGATCATTGCGCGCGCTAGGTCTCTGAGGGTTGGAACAGTTTTTTCCGGGAGTAAAGCGTAGAATTTTTGGATATCGGTATCCTGGAAGCAGTCTTTGTAGAGATCATTTGACTGCAGTTCAATGAATTCCAGTTGAAGATCAAGAGGTAAGTTTTCAACTGCTGAAGAGAAAGGGTTTTGAAAAATTCTGATGTTCAAAGATGCTTTCTCAAAATCTTGAAAACGGGTCTCGAACTGGTCTCGCAGACACTTGATAAGATTTACCGCAAATTCACTAGGAAACTCTTCATCTTTTTCGGATTTAAAGGTGTTGCAGGTTGGGAAATGGACCAGGTTTTTTTACTGCTATTGGAACTGATGTTTACATTGACGCGTGGTTTCAGTGTGAGCACAAGAGTTACTGAAGTTTGCTCGTGTGATTCACACCAGTCCCATCCTCAACCGCCCACCCTCCCATTCGCTGGAAAGCGATAGCGATATATATTTCGAAGAAACGACTGCATTTTCAAAGGTGAAAAAGCTCGGCGGGCCGTAGGTTGGAGACCCCTGGTCTACAGGATTCGCCGGCTATCCAACGTATCGAGCGACGTTTTGCATTCTGCTTGCTTCGCTTGCTTTTAGTCGAGTTGCGTATGGCTTACTATGATGGGGTAACTCTAGCTATTCTGTAGAGGTTTTCAAGCTCCAAAAAAGAGCGATGAGCATCAAAGTGGCCTCGCCTGGGAAGAAGCCTGTAGAGGCTCTTTTGGCCGACTTCATGTCCTCACAGTGCCTAGTACTAGTATACGTATGTCCCCACCTTCGTCAAGTTCAATCCCCTACTCTTCTCTAGCAGTTCGGATTCTCACGAATACGGCACCGGAAGCCGAAATAACCTACGCCTTCAGTTCACTCGGCTCAGCGTTTCTGTGAATCGTAGCCCTGATCAGGTGGGTGCTCAACAACTGTTCAAACATTTGCCACCAGTGATACGTGGTCACGGGGATCAGTGATCCGTTCACTTTTGAGAGCAGAACTTTATTCACTCGAAGAATTCCGAAATTTTCAGTGGTGTTTGTAATTATTATCGACTTATTTTGACTTATTTATTTTAATTTAGCTATCAGTTTGTTGATATATCCACTGTTCCCATGACGTTTGTACTGCCTATTAAGCCCTTACAAATAAAAATTGATTGATTGATTGAATTACTTCTGTTGATCGGCACGCAGTGGAAACGGTCTCAATCGTCAAGTAATGCACAAATTTCACAAATCTCTCCCAATATGTGGTAGAGAACCATACAAGAGTCTCATATTTAAATGAAGAGTCCGCGGAAGACGGCCAAGTTTACCCAACAAGTGGAGCATCCTTGAAAGTTAAAATAAATATAGATTCTATTCTAATCAGAGTGGTGGGAAGATTAAAGAGGAACGAGATACATCATGACAATAAATACTCCATAACTTTCAATTTGCGCAGAACATTCGTTTCCTCAATTAGCTAGCATCCGTCTCTGCTAAAAAAAAACTGCTTATCCCTCAGATTCATTTATTAAACAAACTTGCGAATCGTTCCAACGCCCCTTTCTCGTTTACCTAGGTTTTCTAGAGATATCCTAATATGTTTCAATGAGGTTTTAATGTAATATATAAATTGAATCGTCTGCCTAACTGTGTGCATATGTTGCACCTAAGTAAAGTTGTATCGCTTGAGTAAACCTTTAAGGTAGAGGCGTAGAGGTTAAGTGGTTTACGTGCAACTATCCGCTTCCTAATGGTGATGAATTTGCACTCGACAGACTAAAAAGGATGCTGTAGAACTTCGGAATCGGGATTAGGACAGGCAACAGTAAGGCCACTCGAAATTGCTCTCTTGTAATTGTACCCTAATACTTCCTCTTATCTACTTTGTTTGAATATAGTACTCTTCGATTTCGGTATCGTGGTCAGTGCTGCGTTCTATACCTCAAAATCGGATTCAACATTGGGGGGCTTGCAGCTCCCTCCCCCTCCCAGCACACGGCACCCGGGAGCTGTGGAGGCTGACGTCATCATTGTTAAATTCAGCACCTATTTCCGATCATTGGAAACCCCTCTTATTTCAACTTTTTGGGTCGGTGTCACTGAGATCTTCCTCCTTTTTCTTCACTTGAAATGAACATCGCCATGATAAACCCTCATGCATGATACCTGTTTTCAGAAAGTTGCTCTGAGGAGCATCTAAAGAGATAATAAATGTACCTTCTGTTGGAAAGAGCGTCTAAGATTATTATTGATGACCTTGAAAGGTAGTACTTATTGTGAAACTCGTATCACAGTAAAATCTTTATTTATATTGAAATAATCCAGAAGTGAATTGGCTTTCGCAACATTTTTTGTGGGATTTTTTGTTTGTTGGGTAAAAATAACGGTCCAAACTTCGGTGATACAACTATCAGCGAAGTTTGGACCGTTATTTCTGGACACCTGGTATTGCGGATTAAACGCAGGCATGCGTTGTATGTCATATGACCTCCTTCATTTCATTCGTCCGTTGTTCAAATTTTCATTAGTAAAATGATTTATATCCTTGAAAATAGTAGTTATCATCTCAGGAACAACATTCCACCAAATATGATTCAAAAGAACTGGAGCTAGTAGCGCTGAAAAACCGCTGCAATTTTTTTCACAACGGTGTATTATTTTCCACATAAATCAGGCGCGGATCCAAGGGGGGGGGGGGGGGGTCACAGGGGTCATGAACCCCCCCCCCCCCCCCCCCCCCCCCAGAATCAGCCTGCATTTCAAAAAGCAGAGCTGAACGAATTGTTCACAAACCCGAAAACAAAAAAAACCAAACGAAAACGAACCCGGTTTTTGTGAAATCAAAAACCAGAAACAAACCAAACGACCAAAGTCAACTTACCATATTGTTAACTTAAAACGTTGGAAACAAAATATAACAATAATTACGATTAAACTTTTTATAGAATACTGATTTTTTCTGTATTTGGTTTGTAGCAACACTTGTGATTTGTTTACATTTGTATAAGTTCCAACTGGGACGATAATTTATAACACAAAATCTAATTTTCTATTTTGTTTCGCAAATCTATTGATTCAAATCACACCTTGTTTATTTCTTCTTATTTTTGTTAATTATTATCTTGTTTTTGTTTCGTTCTCGTTTTCTTTCCTGCCAATTTCAGTAAAAACGATACTGAATTCACTGAGATCAACAATAGATTGTTGTGGTTTCAATGTTTTGATTTGCAAACTCTGAAGTTAGCTACGCTGCCATAAAACGCGCCAATTTGTTTGAAAAACAC